>JAJEJO010003034.1:283897-611323 GCA_020662805.1 Glaucomys volans
GAGAGAGAGAGAGAGAGAGAGAGAGAGAGAGACACGTCTGGGCCAGAGCCTTTGTGTGGTACAGAAACAGGGCGGCTTAGTCAATCAAATTAGTGTCTACAGAGTACCCTCTTGGTCTGGCATTTCTTTCTTTTAAGGTTTAATGGTTTTCCTCACAAATTTAAACTCTGTTGAAAGAGTTTTAAATGTCTGGTAAGTCTGTTGAGGAGAAGTGTTCTTCCTAATAGAGTTTCTGTCACACTTGGATCCTATAATTAATGACCTTTACCCTTGCCTATTATCTGCCTTCTCCAAGAGACCATCAGGTATGAGGGACAGACCTGGGATTCTTAAGGGACAGCAAGTCTTGAACACACTACTGCACATGGTTCAGAGTCCCAGGGCCTCCCACACACCAATAGGTTCCCAGGACACCCGAGTTCCCTTGTCCCAGAGCTGCCCTTCCCTTCCCCCTCTGAGCAAAAGCTTTTGCTTTTCCTTTCCTTTTTTTTTTTTTTTTTTTGTTTTGAGTAGCTACTCCACAGGAGTCCTTTTTTTTTTTTTTTTTTTTTAAATACTGGGGATTGAACCCAGGGGTGCTCTACCACTGAACTACATCCCCAGTCCTTGCTATTTTTTCACTAAGCTGCTGAGGCTGGCCCAAACTCTTTAGGTACAAAGATGTTATGTTGCAAGTTCAGACCTCTAAGATTTTGAGCAAATAAAGGAATAAGAAATGAATTCAGAAATAGCTACTATCCAAGCTAAACTTGCTCAGATGTAAGGGATCTAGATGAGCCTGAAACAACCTTAATGAACCAAGGCACAAGATGCAGTGTGGAGAAGGGAGGTTGGGGAGTGCTCACCTCCAAATTCTCCAGGCTCTGTTCATGTCCTTGAAGCTCTTGAAGGCTCTGAAAGCTTGGACTTTGTATAAAATATTCACTCTGGGTCAACTGTGTCTGGTTATTTAATAGCTACAGATCAGTCATCTTCTTCAGACTAAATTAATTACTCATAAGGTTCTGGGTCAACAGAGACCAAAAATGCTTTCTTTGCCTTCTAAAGAATAAACACCACCAAATAGACCCTGCACTGATGGACAGGTAGGAAGAGGTTGGGCAGGGGTGTGTTTGTGTAACAAACAGATAAAGGGACCCTGTTGCCACTCATTTGGAGGTCAAACTTCTAGCTGTCCCTGGAAATAAATACTCAGACAAAACTTCAGGAACTCAGCAGTGTCTAGACCAGCATCTTGCCACCACTGTGTTAAGCTTGGCTCACTACTGGCAGATGGGCAGAAGGGAAATCAGGGACCTGCAGACGACTGGCTTGCAGTCACCTCTAGGTCCACAGAGAAATCAGATACCACTCAAGGCTGCAAAGTCTTGCCCATGGGTTGGTCCTCCCTGGAAGAGAGTGGGAGAGCCTGGATAGGGTTCCTTCAGAGAAATGGCTCTTGACCCATAGCCTAGTTCTGGATTTACCACTCTCTTCCTCAGCCATGATAGCCAGGGAGGGAGATCTGGACACGTCCATGCTGAAGGGCCCACCTGGGGCTGTGTGAGGGCCCTCTCCAAGCCAGATGGGCCTACTTGGAGCCAGGTCTGCGCTGGGTGTCAGTGGGTGGGAGAAAGGGTGAGGTGGAACGGTGAGACATGGCCCTGCATGGGCTCTAGGCTGTTCAATAGGGACATTCCTACTTTTGACCTCTCCATGCCTCGCTTAAGAGCTTGGGAATTTTGCTGAAGTTTGCCAGAGGTCTCCACTGAATGGCAATGGCAAAGCCAGCAGCTTGGCTACATTTCTGCCAGCAGGCGTCTGGAGGTTGGTGAGGGGAGAGAGCAAATTCAGACTTCTCTCCCCAGACTCTTCCTGTCCCCAGCAAACAATGAGCAACAAAGTTATTGACTGAGTGAAGTGAGTGGCTTCCTTCAGCCTATGAGGCTGCAGGCTGACTCTGAAGAGGCTGCTGTCTCCAAGGAGAGCAGCACCTCCTCCTCCCGGGCTCCTCTCCTGCCACTGTCCCACAGCCTCTTCCAGAGCCCACTCCCTCCAGGACACATGCTGGAAATGTGAGGACGAGGCATGGGCAGCAGCCAAGTTTCAAATGTTAGGCATTTGGCAATTTCGTTTCCTAGTGTTTTCAGTACCATAGGGATTTAGAGCACAATGAGGAGGACTAAATGCACCCTGAATTCAGGTTTATAAAAAAAAAAAAAAAAAAAAAAAGGCTATTTTTATGGAAATTTAGGCCAAAAGCCCATACAAACAAAATCCAGCCCAGAACTCAGAACACCACAATACACACAACTAAGCAACCAAGTGGCCTTCTAGAAGGATCCAGACAACCTCAGAATCAAACCTGATCAATTTCATACCTAAAAATTACACTAAGCCTGCGGGTATTTCAGATATGATGACAGGCCAAAGTCATTCAGCACCTAGCACTGGGAGATATTCCATAAAAACTTTAAAGATAGACTCCCCCTTTCAGCCACAAAGGACCTGATATTTGCAGCTCAACAGATAAGAAATTGGGGACACTGGGGAGAGCTTAAAAAAATCTCTGGAGTCCAAAACTATCGCTCTTGGCACAGAGCCGCCCCAGATCAGCCCGGGGCCATTTAGCACGCTGGAATCTTGAATATGAGAGCTTAATGAAAAGGTGACAAGTCTCCCAGGCAGCCTGGAAAGGGCCTTTTCAGAATTTGCACCAAGTGCCACAGTCAACACAATTAAAGCCTGCAGCCTAGCAGGGAACCACATGCAAGCTGGGGTAAGGCAGTCCTGGGCCTGAAACCATCTTCTGGGACAGTTTCTGTCAACAAAAAAGCGAAATTTTAAGAAACTGTTTCTCTTTCTTTTCAAACACTTTCTTGAAAAAAAGAAGAAAAACAAAAACACCTCCACATTCCTCAACTTGGTGTCAATGACACCAAGGTCCAGCCTTTGCTGGCCTAGACCTCCCTTAGATTTATAAAATGTGCACATTCTCCTGAGGGCCCCTGACTCTCCAGGGTCACTGGTCACTGAGTTACTGGCCCCCTCCCGAGGTACTGCTGGGCAGTGGCCTCGAATCAGCAGAGGACGGCACCCTTGCAGCCACGCTGCTGCCAGAGTGCAGAGGACTGGGGCACCTGCTGGTGCCTGTGAGTTCACAGGACAGCTGGACACTGAGACAGGACAGGTGACAGCAGGGCATGTTTTAAATATATATGTTAAATAGTTAAAATAATCTATGACATAAAATCAGATGCCAAGGGGGATTTAGCTGGGCACTGAGACTGGAGGTATGGCAGGCCAGGGGGAATCACTGGATCATTTTAACTGGCCTGTACAGGAGGCCTTGCCTTTGTGAGGAACCCTGATTCCCCTGCAACCTTGGAGGTTCCCTCCCCACATTGCTGCAATCCTGGGCTCCATGTGTGTTCACACACACACACACACACACACACGCCTAAGATTTGATGCAGGGTGTTTCTTAACACCTGCTTTGGGTTCTGTTGATGCCCCCAAGGCTAAGACATCAGACAGTGACTTCTTTACTACTTCACAGTAAACAAGCAGCCACCAGGCACACAGGAAATATGGCTTCCTTTCAGGTTGTGCTTCAATCTACCCCTGGTTATTCACCATGCTCATTTCTTGCCCTGAGGGCTGGCAGAGTTGAAGGCAGATGCCAAGAAGTCAAATTGTGCTCAACAAGGTTAAAAGTTATCCTTGGCACATGGAAATCTCCTGTAATAAAATACTTCAGGGCTGGTGCTGGAGCTAAATCAGCTTATTTTTCTGTATTATTTCTTGGGGAGAAGAGCTGCTGGGTGAAGGGGATGGGTGAGAAAACTGACCAGTAACTCTTTTTGATTCTATTGTCAGGCTTTAAAATCAGATAGATCAGCTATTAATCTTTGAAAGCCGGCAGTGAATATGTGCAATAAATTTGTCATCATTTTATGAATAAGCTCTCGGTCATGAGGGCTTACTGTCTGGCAATTCACCTTTTCCATGATATTTTCTATCACTTGTATTTTGGAGCAGCTTAGAAAGAATATTATTTGTGTTCCTGGAGATCAGAACATAAAACGCCCTCGGAGTGATGGAGACGTACAGGCAGGCTTCTTGTCTGCCTCCGGGCTTGCTAAGCAAACAGTTTGCTGATGCTCCAGCGAACAGCACCAGGGGACAGCAATCACTCTTGCGGGGCCGGGAGAGCACTCATCCCCTCAAAAGCTGCTAATGAAGGGCCTGTTAGTGCTAGATGACGTCGCACATACCCATTGGCTTTCTGTCAGAGATTGTCAAATAGAGCTGTTGGTAATCACAGCTGGCAAGTTGTTTAGTCAATATTTTTGAAAAGTTCAACCAAGTGTGTGAAAGCACAAAGTAGATTTTCCTAAAGTTGCCGGGTGATTTACCCATCGCTCCCTTGGTGATGGCTCCAAGCCATCAGGATCACACTGGCGCCCTGCTGGGCGGTCCTCAGGCCTGTGGGCGTGAGGTGCAGAGGAGGATGGAATTTCAGATGTGCCATCCTTCAGCTGTTCTTTCCTCCCATCAAGTCAGCAGAACTCTATATCTGAAATTCTATACCAAGGAGGCTTTAAATTAGAAATTCACTAAAAACTAAACAAAATCTACAAATAAACCAACCAACAAACCAAACGACGAACATAAAACCCTCATGCTAGCATTCTATTCCCTCCTTGCCTGAATGCAGTCCTACCTAGGGAGAAGGCCCTCAATACCACGTTAAGATTCTGGGAGGATATCTGAATCGCCACCCTTCTTTCCTTGTGAAGAGCCACTGCTCCGTTCTGTACCTCAGGGCTCCTGGAGATCAGAACATAAAAAGCCCTCAGTGATGGAGACGTGCAGGCCTCTGGGTTCGCTAAGCAAACAGCCAATGCTCCAGGGTCGTTCTGGAACCATTTCTTCTGGGTGTGATGAAAGGACCACACTACATTAAGAATGCAAGTCTGCCACCATACAGTGTCCACTTGGAGCGCATCCCTAGGCCTCTACTCCCACTGAGCCACAGCTGTGCCTTCGGCATGCACCTCGGTTTCTATGATTTTCATTCTAATCTTCTATTTTATAACCTTTGCAGAAAAGACCACAACCTTGGGTCATGCTCTAGTTGGCAGAGGGATCTGGGGAACAGCGAACTCCCAATAGTCCTGGCTAGAACCACGGTAGCCGAGTGAGTCTCCCTAGGTGCCCTCCTGTGTGTCCTATGACACTGCAAGCATTTGGGAAACACAGGCTCCCTCTGAAGGCCGCAGGCACTGGAACTCAAGACTGGGTCCCTGGAGAAGGAGGTTTTCGGCATGTTTCATAGCAGATTTATGTCCCACACTCCTAAACTCTAGCATTTCCCCCAGAACAGAAGTGTTTAGCAGCTGTGACAGTGTCTGAAGAGTTCACGTGGCCGTGAAATCCTCAGTGGCCTTGTAACAGCACCACAGTACAGTGAACTGGACTGCAGCTGCCACTGACACCCTCACATAAGCGAGGAGCACAGTAGCCGCTTTCTAGGGAGAGGACAGTAGCCGCTTTCTAGGGAGACGCACACAGTGTGTGCAGGGGTGGGTGCACATTCTGATGCCATGCCAGGGGGGGTCTCACACTGAAGTGGTTCCGCATGGTCTGGAGGGCGTGCTAAGCACAGACAGCGACCCTCCCTCCGAGCTCAAATTCGGCAGGAGTGGGCTGGCTCCCGAGAATCTGAGTTTATTTTTCTTTTTAAAAATTCTTCCTAACTGTATTTTTGTACCCATTATCCACTCTCCCTCTGTTCTCACTCATATGTGGAAGCTAAAAAGGCTGATTTCATAGAAGGAGTGGAGACAGTGGACACTAGAGGTCATGAGGGGAGAGGTGAAAGGGAGAGAGGATCCACATTTCTAACCCATTCTTCCCAGGGGATGATGATGGCCTAGGGGCCACACTTTGAGAACCACTGTTCTATTCTACAACAAAACAACATGGGCAACCCCCACCAGGGAGAAAGCAGCAGGCTGGAAAAACCAGGGAGCTTCAGAATAAAGGCACCTGCAAGCCTTAGGGAGGTAATTTTAGTGGCAGTGAGGATGAGGTACCAGTATGGAGCTGGCGTGACGGCAGGAAGGTTCTAAATGCAGCTCCCAAAAGCACTCCAGGCATGCTGCTGGGGGAGGTTTGCCCGTCCAGCACCACCACCCCAGGATAGGGGCTGCAGTCGAGCAGGAAGCCCACCAGACTGGGAATCACGACATCTGAGGTTTGGTCTAGAACTGGTCCCTGGCTAGCTGCCTGGTCCTGAGTGAATCATCTGATCTCACGAGACTTTGTTGTCACACCTGGAAAGTTCTATCCTGCAGGTGGAGGTGAAAGTGACATAAGGAAGAGGCTGGGAGGGCACAGGGTAAGCTGTCACTACCAACTTAAGGCATAACTGCCACCCCACCTGTGTCCTCGAGGGACTTCCTTATACACCAGCTCTACCCAACTCTGCCTGCAGGCCTCTCCCTTCCAGCAAGGGGGAACACAGGCAGTGACTCAGCAGTTAGGTGAGCCTTGCCCTGGATCCTGCTCTGGCTGTGTCCTTGGGTCTTAAGATGTGGTCCTCACTCACCCTAGGTACATCATGACCCTGGCTGCAGTAAACACTGAATACTCAAGTCTATGTCTACCCTCAGGCTCAGCAAAATGTTTTCTGCAAAGGACCAGATAGTAAATATTTTAATAAGCCCTGTAGGCTACATGGATCTTTTTGTCACATAATTTTTATCTTTTATAATCCTTTCAAAATTAAAAACAAAAACAACACTCTCAGCTCAGGGGCTGTAAAAAAGGACACTGTGGGCAACTCTGACCTTGAACCCTGAACTTCCCAGAAGGTCTAAGGTCCTGCCATGACCTCTCTCATCCTCCTTGGGCTGTGGTCTGTTTCTGAACTTCAGTTTCCAAGGCTGTCTCTGCTACAACTTGCCAACTTCTAGGTTGTGCTACTGTCCATGTCCAGAAGAGCCCTGGCCCTGGGAGGCTCATTATCTCAACTTTCACCCCTTCTCCTGCAGACACCTTCCCCAATACTCTGTCCCATCCCAGGAGGGAGGCCTATGGTCAGGCCCAGTCTTTCCTGGTGTGTGCCTGGGCTCTAACCCTCAGGCTGGAGAGTGAAGTAGGAGACGCTCACAAGAACAGTCATACTGAAGCTATGGCTGGGCCATTGCAGAAAGTCAGTGCTGGTCAGTTTGACTTAATTTTCTTTATTCTGAAATCCAAGTTGATCAACAGAATATGTTTTTCAGACACAAAAATTTTGCGATAGTTTCTAGTTACACAAGGTGTTTTACTCTGATCTGGGAGAACTATCCATTTGTGACTTGGATAGACAACTCTGAAGCATTTTGTCAGCACCCACCCAAACTAAGCCCCAGGTTTGGTAGTGCCCATGGCTATTGGCAACTGATGAATTCTTGGTACAGGGACTTGTGAGCAGTTTCGTCATCCAGAGCTGCTCAGTCTTCTTCCCCGGAAGCAGAAGGAAGGGGACAGTACCTGGTCATCACTATATCACTTTCTTTTCCTTAGACTGAGGAGTCTCCTCTTTACTGAATGAGTCCATGTTCCACTTTCATCTTTCTGATTAGCTCTCTAACTTGAAATGGTTTGATTTTTTCATCTCATCCAGGAGTTGGGGGCCACACACCTCATCTGTGATCTTACTGTGTAATGACACAACATCCAAGCTTTGTAATTCACTAAGAATTTAAATAAAGCCAGATGGTCTTAAGATGGGTGTGTATTCTTGTAATGAACTGAGTAGTCACTAAAAGACTGAGAAAGCAGTGTCAGCTGGTTCTGCCATGCCAGTCACCAAGAAACATTTGTTTCACCCTCTACAACAGTGATCTAAGATACATGCATGAACATAAACCCTTTTACACACTGTGGGGAGACACATGTCTACCCCTGCCATCGCTCCTCATAGACGCTCTCCAAAGAGCTGACAAATTAGACTCTCCTTGTTCAATTTATTGTTAATATGGCATATCAATAGGATTTCCCATGTAATTTGACATGGTAATATGGTGTATAAAATGCATGAGTTGATGTGGCTGTACTTAAAATACACAACTAAGCACAGACATGAATTTGTTGACTATCAAGATAATGAAAGACTAGTTCACTTCTTTGGCTGAAGTGTTCTGCCTCTTGGGTTGGTGGACTGGAATTGGGGGCAGATGAACAGAAGGCCCAGGATGCAGCAGTGACTGAGAGGTGTGCTGGGCAACAGACCTGGATGGTGGACATGCCCATTAGGACCGGGTCCCGTCTTACTCCATGCTCGGATTCCTGGATTCTGACATTTGCCAGCCCCACTGAGGAGCAAGCTGTGTTCCTACAGTTCTAGATGGAGTAGACTCCCTTTAACTAGGAGTTTATTCTTGGTTTCTTTGAACAAGCTGCTTTGGCAGTGAGGAAATCTTACCACCCGAAGTAGCTTGTACTTGAAACACTGCTTCTAAGAAAGGGGTACAACCCTATCAGAGTTTTCGCTGGGATTTGATGCTATACTTTCTACATAGTTTGACGATATACACTTGTACTGGCCAACAAGGGATCTTTTACTCAGCTCTCCTAAAGTTTTACAATGTTTGATTCATTTCAGAAATGAGACTTGATAATGCAGATTTATCACCACGAGAAGCCTGCCTTTAAAATGTGATTTAATGATGCCTATACTTATTCACTGACATCTTTATAAAACTGTTAGTGTGGAAATATATTTGTCCTATTGAAAGTAATTCTTCCTTTTACAAGTGTCTTGCAATATAAGAGCCATACATTAAAAATGCAGCAGAAAGAGGAGCAGAGGTCTAATTATACTGAGAACCAAGCCCCACCCATGCCTTCTTCAGACTCTGGCTGCACCACCAGGTGTGGCCACCGTCTCTTCCTTTCCAGCTCCTTCCACCCGTGCAGAAATCCCTTCTCAGGGCTGCTACTGTAACCAGAGGGTAGACAAAGGCTCTCCAAGGTCACAGCAATGCAATAATGCAGTAAATAAACAAGCTACTGATTATGATTTAGCACTGCTTTCCCTACCTTCACCTGGTTTATGAGCAGATCTTGATGATTTAACCTTTCAGCCAATTAGAACAGAAGGTTTGATTGACAGCAAATGAATAAATAACATTTTACTGCAGGAGATAGAATCATCCTCTCCGATTAATCAGTTTCTCTGCCCATATGCAGGTAACACGATATTTATCACGCCACTCTGCTACCGTCCCTTGGGGTGTCATTTCATGGCCTACCAGTAAAAACTTCACATTTACAGCAACTGCCCCTCTATTACTGTCGATAACATCTAATTGATATGTCAAACCTCCAAGGAATGCAGTAAATTGAAACACTGCCTCCCAAAAGAAAATAAACTGGCAAACAGGTAAATCAGCACCTGTCTTCCTGTAATCACCCAGCCACCTCCCCACAAAGCCCCCTCACAGGAAGCCATCCCCACCATCTTCCCTTTAGTCTCAAACATCCTAACACCCAGAATGCACACGCAGGACAGGAGCACCCTGAACTCCCGTCCGGAGAATGTCACGGTAAGCCCCAAGTGCAGTCTTGTGATGAGCCACTGTACCAAAAGCATTGTGCCAGGAAGAGCCCAGCGAGACTGTGGGGTGCAGCTTGGAAGAGAGCAATAATAATGACCTAATAACAAAAGACTTCCTCTGAAGCAGGCAATGCTGTCAGAGGTACAAATTCATTTACCTTCCAAATATCCCTACAGAGAGGGAGGAGCTGCAATAATTACTCACCATCATTCGGTAGAAGAAATGGAGTCCCAAGAAGGAAGAAACTCATCATGAATCAGACACATTTGACAGTGCCATATAACATGTGCCTTAAATAACAGGGCTTTTAGCCACTCAAATGTAACACTTTTAATAAAAATGCTCAAAAATCACACTGATGAGAGAGAGGACTAAATTAGCACTGATAATTCACTCAGTTTATTTACTGAACAAAAGAATCTTGATTTTTAATAACAGATAAATGAGATGTATTATAAAATATGATGGGGACCCAAAAATGTACAGGTTTTAGTTGAAGCATATGAACCACTCATCTCTGTCTCTCAGAAACAGAAACACCCATGTCTATCAACTGCAAAGGCAGACAGACATGTAAAGCATCCACTCGGGCACGATCTCCACACCCACAGGTAGGCAGCTGTGTGGCCAGATGTGTTCTCCCTGGCATCCCAATGCAGCATTCATCCCCTTACTTTCTTTACTTTAAAAAAACAAAAACAAAAACCTGTATGGGCAAGTCAGCAGAAATGAAGTTCTGATCCTGAGTTGGGGAAGATTTGTGGATCGTCACCACAAGCAACTGGAGACCAATGTCACTTTCTGAACCAGGAACAGTCCTGTGTAGGAATCCAGAATTTAGGTATCAAGTCCCTTTTCCCTGCCCAGGGCCTCTCTAGCCACAGATCTGTGCTCCGTGTCAACCATACCTGCTCAATTTTATCACTATCAAACATTTTCTTTTATCCCATTTGTTTTTCTATTTTTTAAAATTGTTTGCATCCAGCCTCAACATCTTCCTCAAATATTACCAACTTCTCATCCTGCTTTGGAAATCCCTGTCCTGGGTTTACTTCTGCAGGTACAGCCTTTTAAAGTAGCTAGAAACTCATTACAATGATTAGGTATGTACAATCCAGCAGTCAGATCTGAGTCCCGTGGCTGGCACAGCTCCTTTTCTATATTGTCACTCCTCCTCTTGGATTTATCTGTCTGCCTGGCTCAGGGGGCAAGCCCCTGGCCTTCTGAGCAGCATTCCTAATCTCAGACATGGCTATGAGCATGCTTCTGGACGAGGGCCATCTCATTATGAGGAGAAAGAAAAGAACTGTCCAAATCCCATGCCACTGCTTGCGGGAAGGATCCTTGGGGCAAAACCAATGTTGGAAGAAAAATATTTAAAAACCTCATACAATGGCTTTTTAGAGATTACCAGCCAAAGTACACTCAATGTATAAAAAACAGAAATGGAGAAGCTCTGTCTATTCAACAGTCTGAACCAAGGTAAGGGAGTGCCACAATGAAAGGTAAAATAGAACAGAAACAGCCCGTGTAAGCTCGAGAGACAGGCTGCTCTACCACTGAACCCAAGACCAGCATATAATTTGTTCAAGCACACAGCTTTTCCCCATTTCTGATTTTTGTGATTTATATATTTAATCCGGGTTATCCAAACAGCACCCATGAAACCTTCAGCTTAGCACGGAGCTTGTTTCAGAGTGCGTATGTCAGGTGGTGTTTATATTGTTTATGAGGTTTGGTCACCAGAACGAAATTGTAATTTCAAGGTAATAATTAAATGTCATGCTGCAATTCCACAATCTAATTAGGGTAAATCCATAAATGTGGGTCAGAGAGTCAAATGTAGTTTTAAATGACTAGCTTCTGATGGAATTCGTGCTGGCACATGGTGAATGTATGCCTTAATGGGCTCCTATGAGGGGTATGTGTCATCCTCTTGGACAGGAGGTCATGAAAGAGCATGCTCTCTCTCTGGGTGCCCCTGGCAGCCTTTGCATCTGTACCAAAGTTTCAAAGGGTGGAAATGCCTGGTAAGAAGTCCACTTGCCTACCTCTCTGCATCTGGGCCCTAACACCACCGTCCCATTTCCCACAACACCATGGACAAGTAGAACAGGAACAGATCAGTTTAGGTGCCTGCAACCTCTTGTTCCCTAGTGTGTCCTAGAGGCAATGGGAGGGGGAATGATCAGGGACAGTAGAAGCCAGCCCAGTAGAAACTAAAAGTAAAGACTTCCCCAGTTGGTAAGATCCACCAGAACAGGGCCACTCTCCAGTCCTAAATTCCTTCAAACTAAAAATGTTAATGTGTTCCAGGTGTTTCATGGGTGCTGTGAATGTCAATGAGAACAAAGCAGACAAGGTCTTCATTTTCATGTAACTTAAAGCCTAGTGGGAAAGACATACATGAAAAAATAAATTATAAATAACATAAAATTACAGATTGTGACAGGTGTTATGAAGGAAAAGAACACAGTGCTGTGAAAGAGAATCACAAGGGAGGCCAACTCTAGCTTGTCTGGAAAGGGTCCCCTACCCAGTCAGGCCCAGAGCAGGGACATGAGGGACTTCCTCTGACAGTGCCAAGCAGCATCAGGGGCAACCTTGAACTTCAAGGCTAGCTGAAGAGAACCTACTCTATCTTATATTACATAGCTTTCTGCTACTCAGAGATTACTCCACATGCACCAATTCATTTAAGGCAGGTATGACACAAACATAGAGAGGAAGGGCTTGGTGAGCACACGGTCCATCACCTAGGATGGTTCTGAGGCCAGAGGCAGATCAGCTCTGTCCTGCACAGAGGTCCCAAACCCTGAGGCACTCCAGTCTGTCCTGTTCCAGGGTTAGCTCTTGCTGTGTCCTTCCTGGTTCCTTATAAGAACACCTCCCTGACCCTGCCCTCTCCAGGTCTCTGCTCCATCCCCTAGGAATGCTAGTTAGGCTCCTTCAAGTTACTAGAATAGGTCACATCAGGTTTCAGAGAAGGGCTGGGAGTGTGAACCATCTTCTCAGAGGAGCCCTGGTAAGATGCTGGTCCCTGCTTAGGAGGCAGGACTGCTCAGTTCAAAGTGTGGCAGCCTGTGAGTGAGCACTGCCCATGGAGCCTTCTCAGGACAGCGCAGGCCAGTCAGCAGGTAGAGCACTCCAGAGATGGGAGAGTGGGGTCCTGGCTGCTGCTGCTACTCTGCAGAAGTCAGGAAACTGAGACTGGATGACACACAGCAGTCAGTGAGATGGCAGAGGCTCACAACAGAGCTGGAATGCAGATCAGATACAGACCAACAGGAGTCTGGCTCAGGTGCCACCCAACCAGTGGGAGAGGAGGTAGCTTAAGGATCCAGGTGATGTCAAGATTTTTTTTTCTTTCTTTTTGGTACCAAAGATTGAATGCAGGATCACTCAACCACTGAGCCACACCCCCAGTCCTTTTTTGTATTTTATTTAGAGGCAGAGTCTCACTGAGTTGCTTAGGGCCTTGCTAAGTTGCTGAGGCTGGCTTTGAATTTGTGATTCTCCTGCCTCAGCCTCCTGAGCCTCTGGGATTATGGGTGTGCACCACCACACCCAGCGATGTCAAGATTTTTGACTCTGTAAAAACAACTATAGTAATATACACACTGACTGGAATGCTATTTGGTCATATAAAAGGATGAAATCCTGTCATTAGCGGTAATGTAGATGAATCTCAAGGATACTACATTAAGTGAAATAAGCCAGCCTCAGAAAAACAAATACTGTACCATCTCACTTATAGGTGGAAACTAAAGAAGCTGATCTCACAGAGGTAGAGCAGAAGCATGGTTACCCCACTGGGGAGGGAAGGTGGAGGGGACAGGGAGAGAACGGCCAAGACATGCAAAGTGGCAGTTGGACAGGAGGAAGTTCTGGTGTTCCATGACACAGGAGGGTTACTGTGGTTAACAATATTGTATCAAATGTTTCCAAACAGAAGAGAGGATTCTAAATGTTCACATCATGAAGAAATAATAAATGAGGGGACAGGTATGTCAAACACCCAGATTTGATTATTACACAACATTATATTGCACTCTATAAATATGTACAACTAAGACATATCAATTAAAAACAACTTCCTCAAACCTGAGACTGGAGTCCAAGAATACTTAAATCTTGCTCAGGTGGAGGGCCAACATGTGTGCACGCACACACACACACACACACACACACAGAATTATCTCCCCTGACATAAAAGGCTTCTAAAGCCATTTGTGGTACCATGGGGATCCAATTAACCACAGTCTCTCACAAACATTAAAACACTAGTTAGACAAGAAGAACACTGCTGAGGCCTATCAAAGGCAGGCCTGCAGCTGACAGAGCAGCCCTGAATAAAACAAAGACTCAAAGGCAGCAGGTTTGCTTGGAAGTAATCGACTTTGCAACCACAACTTGACCCAGGATTTTACAGCTGAGACGAGCAGAGGTTAGGGCAGGACCAGGGTTACCATTTAACAAGAGTGTCCCGGAGTGGCTCTCTCGTCCAGCTTGTGCTCAATCTCCCAAGTGCAGAGTCACTTAACAGGGAAGCCACATGCTCTGCTGCAAGGAGATGTAGAACGTTGTTTAGAGAGGAGGGCAGAAATTTCCTTTCAAGTTCTTTGAGAATTCTGGGATTCTGATTTTCTCTCCAAATGAGACTGCTTTTGGGGTTTGTACTTTGAAGTCTTGCTGCAGTCATTAGGGGTGCCACTTAGTGTTGTTTTAGGTACACATACTGATTAGGCGATTCACTCCTGCTTCCTCATTCCTCTAAATCCTGCACTCTAATTTCTCAGGTTTCTAATCTAAAGATTCTTAAAGGCCAAAACAGTGAGCCTTTCAAATAAAGCTGGACAAGGACATTTAGCTGAATGCTACGGATCCCCAAACACACCAGTTACTGTCCTTGTCCCCTCTACTCTGATGCTGCAGCAGGGAAAGAAAAAATGATCCAATAGCAGAGCTGGCCAGAGGCAGGTTGAGTGAGCTGTTGAGCAGCTTCAAGAGAGCTTCTGAGAGGCCACAGAGATGCCTGCAGAAGGTCACAGCTCCACATCTAGGAACAAATGAGGGATCGCTTTCCTTTGTGCTTGCAGCTGCGGCTGCTGACGGAGCTCTGAGTGAGAGCGTAATGGAGAAGGCGGCGTGGCCACAGCGAACTTGGGCACCTTGTGCTGATTAGCAGACAGACTTGAGAACAGTGGTCTGTAGCAACTGGCACTTCTGGAATGCTGTGCAGTACTTTCCTCTGAAGAAGCCTTTCTGCCTCTGACAACTTGCCCTCTGCTGCTCAGCCCGCTGACTGGTTGCACCAACTCTGCCCACCCTCCGCCTCACACAACTAGGGCACAGTTACAAAGGAACTTTCCTGCCCTCCGTGAAGCCCCCCTTGGCATCTCTCCTGGAATACTTTCCATCTTGACTGCCACAGCTCTAGTTTAGACTGTGATTACCTCTTTATAAGGGTTGCTCCTTGGTTTTCCTGACTCTGGTCTCTCTTGCTATCCATCCATTCTACTCTGGCACTGCCAGAATAATCTGCTAAATGAATCACAGCTTTATCACACCCTTCCATTATGTAAAGAGTAAGGTTGAGCCTGTAATCCCAGCGGCTCAGGAGGCTGAGGCAGGAGGACCGAGACCTCAAAGCCAGTCTCAGCAAATCCTCCTCACCCTGCATCTCCCACTAGCGCTGCAGTCATGCAAAACCACACTTCGCTACTGAGAAGCACCAGCCTACTTCATGCCCCAAGCCTCTGCACATGCTGCTGCCTCTGTTGGAAGCAGTTCCACGTGTTCCACTACCCCACGCTGCCGTGCCAGTGCCCACTCATCGTTTAAGGCTCAGCCTGATTGATACTCCGATCAACAGACCTTGCTAAACCCATCTCAGGGAGGATGACCACTCCTTTTACTGTGTCCCCCTGGTCCTCAACGAACACTTCCACAGGGCATCTGGAATACTTTATTGCACTTATTTATAGAAATGTGTCTCTAGACCATAAGTGAAGGCCATAAGTTCAGGGACCTTTATTCCTTCTAAAAGCAGTAACTTGCTACTATGTAATTCCAACAATAAGACATTTTGGACAATGTACAACTCTGGAAAAGTAAAGATGATCAGTGTTTGCTAGAGATTGGGGTAGAGAGGTATATGCAGGAAGAGCAGAGAGAATTTTTAGAGCTATGAAACTACTGTGTATGATATTATAACAATGGCTACATCATTAGACTTGTCTAAACACACAGAATATAAAATACCAAGAGTGAATCCTACAGTAAATTGTAGACACTGGGTGACTTTTACTTGTAATATAGGTTCATCAAGTGTAACACGTGCCATTCTGGTGGGGATGTGGATAATGGAGAGCTGTGTGTGGGCAGAGGATATATCAGAAATCTCTATACCATCCTTTCACATTTGCAGTGAGCCTAAAACTTCTCTAAAAAAGCATTCTCTAAGATGGATGCAGTGGCTCATGCCTGAAATCACAGTGACGTGGTAGCTGAGGCAGGAGCACTGCCAAGTTTGAGGCCAACCTCAGCAACTTACCACAGCCCTAAGCAACTTAGTGAGATCCTATCTCAAAATTAAAAAATAAAATAAAAAGGACTGGAGATGTAGCTCAGTAGTAAAATATCCCTGGGTTCAATCCCTAGTACCATAAATAAACAAATTAATAAAAAGTCTCTAAAGAAACAAAAAATATATCAATCAGGCACTTCATTTGAGTTATGAAAAAAAATAGTAACTAACAGGGATGTTCACTAAGGATGTGTTAAGGTATAAATAAAAAATGTATTGAGTGCCAGCCTTTTGGAGGTACACAGGGTCTCCAACCCATGTGATAGCTCTACACATTTTTACAGATAATTATCATGACTCCACAATCCCTCTGATGATTTACCTGGATCTTGTTTTATCTCCAGTTCCTTTGATTGGTTCCCCTATGAAATAACTTCCCGACCTCTCAACATCTGGCCACCTTCCATGTACCTCTTTTTTAAAAAAATTTAATTACTAAATTAATTAATTTCTGGTACAGGCGATTAAACCCAGGGGCATTGTACCACTGAGCTATATCCCTAGTCCTTTTTATTTTTTATTTGAAGACAGGGCATCACTAAATTGCTGATGCTGCCCTCAAACTTGAGGTCCTCCTGCCTGAGTCTCCTGAGTTGCGGGAGTTACAGGTGTGTGCCATTGTGCCCAGCTCCATGTGCCTCTTTAAGAATGGACATACATGTCCCGACCAACACAGAGCACCAGCAGAGAGCTGTCTGGGCACATGGGCACTATGCAGCAGTGTAGGCTAAGATTCCCCCAGCTTTGCAGCAGCCCCACACCAACTATTAGCTCATGTTGAGTTTGTGGCCAACTAAAACCACAGCTATTTCTCCCACAAACTTCTCTCAAGCTTGACTGCCCGCATCCTGTTCTTATACAATTGATTTTCTGAGCCTAAATGGAGGGCACCACATTTATCCCTATTAAATCCTACCCTGTTGGTTTGGTCCTACATTAGGGCTTGGAGAGATCATTTTGAATCTCACATCTGTCATCTATCACATCAGTCATCCCTCTGAGCTTTGTCTCATACAGAAGCTTGAGAAGCATGCCGTTGGGGGCATGGGGGGGAAATGACAAAAGGTTCAGGAGATAGGACAGAGCAGGAAAGCACTCTCAAGACCTTTCCTCTCCTGGTCCACACCTGGACCCCCAGTCCATTCCATCAGAAGTACATTTTCCACAAACACTTCTCACCACCCCGCTGTCACTACCCCTGTCTAAATCCCCCTCATCTCTTATCTTCGTTATAGCAACGACCTCCTTCCTGGTCTCCCAGGTCCATGTTTACCTCCTTACAATTCATTCTCCACACAACAACCACGGTGAACTTTAAAAAGCAGAAGTGGGGCTAAGAGTTCAGCTCAGTTGAAGAGGGCAGGCCTTGCTGGGTTCAATCCCCAGCAATAATAATAATAATTTAAAAAGCAGAAATAAGTTACCACTTCCTTGCTTAAAACCCTCTGATAACTCCCCACTGCACTTTGAATGAGATGCACACTTATACCAAGACTCAAGGGCACACACAATCAGAGAGCTCCTGGCCACCCTGCCCCAGCAATGCTTGTGCCAAGTTCGCTCCCCCTGAGGGACTTTGCTGTTCCTGAAATTATCTTTCCCTAGGCCTTTGGAAGGTTGGCTTCTAACTATCACTTATCGTGTCTCAAGTGTCACTTTCTCAGAGGCCTTTCTGGCCTACAGTGGCTGCTTCTTGCCTGTCACAGCCTAGTCACACCCTCCCCTATGCTGCCTTTGCTTCCTAGCACTTACAGTAGTTGAAACTTTCTTATTTATCTGTTACCCTGCCACACACACACACACACACACACACACACACAGGATGCAAACTTAAGGAAAGTAGGGGTCTTGTTGGTCCTCTTCAGTACCTAATACATAAGTGCTCAATTATTTGTGGAAGGAATGTATTGTGGTGGGAATTAGAGAATCAGGAAAAACCTAATGTACTCGTTATGACTTCACTTGCATTAATAAAAATGCTCTTGGTTCCAATGTTACACCATTATTAGTATCTACTTTGTTATCAATATTTTATGATGCCATCAAAGAATCAAATTGAATTACCAGCACTGAGTTAGGTCAGACAATAATTGGTAGTAAAAATGCATTATGTGGGATAATACAGACAGGCTACTTAAAAACCACGCACTATGAGAGACCTCTATGTTGCCAATGCAGTTTTGTGGCTACGGGAATAGATTGTTTTCATATCAAAAGAGTCATTTATGAGAGCTGATCCTCAGGCAGGTCAAGTCCATGCAAATATCGCTAACTCCTGGCATTCATATGTATGTATGCCCAATTTAACATTAAGGGCAAGGCTCATTCTGATTTTAAAACCTGAGTTTTATTGACTTGGAATCCCATTACAGTGTCATCATAAGACTCCATCTACAGTAGGAACTTAAACCGTTGACCTAGTGGCCAACACCTAATCTGGGCTATAAAAGGGGCTGGAATGGCACATCAAGAGATGGGCAGCTCATCCCCCCAATGCCACAGAGCTGACTCCCCTGAAGCCTGCACTGGCTCCCAGTGGCCTGCTATGGCCTCACCACATGATAGGCACACTATGGCCTGTGATGTATCCTTGGCTCTCCCAAACAAAGGCTGCACCAGGAAATCTCTGGATTTGAATATGTAAACTAAAATGCATTTAAACAGTATTGCCACACAATTGTGGAAAACCATGAAAAATAAGGAAGGGGATGGGGTGGAACAGGAAGCAGGAGAGAAGGAAGAGTAAATCTGTCACTCTAACCTTTCTTCCTTCTTCTCAAAGGAAGGGTTAGCTTCTCTGCTGCCGTTTCAGTCTAGCCTCCTTCTCCAACAGCCAGAAACCCACCAACAAACAGCATGTGGCCCTTTTCAGAGCTGAAAGTTGCAGGGGTTCTATAATCCAGAGTACTAGTGGCAACAAAACAAAATGGGACAAAATGTGGGCCTTCCTTCCCCATGCAGCCGTCCTGCTCCCCTACAAAGAGAGTTCTCATACAGGCAGTTTCAGCCCTGGTCTAGAAATGTCCCAAGGTCTCTTTTTCCTTTTTTTTTTTTCTTTCTTTCTTTCTTTTTTTTTTAAAAAAGGCAACAGTTTTATAGCAATATAATCCACATACCATAAAATCCTCCCTTTTAAAGAACACAATTTGATAGTTTTTAGTATCTTCACAGAGTTGTACTAACATCCCCACAATTTTAGAAGTTTACATTGTGACAAAAAGCAACCCTGCACACTTTAGCAGCCAATCATCCCCCATTCCTACCAGAATTCCCCAGTCCCTGGAGACCAAGGGCATGCTCTGTCTCGATGCATTTGCTTATTCCAGACATTTCATGCACACATGATCATGTGATACGTCTTTTGTGACTGGCTCCTTTCACTCAGTGAAGTATTTGCAAGTTTCCTGCGTGTTGTCACATGCATCGGTGCTTTATTCCTTTTTTTTTTTTTGCCAAATAATATCTGTGGATATACCACATTGTGATTATCCTTTTATCAGTTGGTAGACATCTGAATTGTTTCTACTTTGGGACGATCCTGACTAATGCTACTATGAACATTGAGAGTGGGGCTGGCACAGTTCTACTGATTGGTTACCCAGTGTGTACATTATATTTCTTCCTTCCTGAATGGCTAAGTCCTTAAGAAAGTCAGAGATCTCTTACAGTTTTTGTAAAAACTTTTCTTTTTTGTTTATTAATAGGTGGTTAAGAGTCTTGCCTCTGAAGGTTTTCCAGGTAGGCCTGCAACACAGGAAATCCACATGCTAGGGTGCAGGACTGGGTCCAGTGAATTCTCCACCTGACCCAGAACACAGGACAGTGTGAATATAGGGCCTGACTACTGTGCCTCACATGCAGAGGTATGCAAATGCGTGTTGAAAGTAGGCCCTTTTATAACTTCAATGATTTGACACATAAACAGCTCTAGTGAAGTGTGTTCAGACACACTCTGGAGCCATCGGCAGCAGTTCAAAATCAGAGGTGACAATGATCTTGTCTGAGTAGGCTAAGGAAAGTGCTAGAAGGAGCGGCAGCAGGGAGCATCAGCTCCACATGGAAGGGCCCTCACGAGGAACAAAGCCTCCTAGAAGGAAGGGAGGGCAGAAACTAGAGCAGCCCAGAAGTTTTCATCACATTCCCCAAGAAACCTGAGACAGATAAAGATTCTCACCCAGAAAAAAGATAAAAAGATACAAGAGAGACACAGTGCAGTATAAAGCTCTTCCCCAAAGGTTCCTGTCATTGGACTTCCGAGCTACAGCTCATTTAATGAGGCTTTTTGAAATAAGTCTCCCTGGACTATGGATTAGTATCACATAAAGAAGCCAGACTTCCTCCCAAAGCCCAGACGCAGCCTGGCCTGGCCCACTCCAGCAAGTCCTGCCCAGAGGATGCTGTGCTCACCCTGGGGAACCATCCCCTTCTAGAATCCACTCACTGAGGAGCTGAGCCAATTGGATTTTTAATTCAAATTTTAGGCAGGGTGGTCATGCTTCCTTAGTGGAAGACCTCTTCTCTTCAGATCTGTAGGAGGGCTCCGATTTTTAATCTTCAGGACAGTGAGCAAAAATTTGATTTGGATTAGTTTAAATCTCATTTTCTGTTCTTCCATAGTGATAACCTTTATTTAATTCACTGTAAGTGACAAAATCTGTGTTGCAATTCCATCTTTTAATAAAAAAAGACAAAATTGTACCGAAAATATAACCAATCCTTCATTCCTAAGTTTATTTACTCAGTTTTTCACAAAATCATGTCAGACTCTGTGCCAAGTTGTGGTGATTTGAAGTTGAATATTACATAGTCCCTGACCTTCCAGGGACTATCAGATAAACCCATAAGCATATCAAAGAGATTCTTTGCAGCACATATTTAATTTTTTTGTGACCAAAGCCTCCAGATTCCCAATACCAGCAGTGTGGTATTCTGGAAAGAGCAAACCCCTCTTAGACCCATTCTGTTGCACCCAGCACAAGGCTGGGTGGTAACAAGGACTTGAAAAGGCTGAACTTTAAACACAGCCACTGCACTGTTAACGTGGCCTCTTTGCCTGCCAGAACCTTTCAATTCTTACCTTTTGGCAGGTGGAGTTTAACACGAGGCAACAGCCCTGCTCCCGATGATGACAGAAGAACACGATCTGAGGGTTGATGACCTTTGTATTCATTTAAACAACTCAACCTTTCTCACCCAGAACCGTCATCCACCTCCACCACTGAACCTGAGTTCTGCTGCCAAATTTGCATGCATAATGCACCCAAAGCCTTTTTTTATAATGTTTACTTCTCTGTTTCTTCCAAATGAAATCACTGAAGGGCAAATTTGGTTTTCAAATCAGTTTTAAAACATCTGCCTTCTAAAAAAGTAAGAGAGATAAGGCTTTTAGATTACAGGCACGGGCTGATTATTTTAACTGATACCACTGTGTCCATGCTAAAAATACAAAACACCCAATATCTAATGAGTGTTAATATTTCATTAGGAAAAGGTTTCTAATCATGAAGATGTACTGTGTGATTTTAGAAGGAAAAGACTAACTTCCTGGCTCTTCTTTAAACACAGGTCATTCGACCTTGTACTTCAGCACCTTTACTTGCTTTTCTAGATGATTCTATTTTTTTTCAGGTATACAACTGTATCTGTTATAGCATCATCTCCAGGGAGCGAGGTGCTTAATACATTTCATTTTGTTCTCTTGCTTTTAAAATTATCTGAGGTCGCAGGTCTTTCTGTAGACACGGAGCTATCACCTGTAGTGGCTGGGCTCAGGTACATGCCAGTTACTGATAGTTCCAAGGGGCTAAGGAGAGGGAGAGAAGCAACTATAGAAGTTGGTTCTACCTCACATGGCAGAGTTCAAAGGTCATGTGCATATATAGCATCATGCATGTGGGTGTCTGTGCATTTATCTGCCCAGCCAACACACTATCCCAGGACTTTAGACCCATATGTGCAAACATTAGAAGGAACTTTAGAGGCAAACCCATTCTGTTGTGTTTTACATAACTATTATACATTTCATTGATAACATAACAATAAAATGCACTATTTTAACAGAAGCAGCCTTTAGAGTCGAGTACCAAGCTTTGTTTTAGGATGGCATTTTACAGATGTGGACAGAAAGTTATAGGGACAGTGAGTGATTTGCCCAAGGACACTCAACTGGTCATTGGCAAAGCCATGATTTCTAGTTCAGGGATGCTTACTTTGCTTGCTTTATTTCCTCCGTGTGCAGTTAAATCTGCCATATTTCACACTTTTCTTCCTGGTGGCAAGGTACTGGTAAGTATTCCAAGAACATAATCATGAACACAAAGGCAAGGACTGAAGTACTTGTATATTAAACATTATTTTGACAGATCTGCACTTTTATACATGCGTGCTTATTCAGCTACTAATTTTGTACTTTCTGGGTGGTGGACAGACTGCACTCTCCCCCAGTTAAATGTCCAGCACACAGTAGGTGCACAATAAACTCCTGCACAACAGGGTTTCCACTCTACATTCTTGCCTGTCACCCAGGAAATCCAAAAACGCAAGCAGCAGCTCCCTCCCACAGGATCTTGAACTTTGTGGTCAGGGGGATTTTTGCATGGCACAATACCAGACTCACAGCAGGAACTTCACAGAAAAGGGCTGAAAGAATGGGTAAAGGTCAGCACCAGTGATTCCTGCAGGTAGATATTATATTCCCCTGTTGCCAAAAAGGGAATTGCAAAAGCAAGCAGGCAGGCCTGGAGGGTGAGAGCGTGGGCTGAGGCAAGCAAGGGCTGGCCACATTTCTGGGCCCTGATCTTTCAGTAAAGACCTTCCAGATAAATAAGCAAATGCAGCTAAAAAGATCTTGACTCTGAAACCTGAGCTGGCAGAAGGGTTTGGTTTCACTGTGAAGAAGCTGATTCTCAGAACCAGTGGCTGAAATTTGACAACTGAGATCACCAGATTTCAAGGTTGAACACAGGGAGGTCAGTGACAAAAATGAGGCTGACATGCTCGCTCATCTTGGTGGCAAATGGCCCCAGACCTAGGGTGCACAGGGGATGGAAAAGGTCTCAGGAGACCAACAGAAATCAGGTAAAGGAAGGACACAATAACAAAGATACCTGTAACCAACACTTCCTATTTTTATCGAAATGGCTGCTTGCCCAAGGGTGTATACATGTGAATGTTCAGCTGACCCTCAGATCTTTCCTTTTTCATGCTGTAGATTTCTCTGGAAGTCTGGACAAACCTATGAACACTTTTCAAAATGTCTTCAAATGCATAAGAATAGAACACATAAGGAAATCAATGACACTGAAATGCAGTTTTGTCTAGAAACCCCTTGTGCAGGACAAAGCAAGAGCCTGGCCTGAGCGTGAAATAACAGGTCTTATTACCTGGAATAACAGGGCTGTCTAGGCCTAGGACCTCAGTGCCAGGAACCTGAGACTATGGATCTCTTTATAACCAGAAGAGAACGGGTTGGGGGTGAAGTTAAGGGGCACAGCACTTGACTAGCATGTGCAAGGCCCTTGGGTTCCAGCCCCAGCATCATTTAAAGACAAAACAAAACCAAGCAATGAGTTCCTCTTATAGGAAAGGGGTGTGCCACTTAGTAAATAATCATCAGTGACAATGCCTCCCACACCTTGTTAGGTGCTTTTCCTTTTCAGCCCCTTTTCCAAACAGAACGGAAACCAGGAATTACAACATTAGTAAAGATTTCAGATGCTCTCTGAAAATACAATCTGGAGTTTTTCATAGCTCTCACCACTTATCATTTGTAGTAAAATCAACAAACCACATGACAAACATTTCTAAAGGAGAACACCAGTCTGTGACATCATTTTGAACAACTGGTATCTAAACACCCAACATCCTAATAGAGGCAAGAGCCTTACTTGGACTACCAGTTTGCTAACACACAAGATTATTATAAGAAGGGATCCCTATATAAAATTCCTATGTAACAGGACCTCAAGAAGTATGAATCCTAATTTTACTCAAATGATCTAAGTGAACCTGAAAGACAACATGCAGGGCTGAAATCAAATCCCAGACAAACAAGTGGAAATGTGGGTACCAGTAATACCAGCACTCCAGAGATTTGGATAGCAAATGGTTGTTCTATTGACTTTTGATTAGAATTCTGCTTCCACCTGGGTCAGTGCATTTCATGTGCAGAGTGGATTCAGTTCCACACACAGAAGAGCAGTTTCAATGGAAGGCCCAGTGGGAGGAAGAAAACAATAGTTCCTGAAATCCCGAGTCACTGAGATGTGTCCAGATTCAGATCTGGGAAACAAAGGGCTATGGGAGGATGGATGTGCCAGATGGATGGAAGCACTTTCCCTGAGCCACAGTGCAAGCGTGGGGGCCCACAGGAAGCCTGGTCTCCGCCCA
Organism: Glaucomys volans; assembly: GCA_020662805.1. Taxonomy (NCBI): domain Eukaryota; kingdom Metazoa; phylum Chordata; class Mammalia; order Rodentia; family Sciuridae; genus Glaucomys; species Glaucomys volans. The sequence continues at coordinate 308,468 of JAJEJO010003034.1, forward strand.
AGCACATGTCTCCACACCTCACTGCTTAGCAGCCAGGCTTCAGAAAGGTGCAACTTTTGATTCCAATAGACTGTCTTCATAAACTGCTCACTGTCCTTCTGTGATTTGAACACATTTTTAGGCAGACACAGGGAGCAAACAATCACTCAAGTCCAGTTTGCTTTTTAGGTGACACTCGGGAAGAGTCAGCTGATGGGAGAGTTTTTGATGTGTATGTTGTTTTGAACCAGACTACAAGCAAGTGGTCTATCTTCCTTTCTCTTCATAACTCCACACAGAGTTCCACGCACAGAGGGGATCAATCTATCATTCTGATGAACAAATACAACCTTTGTGCCAAAAAGGCAAAATCATCTTTTAAATGAAAGGCTAGCTCAGTCAACTTCTGCCTCACTGCTGCTTCACTGATATTCTGGTTTTAGCAAGTCAGACACATCGAAGTGCCAGGCAAGAAATCCGCAGGAAGAAATCCAGCTTTGTGACAGATAAATGGCAGTGTCCAGTGACTGCAGAAGTACCAGAGTTCCCATCCTGGTGATTCATAAGACCTCCCTAATATCACAAAATCAACACTTGCTGGTTTTGCTCAAGTCATCTGAAAGGGGCAAGTGGTTACCAAGGGGCCTGCAGAAATGAACAAATGAATAGATAATGCAAGCCATACCTCAAATGGGGGAAAGGCGGTCAGATGAGAAAACAATCATCCTTTATTACAGAAAAATACTGAATCTTATGGTAGTATTGCAAGCACCAAGGAAAAGTAAGGAGATAATTTAAACAAAAGTAGGGAGAGTTACAAGGCAAAGCTTTTGTCGATTTCCATTCTGAATGTGTTTCCTGATGATTAAAAATATAAAAATCAGAGCAAGCACCCCGTCTTGAAAGCATGTGAGAAGAGCACACAGCATAAAAGGCTTCCCTCTCAGGGAAGGCACTGAGTCACCTAGGTGAGTCCCCTTTGTACTTAAGACATAATCTCTTATAGGAAATTTAAAACAATAACTTGAGACTTGGCAGTTTTATCATCCATGCTATTGGGCTAGCTTCAAGATACCAATCCCCTGAGGAAAAGCACAGCCGGGAGACAGCTAGCATGAGCTTAGGAACCTGTGTAGTCATTTTATTATAAATGGCTACTTCAGAACCATTTTATTTGACTTTGGCTTTTTGAAGCCAAGATTAACCATTACAAGTTTTAGATAAATTCAGGAAGCAACTTGTCAATCTACCTTGTAAAGAAGAGATGCTTCTGAAAATTCATCATATTGCTGGGGGGAAAACACACCCATATTTTGGCTATCACTAAAAGCCAAGCAGAATCCTCCTGTTCTCCAGGATAAGTGGGAAATTACTGCTTATTTTAAATAGTATCACACAGTTTATATAAGTGCAAGTGTTCATTACAAACTGGGTATCACACTTATTGTCAGAGAGGGCAATCAGACACTGGTACAGGAGCACAATGAGACACCTTCAATTTACTAAGCAACCTGTGGCCACGGGGATTGTTTCCAACACAGAAGGCAACAGAAACGTGGATGGGCTGAGCGTGCGGGCTGCAATCCTGTCATCTCCAGGAAGATCTGAGCTCAACGGCACGTGTGAACTTCCCTCCAGCAGGCTGAAGGGAGGAGGAATGATTTTTATTCATCCACCAAAGCCAAGCTCACTCGTCCATGTATTATGTGCTTCCTGATTAGGCTTGTTGCTTGCTCCCAAACATGTTATCCCCACTGAGGCACCATGAGAAGACGCAGCCTGTGTGTGTGTGTATCCCCAATGCTTCTATCTGTATTTGGATGGAGGCCTCTCTCTCTCTCTCCCTCTGTTTTTCTTTTTTTTTTTTTTTTTTGGTACTGGGGATTGAACCCAGGGGTGCTTTACCACTGAGCTACATCTTCAGGCCTTTTTATTTTTTATTTTGAGACAGGGAATTGCTAAATTGCTTAGGGCCTCACTAATTTTCTGAGTCTGGCCTTGAATTTGTGAGCCTCCTGCCTCAGTTCAAGAGTTGCTGGGATTACAGGAATGAACCACTGAGCTCAGCTGAGGCCTCTCATTCTTGCTGGTCCTGAGCGAATTGAAACTGGGAAGGTTCAACCAGTGAGCCCACAGAGGAGGGGTGAGGCCAGCACAGTGCCTAACCTAAAGCAGTGGCTCAAACTATGTCTGCCAAGTTAATAAACAGGTAAATATCAGATTTTTTTTCCTAAGCTAACACAAGTCTGTGTCCCACAGGCTGGGGTTCCTGGAAAAGCAATGATAATTAATTAAGGAAGTATCAAAAGAAGGAAACAATGCCTAAAAAATCAGCTGTTCCATTCCTAAATACAAAAGTCTTAGAAGACTACACTCCGTGTTCCCTGCTCATCTCCTCAGAAATGTGTAAGCTAGTTAATGATAATGTAAGCATACCATATGACGGCAATGTGAAGGTATAAATTTGAAAATCAGACTAGAAATCCACAAATGAATGGAATGCATTGTTAACTGTGGAGGCTATGTCTGGTTTTTTAAATTTATTTTTTAAATTTTCTGTTGTAGATGGACAGAAAGCCTTTATTTTGTTTATTTTTATGTGGTGCTGAGGATCGAACCCAGTACCTGGCACCTGCAAGGCAAGCGCTCTGCCACTGAGCTCCAGCTCCAGCCCCAGAGGCCATGTCCTAAAAACTTGATTGCCACTGTTCTGGCAGCTGTCTGCATGGTGGTTCCCAGCTGGCCTGCTAGAAGAAGCCAGAAAGAGGCAGAGGCTGTGATATGAGGGATGTCTGGATGGTGCTGTGAGAACAGGCACTTTGGAATCCTGTTAGTTTAAATCTGTGACCTCAACATTAGATTAGCGCAGGTTTGGAATTCAGAAGATTCAGAAATGTGAAACAAACAGTAAGTAAGGTCCTAGGAGCCCCTCCTCCTTGTCCTGCCCTCCAGCAGAAAACCCTAGAGAAAAGACTATGCATTCAAAGCTCAGCAGTCAGATCTGCCAAAACCCAGAGAACGGAGGAACTCCCCAGAGAATCAAGAAGGGAAAAGGGACAACGCAAACCAGGTACTCTCCTCTAGTGGAGCACTACTAACACATGCAGTCCTCCTCTGCCTGAGACTCACTCCACAGCGGAAATTCACACTAAGGCAAGCAGGTGATATTACTCGGGCTTCTTCACCAAAGGAAAGCCAGAAGGTCTCCAGGAAAAATTTAACATGCAATGCTGCCTGAAGGTAGAAGGAAGAACAAGATGACCACTCTGAGGCTGAGACCGCTGAGCCACAGCACCAGAATTGCAAACACACTTGTGCTATTTAGGTTTGTTATGTGGGCTCTGTACTATTGTATAAATTTAGATAAAGAGGTGAAAAGTGTATGCAGAGAGCACACTCACTAACTCCTTCCAAAGCAGCTGGTAAATGTGTGCAATTCCAGATGATCACCACTCTGAAACTACACTTTAAAACTTTGTAAGAAATGTTTATTACTGATACTCAGTACATAATTTACAACACCACAGTGAAATTCACTTACATTCCATTTCAAGGGATCGTGAAAAGAAAATGTCAACTGTGGGAAAAATATGCTTTATGAATCTTGGCTTAAAACAGAGGGAAAAACACACACACATGCATGCAAGTCTCTCTTGGTGGAAGGAAATAGACTAATAAATGGCCTAATGAACAGTGTAATGATTTTTTCAAAAGTAGGCAATAGGAAGGAAAAAGGAAGAAAAACAGAGGCTAATATGCTCTTGTAGCCTGGATAATGAAGCCCGAGATAATCAAGACTTGACAACTGGTGTGGAGCTATATTTTTCCAACTGATTTTCAAAGTATGAATTATGATATAGCTAATAGACTGGCCAAATTAATATTCTGGGGAAGAAGTGTTAATGGCGGGGTAGGAAATCAATTTAAAATCTAGGTGGATTTCTTTGTAATCTATAGTTTTCATCATACTTTGGAAGGTAAGTCCATTTCTACCTTGTACTTTCATGTGGCTTTGAAATCTGAAGTTCACTGGTCCTTTGGCTGGGAAGTTGCCAGTTGTCCCTGATAAGACATGGGTCAGCAACAGGTAGGTAGGCTCAAAATGCCTTTTTCAGAAAACCTCCCTAACTGCATTCCTTACTTTGATCATGTCTATATCCTTACAGCATTTATATGTCTGTTTTTTTCACTATGGTCTTTTAGGCCATGCCAACTTCTTGGGGAAAACAATTCAGAATCAGGAGACGGAGGTACTAATCTGAGCCCTGCCATCAGACAAGAGTCTGGAAAGTACTTACACCTGCTCTCTCAGCTGTCCTTCTGGGAGATGGAGCTTGGGCCCAGATTGCCAAGGCAGAGGAGATGATGAGTTTTAGTTTGAGGCACCATTCTAAGAGGGGCCAAGAGAAAATATGAATGGAGACATCTGAAGCTGGAAAAAAAGACAGCTAGACAGTGTCAAGAAGAATGCCCCTTGAGCTCTAGAAGTTAATTCTATGCACATGCTGGAGCTCTGAATTCATATCAACACTTCTGATTTCTCCCTTTTGTCCCCCTTTTTCTTTTACCAAGGAAGAAAACACAAACCTCTTGGCATTCTGAGATATAGCTGAGCTAGCATTAATCATAGCATGATTACCAAGACAGAGCCTTCTGCTAATTTTTCGTTAGAATTTGGTAATAGAGTTGGGTCACTTTAAGAAGATATGATCAAAACTACAAGACCTTTCATTCCTTTGTCTTTGCTTTCTATCAACAAATGAGTTCTATTTTCCTTTTTTGCAGATGCTGACTATTCAATTTTAGATGCTTACCTGTGGTTTGGGAGTATAGCTCAGTGGTAGAAGATGTGTTTAGCACACGTGAGGACCTGGTTTAGATCCTGAGCACTGACAAAACAAAAAAGTAGCTGGGCGTGGTGGAGCATACTTGAAATCCCAGCTACCTAGGAGTTTAAGGCAGAGGGATCACAAGTTCATGTTCAACCTGGGCAATGTAGAGAGATCTGTGTTGATGGGTTCCTTGCCTAAGATAGAGTTGAAGGGCAGGTCCTAGGTCTGCATTCTTTTACTGGCAATGCCACCTCAGGGAAGGGGTTAATCAAGGCTGGCTCATAGTAAGGGGTGCTCACTGGGCACTCACAGCATGGTGCTGGGACTGGAACCTTTTGCAGCCATCCTAAGACCAGAGGAGGTGGGCAGAGCTCTCCAGGAGTTCAGAGCAAGGTCTCTTATGTGCATCAGACTCCAGCCCTGCTGGAAGAGGTACGTGGAATGCCTTGGCAAGAGATTTTGAGTCCCTCTCCGGAGTTTAAGGTCACCTCTTATTTTTTAACCTTTTACTCTGAAAATACAGAGAAGCAATTGAAACATATTAGCCTGACAAACTTGGGATTTTAAATCAAATCAATTTCCAAAGTGAAAGGGGCACAGCTGGCAAACAGTTCTAAAAGCACTTGGCCCCTCCATAAAGAAAAAACTTTTCTCTCCTAAGAGTAGTTAAAAATAAAGGTAATGGACATCTAGCCAATAACCAAGTTCAAGTGATAAACTGTTACTGGGGGATCTAAGTCATTAACTTGAGGGGCAAGGAGAGATGTGAAGCCCAGAGAAAACTGAACTTCTGGCAATGATTGAATTAAAATCTGTGGAATAAAGCTATAAGTGAATCAAAGATGACAGATCAATGATGGAGAATAAGGAGGGGAAGACACAACCATAGTCTACAAAGACTATGTAGGGGCAACTCTTATTTTCTTACACAGACTCTTCCTTGCTCCCTATGATCACATCTGAACTGAGATGTGCAGACTTCTGTGACAATAACTGCTACAGGATGTCCAGACTGTAACCAGACAAATGAAACCAACATGTATGCACAAATGGAGACGGGGATGGCACTCATGCATCCATTCATTCAGACAAATATACACTGACCCCTACAAGTGCTAGGTTCTCGCTAGGTTGCCATGGATAAAAGAGGGAGGTAAAGACACCAAACCCCTGCTTGTATGTGGCTAACCTTCTAGTGGGGAAGAACCATAGTAGCTTAACCACCATGCCAAGAAAGAGTCACTGTAAATGACAATAAGGGCTGTGAAGGAAAGGCGCTTAGTTCCAGGAGGGGATAACCAAGTGGTCTGAGGGAGGTGAGTAGAAGGAGCACACTTTCCTCAGAAAGTGACCCTTCAGTTGAGAAAGAAAGGATAATGGAGGATAACCAGACAAAGGGCAGGTTGGTGGGTCCCAGACTGAGGCCACTATGACAAGGGCAAAAGATCTGTAGTGGGGAAGAGCATTAAACGTGGCAGGAAGGGAGAAGAACCCGAGAGATGGGCACATGGAGGAGAACAGGGAGAGTGGGGCAGGTGAGCCTGAAGGGTAAAACTTTTCTCTCTTAAGTAAGGCCGGTGAGCCTGAAGTGCCCTCTGAAGAACAGACCCTTCTGCCCTTCAGGGGGCACCTAAGGCCATGTGAAGAATTCTGATCTTGCCAGGAGTGGTGGCGCATGCTTGTAATCCCAGCAGCTTGGGAGGCTGAAGCAGGAGGATTGTGAGTTCAAAGCCAGCCTCCGCAACTTAGTGAGGCACTAAGCAACTCAGTGAGACCCTATCTCTAAATAAAATACAAAAAGGTCTGGGGATGTGCCAGTGGCCAAGTGCCCCAGAGTTCAATCCCTGGTAAAACCCACCCCCTGCAAAAAAAAAAAAGAATTCTGATCTTGATCCAGAGAGTTCCACGAGGGCAGTGAACGATCCTAGACAGGGATGAGGCGAAGTTTACTCTTGCTACAGTTAGCGAAGACAACTTGGGGGAGGACGCAGAAAGAAGGTGGGGAGGCTGGCTAGAGTGGAGTACAGCAGAAGAGAAATGATGGCAGATGGACTTGTGTGATCTTGATTCATTTCTGTCATTTGGAATGCAATATTAATATGAAAGTTACTTCTATAATAAAAGAAAAATCTTTCTGGCCATGTACATTTTAAGTGCACTCACACAATTCACTGAGTAAATCCTATTGAGGTATGCTTCATTTTTTTATAACAGGCATGGAAAAAAATATTACACTTCCAGAATAATATGGCTCCTGGCTTAAGTAAGGAAGAGGGAAACAACAGCTCTTAGATTCTCCCTCCTCCTCATTTGCTACCCAGGAGGATTGCATTCCTTCCAGATTCTTTACCTATTAAATGTTCTGAGCAGGAAGAAGCCTACCCGCTGGGTGTCCACAGGACCTTCGGATAGCTCTAAATTTAGAACTCGGGATCATATACTTAGCATCCAAATCCACTTTCCACACACATTCCAAGGAATGGGTACAGTGGTTGTTATGGTTAGGACATAAAGTGTCCCTCAAAGACTCATGTGTTGAAGGAAGGGTCCCCAATGTCCCAATGTTCAGAGGTGGGGATTTGGGGAAGTGAACAGATCATGAGGGCTCTGACCTCATCAGTGATTATTCCATTGAGGAATTCATTGCTGAATGGACTACTAGGAGGTGGTGGAAACTATAGGAGGTGAAACACAGATGGAGGGAGTGGTCTCTGGGGATGTGCCCTTAGGAACTATATCTTGTCCCCATTATTTTCTATCTGCTTCTCAGTTGCCATGAGATGAGCAGCTCTGTCGCACCAAGCCCTCTCCACCATGATGTTCTTCCTCACCACAGGCCCACAGCAATAAAGCCAACTGACTGTGGGCTGAAACTGTGGCCCCAAATCAATCTTTTCTCCTCCAGTTGATATTCTCAAGTATTTTGAGACCTGACTAACACAGTGGTGTATACCTGTAATCCTAGGTAGTTGGAAGGCTGAGGAAAGAGGATTACAAGTTTGAGGAAAGCCTAGAAAACACAGCAAGGCCCTGCCTCAAAATAAGAAATAAAAAATAAAAACGGCTGAGGATATAGCTCAGTGGTACAGTGCTTGCTAAACATGTATGAGGCCCCGGGTTCAATCCCCAGTATCACAAACGAAACAAAACAAAAAAACCTTTCAGCAATACAAAAGATAAGTCTTTACTAAAGGTTCAGGTACAAATGACAGACTCCCTATTAATGTTTCCTACTCTAAAATATTCTTCTAGGGTTAAGGATGTGGCTCAATGGTAGAGTGTTTGCCTAGCATGCACAAGGTCCTGGAAACGATCCCCAACACTGCTAAATAAATAAACACATAAATTAAATATTCATCTATTCAAGGTACTCCATAGTCCCATGAACAAGAGTTTGATTAACAGGTGTCTCAAGCCTGGTCCAACATACAGATGCCTTCCACAGGGCAAGCTCTGATATCTCCTCATTAACACAGGGATCTGCTAATATCAAAACTGACCTCTGTATATGTCATCTGGATTTTTTTCCTTTCATCTCTTTCTTTCTTTTTTTGCCATTCTTCTTACAAGGGCATTTTTTTTTCTGTTCAAATTCTAAAAGTCTTGACAAAATTAACACCAATGTTTGCCCTTTAAATAAAATACAAGAAAGAACATGACTGTTTTTTCATTATTGTCAAATGCTGTGTAGAAAAATGGAATTAAGCATGAAAAGAGAAAAATAAAATCTTCATTGAGCAGTTTAAAAGTGACAATTACACAACCAGAGTCCATTAATTGGCTCACACTTCCAGAAGGAACAAGTAAACACACTCCTCCAACCCTGCAGGGCTGAGAAATTACCACAGTAGAAATTCACAAGAAAACAGTGATATTTCAGCATGGGATCTATGTGACAGTCACGAGCTTCAATCCCTTCCTGGAAACTAAACCCTGACACTGACTGTGAACTTCTCGTCAGCAGTGCCGACAGTGACGGCGTTTCCTCCTCTAAAACCCACTGGCTTTCTGATGCATCACATTAGTGACACCAAGCCTTCTACATACAATCTCCAATCACACGGCCAGCAGTGACCTCCTGGAACCGGCCCAACGTTTTTGTGTTGTTGAGTGTCAGGCTAAGAAACAAACGGGCAGAAAGAAAGCTTTCTCAACTTTGTCACCAAAAATGGGAAAGAAAATGCAGAAAATCGCAGACAAAGTCAATTGTCTAGGTTTAAATGTGCCATTTTTCAATCTATGGCAGGGCTTACTGAGGCTGTAACTCTCCACCTTTAATTTATCCTGTTGTCCGCAGCCACTGCAGCCCTTAGAAGAAACACAATTCCTCTTTCTAAGATTCCCGGGTAAATAACTAGCACCAAATTATCAGAATCAGAACCCAGAATGCTGCCCTTCCCCAGGTCACTTACTCACTCTAAGGGACAATACAAGGGGGCTCAGATATGAATGCTGACACCTGGACAGCTGGACCCACACAGGTCTCTCAAGTGACACAGAGAAGTGAAGACGCTTCTTAGGAAGGACACAGGGGATGCTAAAGAAACTGCTTGCTCCCACACAGTGCCCCCACCTCCCGTAGGCCAGGCCCCTCTGTGAAGGGAAATTCAAGTGGAAAGGGCCTTCTGGCCTCCTGGGGAAAGGCAAAGGAGGAAGCACTTCAGGAGAAGCAGCACTGAGGGCCCTCCTGGGAAAGGCATGAGGAAAATTTGGTTCAAGTGTCCTTTTCAGGGAAGCACAACTTGTGTCTGGGGTAAGTGGCGTCAAGGTCCTGAAGAGCTGCTGGGACACTGCCATGTATAGCACTTATTTAATTTCTTTGATTTACTGCTGGCAGTGAATAAGGCATGCCACTCTACTGGTATATGCTACTCATGTAATGACAAGGACAGACATCTACAAAACATTTACAGCTGCAGCAAATTTTTTTTTCAGTTTTAAAATAAATATATGTAAATTAGTAAAAAATGTAGAAAATTAGAAGTAACTTCCATAATCCTATTCCACGAAGCAACCATTAGTTATATTTTGGCATATTTCCTTTTGGTTTTCTACTTTCATCATTTTCCCCTACTTTTGATAATACTTCTATAATTTTGTACCCTGTTTTTAAAAATCTCATTATGTAAGTATTTTTCTTGAGTTATTAAAAAGTCTTTGTAACATCATTTTTAATGAACACTTAGTTGGAGAAAAAAATTATTCAGAAGGGAATCTGGGTGGTAAATCTGGCAGGCAGATAGAACATTTGTGAGAAAATTAGAAGCTAATAGCTAGAGAGACTAGGAAGTTCTAGATTATGACCCAAGAACTCTCAAGAAAAGCCAAATTTTCATTATTACCCAATTCTTTTTTAAAAAATATTTTTTAGTTTAGATGGACACAATATCTTTATTTATTTACTTTTATGTGGTGCTGAGGATCAAACCCAGTGCCTTGCATGTGCAAGGCAAGTGCTCTACCACTGAGCTACAGCCCCAGCCCCACACCCAATTCTTTATATTTAATCATTTACATTTGCCAAATGTTTGCCAAGGGCACAGTCTGGGAGGGATGATGGCTGAGGTAATTCACACTTTGGCAAACATTATCCAAGAGGAGAATGGCAAAGTGACAAAGTGATAAAAAATATGAACACAAATGATGTCAATGTGTGAGGAGTACACTTTGACATGAAAAAAGACAACTACCTAACGTGGCAGAGACTATACAGTCAGGCCCAGGAAAAGAAAGGGAATGATTCAAGGTCACTTAGGATGATCAAGAGCTGCCTGTAAGTCAGTCCACACAGTAGAGCTTTGGGAAATTCAGGTGCAAGACAGCCTACACTGTGGGCACATCTACCTCTCTCTCCCTTCCTGAAAACCACTAACTGCCATCAAAGAAATGCAAATGAATACGTTCGTAAGGGTACTGCAAATTGAAGGGAGGTCATTGGGATATCAAAGATTTTTGGTAATTTCTAGAAAGTGGCAGGCAAATAAAGTATCACTCATTCATAAATTGAGAACAGGGCAGATTTCACGTTGAAGTAAGCTGAGCAGGATGGAGGAAAACTGACTCACAGCCATCTTATCACTGTGAACTTTAAGACCCCCAAGGATGAAGAGAAGGTCCTAACAGCTTCTATAGAGAAAGGTAAATTACTATAAGGAACAAGAATCAGACTGATACAGATTTCTTATCAGCAACATTAGATGCTAGATAGCAGTAAGTCCAAGATTTCAAACTTCAGAAGAAACTGAATTCTATACCCAAACTACGATACAAATGTGCAAGAATTCTGAAAATTTGCTTTCCATATACCTTTTCTGGAAGAAGAAGAAGAAAAAAAACCTACAGATTTACACAGTGCAATGGCCAGGAATGATCTTTTCTTAACAAAATGATCAGACTCAAAAGACCCAACAAGCCACACTTGGCTGCAGATTCACCCAGAAGAAGAGAATGGAAAACATGGCAAGCCACCTGGGGAGCATCAGGCATTGCTTCCCAGTGGGAGTCTTTCCAGCAGTCTACATAACTGCCCTAGGAGCTATTCTTTTTGCCCAGTGGTGATAATCAGGTAACCGTGGATGAAATTCAATAATGGGCAGGTATGGAGACACTGTGGTTTAGAAACCTCACATTCCAAATAGAAACCCTTGTAACAGTTCTATGAGCACAGATCCAAGAATCACAAGGAACATGTGCATGTACAGAAGTAGTCACCCTCAGGAAAGCCCAAAGTTGTCTCCTGACCAGATATTTACAGTCCTCCCAAGATAGATGCAATTTAGTGACCAGGGCAATTTTTATAAAAAGCAGTGCTGCTTAATAACATAGCTGACATTTCACTTCTATCAGGTTTTCAGAACAGATCTAGAAAGTAAATGGACCCAAAGTCAATATATCATGCAAAGGGAAACCCTTTTACACATTCCACAAAAACAAAAATAAAAAAAAAAAAAGGAAGGAAGAAAGAAAGAAATCCAACAAACAACATTACCAATCTAGAGAGGAAAGAAAAAGAAAGTTTAGGATCACATCTGTAGTGTAGGTGTAGGAAGCAATCTGCTCAAAATTGACCAATGAATAAACAGTTTAGAAACTTTAGAAGCTTCTGTAACAGGAAAAAGAGGCGATTAGGAACTTCAGGAAAACAAAAAGCTTTTCAACATGTGGAACATTTTCAACATTCCTAAGAAAATCTAATCTATTAGATCTCAACAGGGAACGTTTCTTCCCAGAGGGGCACATGCTCAGTGACATAGAATACTTCTCTCACTGCACATTCAATTACTAGATATGGTGTGAACAAACAATGTTTATATAATCAGAAAATTATAAGGGACTCTTAGTGGTTTTCCCTCCTCAGGATCATTTTCTAGTTAACACATGGAAAGTTTCAGCAGAGGTTACAGAACAAAGTGCACACATCATGAACCTTTACAATGTCAGTGTGGCTGGACAGCTTACAGAGGATGGGAAGCAGGTACAGAGAGGGAAATGGAGAGGAGTAATCTCATCAACATTGGAGGGAATCAGGAAATACTGTCCACAATCGACAATACTGTCAACTTCAAAAAATAGACATGTAAGTATATTGTTTAATTTTAAAAGAGAAATAACAGAACTAAAATAAAAATCATAACTAACAAAAATGAGTGGTTAAGCAAGTTAAATGTATCATTCTTTATAGCAAGAGTTAGTAAAGCTGATAATTTAATTAGTAGAGGTATAAAATATTAAAGTCAAGAAGTTATAAAAACTAATAAAAGAAGTCAGAAGTAGTTAGCTCTGAGGAGTGGAAAAGAAGATGGGAAGGTAAAATTTTACTTTTTACGAAATGCTCTCTGCATTATTTAAATTAATTTCTATGTGCATGTTTGCATTTATAACTTAAAAGCTGACAATAATAAACAGATTAAGTGTTCAACAATTTAGAGGATAGCAGAGAAAATTAATCAATGCTTGGAAAAGTAAAAGGCTAAAGTGTACAGGATTAGATCAGGTGAAGAAAGAGGGGTAAAGAATAATTTTAAAAAATTAGTCAATGCAGGGCTAGGAATGTGGCTCAGTAGTACAGTGCTTGCCTAGCATGCACAACATCCAAGGTTCAGTCCCCAGAACTGCAAAAATAAACAAACAAAAACAGATAAATAAAATCTAAATTAGTTAATTTGAAAGCAAGGTTACCTACAATAGAAGATGACCCTTTACCCTGAAATGAAGACAAGTATCAAGTCTAGCAGTCAGGACTCAGGAGACCTAAAGGGAAAACACCCACCCCAGAGCTGAGAGATAGGGAGCACCTCATCCCTGGGACAGTTCTCAGAGGATAGCAGAAATCTGAGCTCTCACCTGGTGACAAGGAAGAATGCTGTCAAGAGGCAGTTATGATCTTTAAATAGTCCACATAACTTTATTTATGACACAACTCACATTCTATTTCAATAAAGAACAAACTACAATTCTTGAAGCTAACAGAATACTCTCTTGAGGTCTTCTCTGGAGTATGTGAGTTAAGAAGTCTTTTTTTATCATTTACATATATTTTCAATTTCTTAAGGCCTAACTTGAAAATGGGAAGCACAATAAATTCTTTCTATGCCTGTAAATGTAAAATCATAACCTTGGGTTCCATTGACCCTTACAGGGTTAACAGACACTTGCTTCTTTTCACAACTCTTGTTCTTCTATTCTATTATTTATTTATTAATATGTAAAACACTTATTGCTGGAGTATCTAAGTGCTAAAATACAAAGTTAAAAACATAAATTATTTAAATCCATCAAGTAACAGAAGCAAACAAATAAAGATGCTGATGACTTAATGCAAAGTTACATGAGAGGATTTAATGAATGAATGGGTTTTTGAATGAAAAAAAAAACATTTCACTACAATACGAAATCATTATATTATGATGACATGTGCCTGGTCAACAGTTAACCAGATCTTGTTAAAAACACACCTGGTATAGCACCTTTGGCAAAGGAACATGAAAGAGAGAGATGAGGAAAAAAAAAAGAAAAATATAAGTATAAAGAACCCCACCCCACCCCACCCACCCCACCCCCGTGCTAGGGATTGAACCCAGGGCCTTGTGCTTGTAAGGCAGGCACTTTACCAACTGAGCTATGTCCCCAGCCCCAGGAATATATTTTATAACACACAAAATGTCAGAGGAATGGGTAAGCATCAAAGATGACAAGTTTTGAGGAAGCACGGATCTGGTCTGGGAGCTGTATACTCAATAAGCAGACACTCTGGAAACACAAATGGCTGGCTGGTTGCTCATGGGCCTTGGAGGCCCTCTAGTTTCATAAAAAGAATCCTCAAGAGCTTGGGAATAAGTTAGCCACTTCATCTCCTTTTTCCATCCTCTAGCCTGGCTTGGCACTGTGGTAATGCTTTGGTATTAGGAGGCAATGTGGTACATTGGAAAGAGCCCTGGTTTTAAATCTTGGCTCCACTCCTTGGAAAAGATACTCTCTCCGAGTTTTGTTTCCTCTTTATAAAATGAGGACAATACCCCACACACATTTTGTATTCAGACAAAAAGAGATAAAATATGTGCGGGTACTAGAATATTACTTAGGATACAATTGTTAGTTTTCTTAAGCTGTGTCAGAGATGCCCACAAAATTTGTGCTTCAACTGGAAGTGGCTGCCCAGCCAGGAACTGACTACATTTTTTTAGCCACATGAGCATACAAGTATATATTCTCTTTTCTTTTCCTCCCTACCAGCTAGATGTAGGTGATGCTGATGAGGCCCTAAATGATGGTAGAACTATAAGAAGGGAGATGCATGGGTTCCTCATTCATCTGTGGAGAAGAGCCACTTGATAATCAAATACCCACACTGACTGTTATATGACTGAGAAATACACTATTGTGTTAAGTCACTGAAATACTGAAAATTCTTTGTTAGAGTAGCAAGTGCTAACTTAACCAACCTATACATGCTTTGTGATAGTGTAATAGTAGTGGTGACGGTTTCAAGCACATCCTTGGATAAGCCAGTATTATGCTATTTGGAAATCTTGGCTAAGTAAGCATGTGAAAAGATGCTCAACATCATTAGCCAATAGATAAATGCAAATTGGAGCTACAATGATATGACACTTGACTTTCACATTCTATGATCAAAAAGATGGACAATAACAAGTGCTGATGTGGAAAACTGGACCCCCTCATACACCACTGGTGGGAATACAAAATAGTGTAGCTGCTATAGAAAAGTTTGGCAGTTCTTTAAAAAGTTAAACACAGTTCATAGGACTCAATGACTCTACTTCTAGGTTTATACCCAAGAAAACTGAAGAAATATGTTCATACGAAAACTTATATAGGACTGTTCATAGTAGCATTATTCATAATAACAAAATAGTGGAAATAATTCAAATATTTATCAACTGATGAATGGATTAAAAAATTGATTATACAATGGAACATTATTCATTCATAAAAATAAATGAAACTTTGGGCTGGAACTGTAGCTCAGTGATAGAGCACGTGCCTAGCATGTGTGAGGCAAGTTCAATTCTCAGCACCACATATAAATAAATAAAATAAAGGTTCAACAACAACAACAACAAAATTTAGGAAAAAAAAAACAGAAATGAAACTCTGATATATGCTACAACCATGGATTAACCTAGAAAACATCATGCTAAGGAGAAGTAAGGAACAAAGGACATATAAGACTTCATTTATATGAGATGTTTATAATATGAAAATTCATAGAGGGAGAAAGTAGATTATTAGATGCTGGGCTGGGGGAGTTGGAAAGAAATGGGGGGTGACTGTTAATGAAGAGAAGACTTCCTTTTGGGGTGATGAAGATGTTCTGAAATATTGGAAGTGATGGCTGCACAACTCTGTGAATATACTACAAATCACCAAATTGTACAATTTATATGGGTGAATTTATAGTATGTGAATCCATCAAAGTTTGGATTTAAAATGCTCCCCAAAGGCAACTGTGGCAAAAGTCTGGTTGTCAGCCTATGGTGCTACTGGGAGGTGGTGGAAGCTTTGGGAGGTGGGTCAGGTGGAAGGAAGTTAGGTCATTGGAGGCAAGGACTTGAAGGGAATGTTGGGACCCCAGCTCCTTCCTCTCTCTTTGCTTAATTGCCATGAGCTGAACAGGCCTCCTCAGTCATGTGTTCCTACCCTGAGCCACTGTGCCACCACAGGCCCAAAGCAACAGGACCAAGTGACCATGGACTGAAACCAAGAACCTAAACAATCTTTCCCTCCTTATAAGTTGATTTTCCTAGATATTTTGTCACAGTGATTGAAATTGGACTAAAACAGAACAATAATGCAATAATGCAATTTTTAAAAGAAAAAGAAATATCAGTCATTTGCTGTCTTATCTCCCAGAGAATCTGGCTCAAAAAGGCTCTTTTCATCTGTGATTCCAGGCTGGTCAGAACCCACAGAATCCTTCCCACTAGCTGTTCCTGCAACCAGGTAAGCTCAGAGCTCCCAGGCTAAGTGCATTAAATACCTCTGCCTATGAAGAACCTACGGCTTTCCTTGATTCTGGTAACAGTTAGCTAACACTGAGATGAGATAAATTTTTAGCTAACCTTGAGACTGGGGAGTAAGACAGAGTCACAGAATAATTTCTGAAGTATGTATCATGTCAGCAAAATTCTCTGAGGAAGAAAAAGAATGCCCTAAAGGAGTAGTATGGGATGTGGGAAAGATCCAGAGAGAGGATTGGGTAAGGAAAGTATCTTTCTTTTCCCTGCTTAGATACATGTTATTTTCAAAAGTGTGAGTCAAGTTCAAATCACAACAGAAGGCTTGTTTGGTCCTATCAAGTAAATTCCTGTGTGAGTACTTATCAAAACTAAAGGATTACTGTAATATGTTTTCAACCTCAAAATAAGAATATAATTTGGTGGTTACATGAATACACGCTTGGAACTGCTAAATCCATCAGAAAGACTGCTTTTGCAATTGAAATAAATTACTGAAAGGAGGCAACTTACTTGCAGGAGACTTTCGTTCTATCAGCCACCATGGTCCACTGTTGCTGATTGGTAGAAACCTCAACGTAGTAGCTATAGCTGCGATCATCACAGTCCCAAAGTAATAATCTGAACAAAGAGAAAAACAAGATTGCTGTAAATGTTCTCACTGGCATGGGGACATAGGCACAGGGCAATCTATACCTATCTTATCCCTCCCACCTGCCTCCTTTGCCCACCACAATTCCAGATCTGGGGGAAAGAAAGTAACTCTCCCAGAGGTACAAATAGAACAGTCTGCAGCTCATCTCCTTAGCAGGAGTTGATTTTACAAATCACCCAATTTCCAGGAGTCTCTGTCCACCTATTGGCAGTTCTTCAGATTGGCTCTGGAGGGAGATGTCTCCATGTACTCCTTCCTTATTCTCCACTTGGCAAGGCTGACTAAAGGTAACATCCTGGAACCACTGCTCATGGGGGTTTCTGCTTTTAATGGTGATAACTAGCATGCCTTGTAATCTTTATTTGTCATGTTTTACGTTTCTCCTCATTCTCACCTGTATATTTGCCTAACTTTGGTATGATTATCTGACTTAGAGATCTAGTAATTTCATAGGATTCATGGCAGGGTGGTTCCAGGATCTTCCTAAACTTGTAGATGCTCAAATTGCTTAATAATAATAAAAAAAAAGTGGTGTAGTGTTTGTAGATAATCAATACACACCATCCTGTATACTTTAAATTATCTCTAGGTTACTCATAATACCTAATACAAAAAAAAGTTCAATGTAAATAGTTGTTGCATTGTATTTTCTAGGGAATAATGACAAGAAAAAAGTCTGTACATGGTCATTACAAATCCACACATATGGAGGGCCTTCTATATATGCAAACACACATTCACTAGTAAAACTTCCTTATTTATTATTTAGGAATTTAGTATCTTGTTCCTGTTTTTCTTATCCCCCTTCTCTGCCCAGATAAGATCTTAAGCATTGACTACATTATTGCACTGACATGAAGTTCAAAGCTGACAAAATTTATCTATTGGTTTCAGAACTGTGGTTATTTCTGGGGAAGGTGCTGATGGGAAATGGCATGAGGGAAGCTTCTAGAATGCCAGAAGGGTTCTAATTTCCATGTGGGTAGTAATATGTGAGAATAGACATGTAAACATTCATTAAGCTACACATAAATTATTTGTGCACTCTGTATTATTCTTAAATTAAAAATAAAAATACAAAAAGAAATATGGGATCTGCATTTGCTTCTGACAGTACTGCAGAGGAGAGATATCACTGTTTTCTATGATTCTAGTCTTAAAAGTCCTTCCTATATAAAATTCACACAGTACCTTATTGCTTTATAGTTGGTCACGTGCATTTGCTTCCTTCACCAGCAAGAGGAGTGAGCTCCCTGAAGGCAGTGTCTATGGCACACTGAGTTCTTGCTACCTAGTACTTGGTCCAGTGTCTCACACAGAGCTTATGCTCAACCAATGTCCTGGCAAATACATTCCTTCCCACAATAGTAATAATGACCATGACAGCCAATACCTCCTTAATGCTTATTGTGTATTAGGTCCGGCAATAAGTCTTATACGATTTGTCTCATTAAGACCTTCTAAATATCCTCTTTGCGAGTACCATTATTCCTATCAAATTACAGATGGTGAAAAAGGTTTAATGCTATCAAATAACTTGTCTAAACTCATGGTTGCTAAGTGATCGATAAGGATTCCAACCTGGAATCAAAACCCAGTTCTGTTATTCTGCTGCCAAATGTTTCCTTTATTCCTTTATTCATTAATTTTTCAACCTGCAACTTATCAGTCTATAAAAATAGTTTATATTACTTTCCTTTCATTTGTAATTACAATCAATGAAAAGTCTTTGCACAAGCCCTAACCCTGACCCTGACCCTGACCCTGACCCTGACACTAACCCTAACCCTAACCCTAACCCTGACCCTAATCCTATAAAGCTATTATTGAAGATTAGGACTGCCCATGCTCCCCTTTCCCATTAGTTCTTTGTTTTCAATTGTAATGCTGTTTGCTATCAAGCAAAATATGTTTGCTACTGAAATGAGGAAAGGACTTCAGATTGATTAATCATTCTCTTCATTAATAGCTCTGGTAACAGGTTTGCTGGGAGACAATGCTGAGTCTATTTTCCCATTGAGGTTCTGGATTGTTTATGGACAGTCAAATTTGTCAACCTTTCAGATGATCAAGAATTGGTGATTCTACAGAATACCCAAAGGAAAACAATCAGTCCCTTTTGGGATAGAACCTAACCAAACCTCAAAATATTTCATGGAAAAAGACTGCCTTGAGGATATGGGATATAGAAAAGATAAAAAAAAGGATGACCAATTATGAGTATCATAAACATTCCAGTAGAGAATCTTGGAGAGATAGCACACTAGAAAAATTTTTAAGTGGCTTATTCTATAAGTCGCCCATTTTATTTTAAGGCAAACCATTATTTTAAAATGAAGATCATCTATAATTCCAATAATATTGCAAACACAAATACACAGTGCCTATTGTTTGTAACTTGGTTCTTTTGCTTAATGATCTGTTATGAATATCTTTTCATATATCAAATATTCTTGTCATCATATGTACTGATTTTGTAGTATTTTGTTGTTTGGACATCTCAATTTATTTAACCAGTCTTTTATTATTGGGTACTTGGGTAGCTGATATTATTTCAGCTGTTATGAAAATTCTGTAATGAATATTCTTAGCTAAATATATGATTACTGCCTTCAAAAGTTTCTGTAAGCAAAACTCCTAGAGCAGGGCATACAAACATTTTAAAGTTTTGGTGAGTATCACAAAACAGCTGTATATCTTTCTTCTCCCCCAACCAAACAAAAATCTATAACAAGTTGTGCTCACACCACCACCAGTGTGTAACAAATACCTGTGTATCATCCCCAGTACTGTGGTTATGTTTATAAATACTGCCAATTTGATAGATGAAATATATTTAGCTAATTTGCAGTTTTTTACTTATCATTGAACTTGAACATTTTACCCATTTCCTACTTAAATTTATCCTTTTGTTAATGACTTACAAAATGTCCTCTATATCTAAAGGATATTAATCCACTGCCTAGCACAGTTTGCATGCTGAAGATATTAATTTTTATTAGCCAGGACTATCGATCTTTACCTCAATAATTTCTCCTGCTCTAAATTCTTTTTTTCTGAATAGCAGCCAAGTGCATATACTGGTTGAAACATCTCCTTCTCCAGTCCTCTATTAGGAGTCCCTGGGGGCTGGGAATGTGGGATCATGTTGACTTCTGAGTGCAAAAGGGACACTGATGGATCTCAGGTTATCAAGACCATGACTCAGACTCACCTATGCTGTGGGGTTTTTTGGTGAGATTCTAATTCATGTGCCAGCATGCTTATTTGCTTGGAATTTAGGCTTCACCAAGACTAAAAATCCCTTTGTTGATTCAAGTGAAAAAGCAAGTGCAGTTTAAGAACAAAACGGACTCCATCTCTTTTTCCATGGAGAGGAATAAGCAGAATTCTCCATCTCTTTCTCCACAGAGAGGCACAAGTGGAAAGGCCACCAAAAACCTTCACTTCTGTTCTTATGCCTTTGCACTTGTAGGGATAAAGAGGCACTGCTGACCTGTATCCAATGGGAATGTCTGCAGTGAGCTCATCCAGGACAGACAACCCCTATGATGTGTGTGTGTGTGTGTGTGTGTGTGTGTGTGTGCTCTTTAAAAAGGCCTCACCTCACACACACACATCCACACACCTCCACCATTCAGCAGAAGCCATTTCTAATCAGAACTGAATAATGGATGCCACGGGCCAAGATCTGTTGATGCAGAATGAGGGTGGTTAGCTATAGCCACAAACCTCTCTAAGGAATGAGCACTGCATGAAATACCTAGTGATAATAAACACCTCTCCTCCATCTTTCCTCTTTCTTACTCTAGAGTTTCCTAAAAGCAGTGAAGTGCTAGGTTTTTTAAATTGATTAGCAGATGTGATTTTGCTTACATCTTCCATAAATGCTCTGGCTGGCTGCATACCATTGATTACTAGGGGTTCAGTTTACAACAACTAATTGCTCTCCTTGCTGGTGTTTTGGTACAAAATTCAATAGTGAATATGATTTCAAAACTCTTGTCTTTGCGGCTTGAGTCAGAAGTGACTTGAGGCAAGCCCAGTGGACTGAGTTTTCCCTTCTTAAAATAATTGCTCTCTCATCAGTCTGTGAAGAAAGTTTCCAAATTGTAGCATTCTAATTGGAAAGCCTGCATTATGCATGCGATGACAAACTACGTTGTGCTGAATGGCATTTCTTTGTCCTTTCTTAAAGGATTAATTCTATGCCAGATTGTGAACAATGGCTGAGGCCTAACAGTTGAGATCAACAGCTTCTCCAATGAATCGGAGCCTCTCAGACCAGGAGCCAGGGCCTGTTCTGCCTGTTTCTAATTGTCTGTCATTTGTGGGAGACTCCACTGAAAGGCCTTGGGTCAACACTGCTCCTGTTGCAAAGCATTTTTTCATTTGGGTGGGGGAAAAACAAAACAAAACAAAACAACAACAAAGAAACAACCAAAAAAGATCAACTAGCAGGCTACTGGTAATGCTGTAATAACATCATCACATCCACTTAAAATATTCCAGTCAAAGTCAAAGATACTCAAAAAATTATACAGAGGAATCTTTGTTAGGAACTGTCTTCCATTCAACAGTCCAAGAGTTATTTACTGAGTACTAACTATGTAAAGCTCAGACAAGTCACTTAACTTACAGTTAGGTTACTGACTTTGGTTTTGCCCCTTGTGAACTGCAGTGTCTGGATCTGGTGGCTTCCCAGGGCTCTTGCAGTTCTAATGGTTTATGATCCTCTGCTATCACATGTGCAGTAGAGATTTTTTGGTGTGTCTGTACATTACAGAGTAGCTCCTCTCCTTGGGAACAGTTTCCAGCCCAACTTCAAAGTAGATGTGGGGAGTTCCTGAGCTCAGCCTGTCTATAGGCCTGGTTGCATGCTGGGAAGCCACAAGACCCATGCTGGGCTCATCAGATTTCCTTTCTCAAAATTTGTGAATTATGTAGGATTCTAGCTTAATTGGCCCTGTTCACTTAAACAAGATAATGAGAACACAGGCATTCCATCACAGGCTCAAGGAAGCGACAAAAGCCACCTTCAGTGAGAAGCAGAGAGAGACAGCAGCCCAGAGAGGGCAGCTTGGACTCTGGACAGATTCCCAGGTTTGTCTTAAATCCCTATGATGGCCTTCAGAGTTTCTACCCTAGTATTCCATGGGAAATGTCCTATTCACTTAAATAATGTCACTACTTTTGGCTTCACGTGACAGAGGACACGAATCAGGGTCAAGGACTGAAGGACCAGGAAGATTACTGACTACTTCGAGGTTGGGGCGGAGGGTGGACAAAGTTTCAGAAGTGAGACCTGGGGTTCACGATGTAGAAGAACAGAGGCCAGAGATGTGATGGTGAGGAAGAAAGGTAACAAGCCGTGGTCACACAGGGAAACGTCAACACTTCCACCTCATTCAGCAGAGTCCAGACTCACTCTTCTAATGGAGAAGCAGAAAGGTAGCATGAGAGGGGCACCATTCTACCACCTGCTTTTGCAAGGCAGGAGAAGAAACCTGTAACAACTGCCAGAGGATTTATTACAGCTTCAGAGAAGCAACTCTACCAGTGAGAGACAGGATTTTACCAAACATGAAAGAGATCCTTACTGTCCGCTGTCACAAGGTTCGATAAGGTAGCATCATCCTCAGGTAGGGAGCAAGGTCCAGCTGAGAAGCTGTTGGAGGACTGCAAGTCCAAAATGAGATTCTCAGCAGGAGACTAGAGTCAAGGAACAATGCTGTATCGAGAAGTGTGAGAAGGAGACCAGGTGCTGCCCTGCAGATTCCAGACACAAGAACTCCTAAGGAGCTGTCTCCACAGGGTCCTGCCTCTAAGTGGACCACAACCTTTCAGGGCAAAGGGGATACCTGTTTTTCTCCAACAGCAGGAGGCGGGAAATACAGATTGCTTCCTAGACAGAATGGGTTCTTGGGAAATAAGTTAGTTGGAGGACATCCGACAGTCTATGTATTATCCGATAGTTTAATTTTTTAAAATTGGGATGCTGGATTAGCTTTATGTAACTGTGATAAGATACCTGAGATAATCCATTTAAAAAGAAGAAGAGTTTATTTTGGTTCATGATTTTGGAGGTTTCAGTACCTAATTGTTTGGCAGCTTTGCTTTTGGGCCTATGGCAAGACAGTGCATCATAGCAAGAACATGTTCCTGCTCATCTCACGGCAATTGGAAAGCAAAAAGAAAGACAGGAAGGGGTCAAGGGCACAATACCCCCTCCAAGGCACACTCTCAGTGGCCTATCTTCCTCCAACGAGGCCCTTCCTCTTAAAGATTCCACTTCTCAACAGCACCAAGAGCTGGGAACCAACCTTTTCACACATGGGCTTTTAGGGGACATTCCAGATCCAAAATATCACAGATGTGGAGGGTAATTTCTCTAAGAAAGTTAAATAATGACACTGGCCAGAAAAAAGGCAAGCACATGCTCCAGGCTGTCTGGCATATGTAGTTTCTGTGTTTAGACACTGAAGCTCCAGGATGAAATAAAACGAAGTGAACAAAGTATACACTTGGGCTCCACTGTGGAGGCTGCCTCATTGGGAAACGGTGGAATAAAAGGAGAGGTTGTATAATCCAGGTAAGTTATTTAAAAGTAGACTGATATTAATGGAGAATATGCCGGCAGGATATAACTGTGTGCAGCTGGATGAGGCAGAGCTTTCCAAAACTTTGAGACAATATAAAACTTTCAACTCTTAATGGTTAATTGAGACCATCCTTTTACTCCTTCGTGGAGGACTAAGTTTCGTATTTTGAGGGTTAGGCGATAACATAAAAGCTACCCCTGTGCTGACCAATAGCATGGCTGTAGCTGCCATTCTCAGCAAATGCCAAGTGTGGAATGAATGGCGAAGGACTAAGCACCATCCAACCTCATGTTCACACAGACCTCGCCAGTTGTGAAATGTTTTTTGCATTCATTATCACATTTGGAAAAAATTATAATCAGTACAGTTCTTGCTTTCCATGCAAACCTATTTTTCTAAGTTCCTGGGTTAATTTTCTTACATGGGCAAAACACTTCCCAAGTCATTGTTTACAGATTATTCATTCACTTAGAGAACCCATATTTAACAAATAAGTTTAAGTCCAGGCATATGATCTAGATTTCATACTACACAGTTCTATTTGAAGAAAATTCTTTCATTTTATGCTTCGTGGATTTGTGAGAAAATTTTGTCCAGGCCAAATAGTCCTTGAGAAGAAAAGCAGTTTTCATATATTTCTGAAGGTGACTTACTAGTACAGCCCTTTCTTAAACAAGACATTGGCATGAGAAGTATCAGGAACTGATCAAATGGTCTTGTGGTATTTTAAAGGTGAAGTCTCTTTATGTTACAGACCTTTCAGGCCGTGACACAGTGAGCAGGGTTTCACAGACCTTCCTGTTTAAATTTGGCATTCTCTAACTCCCCTTTCTGCAGCAAGGCTCTCTGCCTTGATCCCAGCAGCTTCCTCATCATGGCGCGTGCACACAATCAGTGAGATCTGCCTGATTTGGCTCACCAGCAGGATCAGAAAAAGATATGTAAGAGGCAGAAATGGCAAAGCCCCGCCCAGACCACAGGGTTTAGCTTCCCAGGTATTAAGTTCAGCTCACTTTCAGCTTCATTTGCTAGGAAGATTATTAGGCTCTGTTGTGACTTTAAAAGGCCAGAATCAGTGTCTTTTTACAGCTCAAAGTAATGTGCATTAGTGTGAACTTTTCTGTTCCCTGTCCTTAATTCTGTGAAATTATCAGGAGGTGAGAAGAGATAGGCTCAATAAAGAGCTCAGGAACCACTAAGCTACAAGTGGATTGTAAGGTCTTTACTACCTCAACCTCTATTTAACATATATGACTGCCTTGGAATAAAATGGCCCCACTGAGTGCCTTCATCCAACAGTTTGGGGAACAGAGTCACCTGGCTCCAGGTTCCCTGTGTAATAACATCTAAGGTCCTCTCCCTTCAGTCTCCAGGACCAAGACCATTCAGTAGCAACCACCTGACCATGGTTCTATGGTGGCGGGGACCATGCGTGGTGAATGGTCTTGGAGTCCCTCATGGTCCCCAGCATGATGGCTTACAGATCACAGGCTCTACTGAATTAAACTGATGGAGACTTAGAAACAGGGCAGGAAAGGGTGATGGAGAGAGGGAATTACAGATAAATCACCCTTCTCACAAAATCCAGGTAGCTCATTCCAGTACAGCATCTTTAACACCCCATATGTTTCAATCAGAAACACCCGGCCCCCTCCTTAGATTACACCAGCCCTCCATTCCCAGCCCCCACCACTTTGTCAAGTCTTCCATTGGAGATAATTTATGAAAAATATCAACTCTGACTGCTATTTCACCTCTTCGTTCTTCTCCTGCCCCTCCTCTGACCACATGCTAATAGGTGCCCACATGCGCACAGCCTACAAAGCACCAAGAAGCAGAGCCAAAGAGAAATTTAATAAGCTCCACAGCTCCTTTCTATTCCCTTGGGGCACGTTTTCATAGGAGTGTGTGTCTGTGGGAGAACGCACAATTTAGCTATAGGCAGATCTTTGTATTCTCTCAAACTGGCAAAACAAGGTAGGAAGGCTCCACTCTGAATATTACAGGCAAGAGAACGTTCCAGCAGGGGTGAGCTATAAGGTTCTTCTATTCGATGGTGTCCTTTCTCTATTTTTGTTCTTGCCAAACCTCTTTTCTGGTCTCTCTCAACACAGCCAGTACTATTTTCACACATCTCCCTCTCTTTCTTATCAGTCTGACCTCTTCACCTTAATCAGATCTGGGTTTCAACCTTTGCTCCAGCTGTGAATCATCCTCTTTTCCCTATAGGGCACAATCTACAAAGTCCTGAGCTCTTGCCGAAAATGATTTTAAACACTTGCCCATGCAATCCAGACCTCACCCGCTTCAGCACCACCTGCACTGCGCCTCTTCCTCCTCCCTCCTCCAGCCCTCCCTCTCCCTAGCTCCTGCCTGCTCCCACTACACTCAACCTGGTAGTGGAATGGTATGCCTATACAAAATCTGTGTCTGTCTCTCTCATCTATCTGATTTTAAAAATTCCTCCCCATAAGTCCCTTTTCTGATGAACTTCTTTCAGGAAATCTTTGAAAGCTTTCACATGAAAATAACTGCCCACCAAAACACTAAAATAAAACTATAATAAGTTGCAAGAGTTCTACTATTTAAACACTTAAAGTAGATTATACTGTATGAAGGCGGGGGTGTCTGATAAAGTATAATTCTCCATGTGGTACATGGCTTGCCATTAAAATGAAGACATTAATGAGAATGATAATAGTAACCTCTTCTCCACCAGTACATAAAGGTGAACGTCTTAACTCTAAGGTCTTATAAACAAAAGATAATGAATCAGTTTAATATGTAACTGTGTAATAAATCTTTTGAGCAAAGGTAAGAAGCCAGGAAAAAAAACACAACATTTTGTGTGATTTTTTTTTTTTGGTAATGGTTAGAGGAAAAAATGGCTAATTATGTTTTTCAATGAACTTCTTTTGATCACTGGCCACTCAGTATAGTTTTCTTGATCCAGGTTTTCAAAGCTGTGATCACAAGTTTTAATTCAAACATTTTCAGCTGAACATTAATAACTCTTAACTTTTCTAACTGATAAACAGCTGTAATTAAACCCAACTGGTGTGGGCTACAGCACTAGAGGCTAAATGAGCAGTTGCCATAATCTTTCTCTGGAATCTCCTACACTATTCTCCCCAGAGTCAGAGGCCCAAGCAAGAGCTCAGGAGCGGTGGGAGGAGTCTCAGTCCTCTCCAGGGTCACAGAGCATGTAAGGATGCAGATTCCGTCTCATAAATAGGCACTAGAATTGCCCAGTTGCTGCTCCTCTGTCCCACATTTCTCTGGCTGAAGGATCCCTCAGACAAGAGCAATGCAGTCCCCCTCTGGAATGTAGCCTGCAAAACCTGCTTTTTTAGAAATATCTCTTCCAGGTGTTGACATGAATATTCACCAGAGTGTCCTGGGCACAGGGGCCAGTCTCCATTCCATGAACACTAATCCTTTGAAATGTATTCCAGGCAAGCTACCAGGGTAAACTCCCATACAGAAACTAGGCTTTCCGGGGATGCTTACTGAAAGGCTGAAAGGAGGACCCTGAATGAAAAAGGCAGAGATGATAAATCGCTCCTAGCCAAGGCTCTGCTGCTTGCTACATGGACTCAAGAACAGCACAAGGCTTCGTTAGAATACTGCACTCTGGGAATTCACCTCCATCTCTTGTTCAGCTGGCTCACCCTTCCTCACCAAGAATAGACATTTATCTCCCCTATGCCTCTTCGCCCTATCAGTTGGACTCCTGCTGTCTTAGTTTGGCTGGAAGAACCTACATGGACATCCTGAGAACAGGGCACCATACAGGCACTCAGTGCAGATGCACGTGCACACACTACCCCACATCCCTCAAATCACCGCCCTGATTCCCATTCACAAAGTACAGACAGAAAAATTAGGTACTTTCACAAGCCAGTGAAGGAACCATGGACAAGGGGGACCTCTGGCTTCCTGGGATCCTCCCACTCTGGCACTTCATCCCTAAGAGCAGACACAGGTTTATGCTGAGGGATGGAACAGGACCTGGCTTCTGCAACAGGTCTGAGTCACCCAAGACTGTTCTGATAATCAATGTTTCGGTATTGGCGGATAGGAAGCATCCCTGAGGTGATCTCCAAGGAGCTCGTGCCAGAGCTGAGGGCACAGTCTGCACGCTAACAGTCTGAGCACTGAGGAGCCTGGGAGCTCTGACTCAGTGAGCAGGGTCAGAAAGTGGTAGGGTTTCCAACACTCTCCTTAGCCAACATGGCCACAGTGGCTCCACAGCTCTCCTCAGGCCTCTGGTGGACACAGCACTGCCAAGGCAGTGCCGTTTCATGAGTGGCAGTGGCACCAGAGGGGAGACAGGAGCCCTATATTGTCTCTATTTCTTTGCAACCTAGACTTGTAGATTTTAATCTGTTCAATGGGTGGCAGAAGAGGGGTAAGGAAAGAGAGGGAGACAGATATTCATTTAGATGATTTGTGGTTCTTTTTTAAAAATCTATTTTCTTCCATTTAATTACGAAGTGATATATGACAAATCCTTTGGTACCTTTTTCTAAAATATCCATTATAAAAAGGTAATATACTAAACTGCAAAAAATATGAACTAATATATTAAAAAGTATTCTTTAGTAGCAGACTAATTATTTTACAGACAACATCTTGGAATAACCTTAATATCTAAAACAGATTCAAGCACAGCTAGGGGCCTGGGGATGTGGCTCGGTGGTAGAGCACTTGCCTAGAATGCACAAGGCCCTGAGTTCATCTGCTGTACTTCCAAAAAAAGGCCCTGCTCTCCTGAGGTCAGAGTTGGGGGCTCACTGCTCAGCTCATCTGCCAGGACTTCCTGTTGGTTCCCTCTCCTTATGCCATTCACTAGCTCATTCCCCACAAAACTCGGGGAAAACCACTTGGTCATGGTATGTATTTTGTCCTCAAACAGAATACTGATTTCTAATATTCATATCCGAATGACAAGATTGTATTACTATTCCCATTTCTGAAACTGTGAAAGGCAAATGAATTCCCCAACTTTTCACTTTTACCTGTGTAGGGCCAGATGTTAGTGAACAAGAACTGAACAGGCAAAGCATTAGTAACTATGGCCCACAGGTGCTTATTTTTTGTAAATAAAGTTTTACTGAGATACAGCCACACCCTCTCAGGAGAGCTGAGTAGCTTCGACACAGACTGTATTGCCTGCAAGATCTAAAAGATCTACTGGCTGTCCAGTTACCAAAAAAGTATGCCAACTTGAGGAACAGACACAAGACTAAAGCCATTCTCATCTAGCAGTCAAAAGTTATGGCACCAAGGTATGAAATAAAGGTATGGTTTAAGGTTCAGTTTAACCTAGAAATGTCTAAAATTTCTTCTATTGAATGTTTCAATAGAATTTTATGTAGCAAATTCCACATGGAGTTTTTAGATCCTGCTATAGTCACAATCCCATCTTTGTTACTGTGACAATTGTACTGACGATTTTTGGCTTGCTTTTCACACCAAATTTCTGGTATTTTTCCTAAAAGAATCAGAAGGGATATGGGAAGAAAAGCTCCAATTAAAAATGAAAACTGTTCAACCCCCAGTGAAAAAAATAAACAAAGGAAGGAAGGAAGGAAGGAAGGAAGGAGAGAGGGAGGGAGGGAGGGAGGGAGGGAGGGAGGAAAGGAGGAAGAAAGAGAGAGAGAGAGAGAGAGAGAGAGAGAGAGAGAGAGAGAGAGAGAAAGGGAAACAACAACAACAAAACCGTTCTTGACTTTACTCCCTGAACTGATGAAGTGCCCAGGAGTTATATTCACAAGCTGAAGTCATGCAAATAGGACAGTCATTGGCCATTATGTTCCAGATCCCTACCAAAGGGGATGGAAGTAGTAGGGCAGGGTGAAGAAATCACAGAGACATTTAAGGTCAATAAAAAATATGCCCCCCAAAAGTTATGGAGTCATTGACAAGGCAATTAATATGACAACAGTAAAACAATAATATACCGGTCACAGAGGAAGACAGTATCACAGACTACACCACACCACATAAGTACAGTGTTGTTTGTTGGTCGTCAGGAGAAAATGGATTTGTATAGATCTGCTATTCCCTTGCCATCTCTCTAGCTCTGTCTATTGTGATTATAAAAGGCACTTTACAAGATAGCTGGCGGGGGCAGTGTGTGTGACCACAGAACAAGGAAAACCTTACAGTACTTGGTGTTTTAACAGAACTGCTCATTTAGAATCTCCAATGAAACCAATTTTAAATGAATGACTCTCTTTAACATGTTCTTCCCAAACCAATCCAACTAATCTTCATGAACTTCCTGCTTGTCTCTCAGTCTTAAATGGATAGCTAAAACCTCACTGTAGTCACCATAATTATGACAAAACTATTTTCCTATTTTACTAGGAAGGCTGCTATTAACAAGGCATTATTTATCTGGTTACCAGCAATTCTCAAACAATTTTCAATAGATAATGCTTTATGTATTTCTTTTCTTCTTCTTCCTCCTCCTCCTCTTTTTTTTTTTTTTTTTTTAAAGCAGCACTGGGGATGGAACCCAGGGCCTTGTGCATGCTCGGCAAGCACACTATCATTCCTATTTCCACTTTATCTATTTCTAAAAGGGTTACTATGGACTTTCTAATAAAGACAGTACTTAATTATATGTGCTTTATTTTATATATATAAATATATATATATAAAATAGATAAAGTGGAAATAGGGGGGAACCAGGGATTGAATTCAGGGACACTCGGCCACTGAGCCACATCCCCAGCCCTATTTTGTATTTTATTTAGAGACAGGGTCTCACTGAGTTGCTTAGGGCCTCACTAAGTTGCTGAGACTGGCTTTGAACTCGCGATCTTCCTGACTCAGCTTCCCAAGTAGCTTGGATTACAGGCGTGCGCCACCACACCCAGTGATATGTGCTTTATTATATTTTAATCTCAGATAAAATGAACACAGAATGGCTAGGTTTCAGGAAAACAATGGACAAGGGTTTGCATCAGACATTAGGGGACAATTAAATGTTAAACACCTAAGGGATTTAGGATCTTATATCTATCACACTAGACTCCAATCACCCCTACCCACAAGGTTCTTGAGTTAAGTCTATGACAAGGAAATGTCCAGCAAATAAGAAGCAAAGGAACACTATTGCAAACAGAGTTTTTGGCTAAGAACACTAATGCAAAAGGCATAGAATGTGGGGAACTACCTATTTTTGAGCTGGGTATGCTTGCATGGTTTCAAACCAAATCAAGTCAGAAGGCCTGCTCCACTCCTTCAACACTCAAACCTTGATTCTTACCACTAAAATGTAAGGAATAATCAATCCAGTACACATTCTAGTACCCCAAACCAGGGTGAATATGGGAGAGATATTGCCCCCTCTCCCCTGCCTAGCACTGAGGTGTCCTTGGATTGAGCCAGTAGCCTTAGCCTGGCTGCTCTAAAGGAGAATTTCCAAGGCCAGAGAAGGACAGATCTGCTCACCACTTTGTTATGAAGACAGAAAAGAGGAAAAGAGAGAGGAGGGAGAGGAAGGAATAAAGGAGCAAGGCAGGGCCTCCTCCTAGACAGGATTGGTTTGGTCCCAGGCCACTTAGGGCCCAGAGGAGACAGAGACATGAAGTGACTCCACAGAACTGTGGCTCACTCTATAAGTCTTATAAACTCACAGTCTGACCAGCATCTCCGTTGGAAAGCAGCTAAATGCCCTGACCATAACCACATTTTAGGGAGGAGTAAAGATGGTTGTAGAGGAAAGTACAAACAAATGGCAGGAGAAAAACCAGAGGATATTTGAATTTCTTCTCCCAAGACTTAAAATTCCAGTACTGCTCTAATTATCTTCCCATGGAGTGTACTTCTCATTTCAAATATTCCCAAAGCCAGAATGGCTCACTGTAATCCTATAAAAAAACAAGACAAACAAACAAAAAACAACAAAAAAACATTACCCCAGTTTACGAGGAAGAACAGATTGGAGGTAGTATTGCAGTCACTGTCCATTATCCTTTTGAAAGTCACAGATCTTTTGTGTTGTTTCATTCCAAGGCAGGTGGACATGAGTTTTTAAACTTCAGATATTAAACACGGAAAATGTTATTTCTAGAGGGATTTTGACATAATTTGCTACTACAAGATAACATGAATATGCAGTGAAGTTTCTAATATTAGAATAATTTTCTATGCACAGAAGAAGAGTCAACTCTCTATAATCTGGTTAGGTAAACAGAAGCAGGGTTTAACCAAATACTTCTAGTTAACAAATTCCATGTGGGTTGTCAGTTTAAAAATGAACTCAGGTATGATAAAGTATACTTGACAATATTAAAACCACATCAATTAAAATTTTGTTTCTCTCTCTCTCCCCCTCTTGCCTTCCCTCTCTCCCTCCCTCTTTTCCAATGTTGGGAATTGAGCTCAGGGCCTAACACTTGCTGGGCAAACACTGTCCCACTGAGCTATCAGCCCAGCCCTATTTAGATCAACCAGAAAAAGTACTTGGGGCCTTGCCCTGTCCCCCAAATTTCCTCATGTGCTTGAGTTAAAACTACAGTGGTAAAGTATGAGACCAGTTACAGAAAACCAGATAAAAGGTTTATGATGGAAACTTAGTTTTTTTATAAGCAAATTTCATGAATAAGAAATCAAACATACATAATCAGTAATATCTCTCATTTTGGATCCAAACTGGACAGTACAGACAGGTTTTTAAAAAAAAATTAAATAGCATTTTTGAAGCTGAGAATAATATGAAATATGTTTATTACAGTACTGTTTAAGATACATTCAAAAGCTGTGGGTTCAAAGGGTTACTTTAAAAAATAATGGAGGGCTGGGCATGGTGGCACATGCCTGTAATCCCAGTTACCTGGAAGGATCACAGACTTGAGGAGAGCCTGGGCAATTTAGTGAGATCCTGTCTTCAAAATAAAAATAAAAATAAAATAGAAAGGGCTGGGGATGTAGCTCAGTGGTGAAGAACTTTCCTAACAAGTATGAAGCCCTGGCTTCAACTCCCAGCACTACCAATAAAAAATAAACCATAAAAAGCATTCTGAAAAATAAAATAAATGGGGGAAAAAGGTCCCCACTGAATTATATACTTTAAATGGGTGAGTTGCATGGTATGTGACTTACATCCTAACAAAACTGTTTTTTAAAATAAACAGAACACATGAAATGTGAAGATATGTAAAAAATTTCCAAAGCAGATATGAAATGTCATGCAAGAGGCAGTGTTCCAAGGCAGAGCTGTTGGGTAGGTGAGCCAACTCATTACCATGGCCAATCAATTTCTTAGCCAACCTTGCTAGGGCTGACCACATAACACACATAACCTGATAACTGTAAGCTGGAGTCAGCAGAGTAGGGCTTCAAATAAAGCTTTGGCTTTTCCTAATGGAAAGAAACAGATTTGGCTGGTAGGGCTTGTTGTACTTTTACCCCTTCACCTGCTACTTCCTGTCTCCACACGGACATGGTATTTAAAGCTGAAGCAGTTGTCTTGTTTCTCTGGGGCAAAAATACAGGTGGAAAAGACCAAGAAAATTGCAGAGCTCACTGACCTGTAAAATCACACCCTTATGGACTTTTTGTTATGTGAGCCTAAAACAGTCAAAAGCAAAACAAAACAAAACAAAATTTAAGAATCATTTTATAAGTCTTTCTCAATGAGATTTTTTTGTTATTTGCAGTCAAATGCAACCCATATGCAAGCTGCCTTGGAGCCAGTAAGAAGAACAAGTGTCGTGGGGCTGGGGTTGTGGCTCAGTGGTAGAGTGCTTGCCTAGCACACATGAGGCACTGGATTTGATCCTCAGTACCACATATAAATAAAATAAAGGTACTGAGTCCATCTTCAACTGAACAAAAAACCCCAACAAGAACAAAAAACACAAATACACAAATGTTGACAGGTCTTAGTTGCTACATCTAATGGAAGTTTCCATAATTTACAGCCTTAGGAAACCAGTGGGCTAAACCAGAAGCCTTCTCCTGCTTCTAGTTTGGACAACAGGAGGCTGTAGCTCTGAGCAACAAACTGGGAACAAACTGGGATCTTTGGAGATGGAGTTTCAGCACGAATCATGCCATGTTCACCAATGCAAAGAAGGAGAAGGACACCGAGCTACACTTTGGTTTCTATGTCTCCTAAATGAAGACAGAGCGGCTAACGCTCAAGAACTACTGTCAGACACAGGAACCAAGAGAACCATTAGCCATTTCTAAATGTTAAACTGTATAGAAAACCTAAACCATCCTGGCTGGTATTTGGTTACAGTAAAAAAAAACATGCGGCAAAGATTGGTAATGTCGTAATCATCAAGGGACGTGGTTTCAGGTCTCATAAGGTAGAAGGAAGAAAGAGGATCCTCAGCATTAGGTTTTAAGAGCAGCAAGGAAAGAAAATCCAGGCAGAAGTAAGAGCATACTCTGCATTTATCTACATAAGCAATACCCTTATACTGAATCTGATACATCCTTGAAAGAGGCAACACAGCAGAAAAATATGATTTCTCAGCATCAATGAAGCCCCTAAAGGCCTCAGAGAATTGCTAAAGAGTCCTTGAGGGGCACCAGCCCATCACCATGGTAGTTATTCCTAGAAGGAGGATGCAGAAATGGAGGTGGATAGTCGGGTGAGGCAAGAGGAGGAGGTGGAAGACTTCTTCTTGGTTTTGGAATTTCTTAACTAGATACACGAGAATGTTTTGGTCAAGTGCCTCTGTGGTCACTAGTTTACAAAGGGCTAATGGCTAAGCTTAAAAAGGAGAGAAAGAAAGAAAGAGATTAACATTAGAAGCTACTAAGATACATCCCAAACATCTTAATGAGGTGATAAAATTGGGCTCTTGGGGGAAAGTCTCTGAATTAAGGGTGCTTGGGGAATGTGAAGATTTTCAAAGGTAGATTACTTCTTTGGATTAATTTAAAGATTTAATTTCAAGTGACTGTCACCCTTCATCAGCATTCAGAATAGCTTTATTCACCTAATACTTAAAAGATATATTAAAGCAATTTGATGTATTAAATTTGTAGAAATTTCAGTCAATTTGCTGCTGTTAGCCTCCTGAGAACAGCCACACCTCTGTGTCCCAGCACAACCTACCCTGGGGCAGCAGCTTGTACAGCACCTGCCCAAGCAGAGACACAGGAGGAAGCGTCTGATACGCTCCTCTCATGTGCTCTTCCAAGGAGAATGATTCTAGGTTTTAAGATGACTGAGAAGTGAGTATTTGTCTTAGAGGTATCTTAAAGAACAATTCTGGGTAATTACTAAACACGTACCGCACGTGGAATATCAGGTCAAATGGAGCTGAATCCTCTGTAAAGATGTCTTCTTGATGGGTTAATCTTTGAAGACTAAAAGGATTTTTCCTTTCATGTATCCAGCTATGTTTTATGATGACTAGTTGTCAAGTTCCCCAATCACTCAAGAGAGATAAATGGTTGACATGCGAGGTAAATCACACATACACACAAACACATTCTTTTTGGCATTTAACCTTTCCTGCTTTTCTAAAGAACATCTGAATTCTAGTCCCCTCCTATATTTTTCACACACAACTTAGTTGCCATAGCAATACTTTCTGCTCTTGAAATTTCTCTAGGATGAAACTGGCTAAGGCCTATTTACCATACCCCCAAATTCTGCTGTTTCTAGGCTCCAGCATTTCTGGTTCCTTAAAGCGTTCACACAGTTCAGAGTCCAGCATCGACTGAGAACCATGCATATAATTCCTTCAACGATTTCTCTGGGAACCAGAGCTCTGAGATCTGAGGGTGATAAGAGAAGACTTCAGTATGATGCAGATAGGCACAGAGGAACAACACTTAGTAAATAAATCATGGATCAGCGAGACAAGGAAGAGTCCCTCAGTTCACGGCTGTGACAGACAACACTCAGCATGACTGATATGAAGTAAATTTTGTAAAATATCTTTCCAATTTTGACTAGAATTATAGGCAATCTTAATCCAAGTCAGAGGAGTCATATATTTAGATGTTTGTTGTATTCTTCAGACTATAAAAAGGAAATTTCTAGCTCTCTAGGTTGCAAAGAAGGCTGTCTTAATGTAAATAGATGTACTGCTCGCTGGTGCAGCACTCAGGCAGAATGAAATGGGAGCAGAACGTGAGGAGGGAGGGTAGCGTCCTCACCTGCGTTAATGTCAGCACCTAACTCCAGAGCTTAAAGTCATTTGCTGGGGGTGCTGGATCTTTAGCAGTTTCCTCACATACACTTAGATCAGACAACACTGAGCAAATATGATGTCCAATTTAGTTGATAGATAGAAGTCCCTTTAGTGGCACTAACACACTGTGCTGTCAGTTCAGTCAATGAGTGTTTATTGAGTACTTGCAGCACACAGAACCATGAAGTAGGCGCTTGGAATCCGCTGCAAAGATCCAAGTCCATCACAATATTTAAAAATCACTATCTTCAATTTGAGATTATCTATGGTCCTACTAGAGATGGAAGGCAGCACAAATGCAGAAAATACTCAAACAATTACAAATATTATTTAAGCCATTAGCTTCCGTTCCTCTCCCACCCTTATTGACTGAGCCCTCATGTGGAGCTATTAAATAGGAAACAAAATGGAACGGTTTGATTCCTCTCCTTTTTTTCTGTGCCTATCCTTTGGGAGGGAAGCGAATGTGCAATCGTTTGGCAGGGTGGTAAGCATTAGGAAGAAGGAAAAATAGCAGACTAACAGGAATTTTGGTAATTTACAAACTGAATAGATAACGTAGAGTTGGTTGTACGCACCCAGTAATGAAAAGGCAATTGAAGCCAGCATGGGCTTGACAGTTCAGAGAGAAAGAAGAACAGGTTAGGGCAAATAAGGACTACAGTGGTATATGCAGTTAATTTTTTTTAAGAATCAACTTGCTATTTCTTCTTTTTTAAAAATACTTTGCTTTTTTAGTTGTAGATAGACCCAATACTTTTATTTTTTATTTTTATGTGGTGCTGAGGATCAAACCCTGGGCCTCACGCATACTAGGTGAGCACTCTACCCCTGAGCCACAATCGCAGCCCTATTTCTTCTTTTTAATCTAGGTTTAATAATGGCAAGACACAAACTGATTGGTGGTATAGACATTTTTGCTATTCTTCTGTAAGTGGCAGAACTGCTTTTTTTCCTACTGTAAAATAAAAAGAGCGTCATCCCACAGACTAAAGAGACTATGGATACCCATCAAAAACACACTTGGGGCTAGACCCATTATTTCCTAACATATTGCATTTATATACATTCCCACTGAGGAATTCAAAGTATTGTTGTCATTAACTCCTTAATCCTCACAACACCGAGAAAGGCTATGAGCACATTCAGCTGCATCTGCTAGCACTGCATCATCTTTGGACATTCCATCTACTAACAATTAGGTTTGTTACTTAAAGCATTATGGGTATTTTACTTACACTACTGCTCATATCAATTATAAAACCATTATTTTCAAGCTAATGTAAAAATTGTTAATTTAATTGACTATCCTATAATTAGGGTTTCAACAAAGTGCTGTCATTTATTAGATGAAAAAGACTGGGTGATAGGTGTATTTAATGCATAGAATACTTGATTTCTCATCCTAGCCTGAAAACACTTAAAAGGATATCATGATTAGCAAGTAGAAAGATAATAAGTCTTAAACTAAGGCGACAGAGGGACTATGAACTAAGACATTAGGCAGATTTGGTTGGTTATTATGACTCTACCCTCATCTTTTTATGTGGTCAGGCCTCTAAAGATTTCCTGTTATTTAAATTTTAATGTTTTTAAAATGGCATGGAAATGATATAATTACTACTCAATTACCTGCTTTTAAGGTATATTCCAGGTAATTTCTTTTTCTCTAAAATAAAATGAGTAAATTTTGCTGTGTCTATAAACCTAGCAACAACACAGGCAAACTTCTTTATTTCCCAGTTATGTTGCCTTGCTAAAGAGAGAGATGCAAAAGACAGGAGAGAGTTTCCTATTAAATGGTAGAGAACCAGGATGCCTCCACTGGGACATGGTGGCACCTGGGAAACCCAGCTACTCAACAACTGGGCATCTCAATTACTTGGGAGGCTGAGGTAGGAAGATAGCAAGTTTGAGGCCAACCTGGGCAACTTAGGAAGAACCTCATCTCAAAATAATAAATAGGGGCTGAAGTTGTGACTTAGTGGTAGAGTGCTTGCCTAGCATACATGAGGCACTGGGTTCGAGTCTCAGCACCACATAAATAAATGAATAAAATAAAGGTCTATCAACATCTAACAAGAATTTTTAAAAAATGAATAAATACATAGGTAAATAACCAACCAACCTAGGACCTGTTGTTGCTTCTCCAGGAGCTGGTGGAGCAAGGTAAGGAAGGAACAGAGAAGGTGCCATGCTTGTTAAGGCATGAGGACCTCCCATTCCTGACCCTCCTCTCCTCTCATGGTACTCAGGAAACACTGGATGGGGTGGGGTGGGGGCAATGGCTTTAGGAGTTGGCGTTGTGTACATAGAGCAACAAAACATCCTAGGTCATCACCTCTTAATCCCCTCCCTTGCCTTTCTGTTGCTTTCCCCTCCCTCCCTCTGCTCCCACAGCATGTCAGGTGTGCTTCCACCCCAGAGTCTTGGCACTTCGTCTGTGGTGCCTGCCCCTGGATCCCCAGGTTCTATTCAATGTCACCCTTCTCAGTTTACCTTTCCAGACCACCCAACCTAAAAAGGCACTGTCTCCACACCTCCTCCTCCCTGCTGACTTCTCATAGCATTTGTGAATGTGTGACATACTGAAAATAGCATCTGTTTGCTGTCCATATCCCCCATCCACTAGAACATCAACTCCAGGAGAGCAACAATGTTTACCCTGCTTATTTAGGACTGTATCCCCAGTGTCCACTACAGTGCCTGTCACAGAGTAAAACATTTAGTGAATGTTGAATGAATGAAAGAAAAGAAGGGCTAGAAAGATGGCCAGAGATGACGTTTCAAGCTCCCCTCTCCAGGAAGCCACAGGGGATTGGTGCCACACATGCTAGGAGAACTGGCTCCTTCTGACCATTTTCTTTAAGAAAAGAAAGCTCTGCTTGCCGATCAGGCCATAGGGCAACCTCTCAGGAAAGGAAAAAGTAGTTTCTGTGGATGAAAACAGTCAAACAAAAGAAATCTTATCCATAAAGCGATTACATCCTCTCTTTGGAATAAAGAATGCAGTGATCAAAATAAACCATGCTTGAGACCTCTGCCTCTGAAGTCACCAACTACAAAGAAACTTGAATTTTCAAAGCTTGAGTACCATGTGACTGGGCTCCACCTCACAGGGGAGGAACATGTGTCCAGGCTTTCCAGCTCTCCACCCTCCTAGCTCTGCAACTCTTTTTCTGTAGGTTTTGATGCAGAACCACGGACTGCTGCAGATACAGTGACTAGGAAAGTAAGTTAGTCATCACGAGCAATAGAAGCCGTGGGTCAAATGTCACTGACAAATGAACCTGTCATTGGTCAATTACCTATCCCCATGAAGAGGTGCCACTGATCTAGTTTCCTATCAATAATTGTCTATCTGGGCACATCAGCTGCTGTAACTGCAGCCTGCCAAGATATCCAGCACCGTCCACAGGCATTGGTGGCTAGGAAATCTCTCTCCCTTTCCTCTTAATAATGTCACAGAAGAGGCAAATGCAGTTCCTGACAACATAATGTTAGTTTCACTGAGACGTGTCTCTTTGAACACTCAGCTAGTTACGTGGAGCTTCAATAGCATGGATTTTCTTACTGAAAAAACAATACCTGGGCTTATGGAAGTTGGAGGCTTCATACTGTGCTGAGATACACAATGCTGCCTCTGGTTGTGTTCCTGCTCATCATCCTCCCTCTGAGTCAGGAAAAGAAGAATTGTTTGAGGGAATCATTTTCATTCCACATTTAAGAAAACCAAGTGGGCACTGTGCTCTCTTTACCTTAACTCCCAATGACACGTTTTTCTGGAGTCAGATTCAACATCTCTGATTCTCTGGTGGAGGTAGGGGCCAAGGTGGCCTTGCCCCATGAAGAGCCTGTTTGTCTTTAATTGTCACCCTGGCAACAGCCTCATGAGGTTCCTGCTGAATCGACAATTGTACATTTCCTACCATACCTGCTACAATTCCCCCTCCATCTTGACAGGCCACCTCAAGCACATTTAACCTGTCAGGAGAAGCTTATTTGGAGTTGCCACAGGTTTACATGCCAGGTGGGGCTGGGAGGAGCCAGCAAGTAAACAATTATAATACGAATGCTATGACAGGAACTCTAGACAGAATGCATGGGATGTAGAAGAGGGATGTCTCAATAAGTCCAGGAGATGAAAGAAGGTCTGAGAGGCATTGCCTAAGGGGTAAAGTCTGGAGGCGGGGGAGTGAGAAGACAGGTAAGGGGGGAAACAAGAAGGTGGTAGGAAGTGCAAACAATGAGAAGAGCATGATCAAAGATTTCAAGGCAGAGGGTAAGAAAGAGCAAGCACCACATGCTAATCACTAAACAGCAAGGCAGGCCGAGATGCTGCATGCGTAGGCTGCGTGGCCTGGTGGAGGCCAAAAGAAGAGGCTGGATGGACAAGGTAGGTCAGAACATTGTTAAACGGTTTAGTTGGGACTTTCTCCTGAATGCAAGGAGCAGCCATGAATCCTCTTAGGGAGGACTGTAGCCATATCAGATTTGCGGTAAGGGGTGAGGGATGGGTATGGGTGGGGAAGGGAGGGTCAGTGGAAGTCTGAAGGTCAGATAGAGAAGCCAAACTACAAATGGCTTTGGTCATGGCAGCTGTGGTCATGGCAGCTATAGTCATGGCAGTGGAGAGGTGAGTTGGTGAGGTGTTTGGGGGTAGTACTGCCAGGACTTCAGGGCTGGCTGGTAGGAGGGGGAGGAAAAGGAGAGGAAGGGATTTAGAAGAGCCTCATATTTTTGGTTCAGGCAACTGATAAATTGGTTGGAAGGAGAGGGTACTGCTGACCTAGACAGGGAGTCATGCCATGAGATAGCTTGAGAAACGGGGAGGACGGAAAACTTACTTTAGACATCTTGGTTTGAGATGCACATGGAACGCTGTCAGATGGTGGCAGTGGTAGGGAGGGGGCACAAAGAACCAGGAAAGTGAATGAAATAAAGAAAACATCACAAGAGAGCGGGTACAGCTACTAAGCTGCCCGTTTGCTTCAATCTTCATTGGCAAGAAGACTGGCCTTCAAATTAGAAATGGCAGAACAAACATAATAAAGAGAAAATTGAAGTCCCAAATAGGTGAAGTGAAAGAAAGAGAGTATCCAGTCAATTTAAATGATTTCAAGTCTCCTGGCTCAGATGAGTTACACCCCAAGCCTGCTGAAAGAA
Source organism: Glaucomys volans (assembly GCA_020662805.1). NCBI lineage: Eukaryota > Metazoa > Chordata > Mammalia > Rodentia > Sciuridae > Glaucomys > Glaucomys volans. The sequence continues at coordinate 349,358 of JAJEJO010003034.1, forward strand.
ATTGCAGATGTAATCTCAGAGACACGACTGGTAATCTTTAAGAAATTGTGGGGACTATAAGGAGTACCAGAAGACAAAAGAAGGACAACTGTTTCCCAGATTTTTAAAGTGAAAAGGGATAGATTATAATGGGAAATAGACAAGCAAGTTTCACATAATCTATGACAAAAATTCTCGAATAGCTTATTAAGTAGGTGGTTGATGAGTACTTTAGTTAGTGGATGCAGCTGAGTGAAAGGAAGGGGGTGTTGTTTGCAGTGTGACAGACTTTTATTTGTACTGGTAGCCTGTCTAGACTGGTTGTGGCTGGTCTCCTTCCCCCTCCTAAGCACGAAGTGAGTGATCTGGACTGCAGTCTAAACTACATGCTTCTCTGATTTACTGCCTTATGGTATTCAGCCTGTGACGTGGCCCTTGATGGAAAGGGGGTGCCAATTTAATGAAGAAATAGTCTGCACTTGCCAAGAATCCAGCAGCAAGTCCACAGGGTGCTCGGGAAACCTCTGGAATTACTAGCCCCTCGACAGACCCGTGCCTGTCACACTCCTCCTGCCTCGTGTTGTCAGTTCTCTCTTTAAACACATTGTCTTAAAGAAGAGCGCAGGAAACGACACAGCAAAGGTGGCACACGATGGGGTGGGGCAGCAGTCATGAGCCTCCAACACCTCCACCCAGGCAGACTGAGAAAGATCCAAGAGACATTTTTCACATGAGCACGTCAGAGGCCTTCTGGAAAGGCCAGGCCAGGGCGGGGCAGGGCAGCCTACTCAAGATCCAGATGGCTCTCTTCAACTAAAAGTAATCTCTTGAGGGGCACTGCCAGTCTCACACTTAAGAATTACACATTCCTACAAATCAAGCAAAGTTAAAGAGCCATTCTTAAAACAAAACGGAACAATAAAAACCAACCCAGACACAAAGGTTACTATCAAGATTTTTCAGAACCAGGTTTCATATTCAAATCTGTGTGGTTCATATGTAGTCATTTATTAAAATTGAAAACAAATTTTCATTCTATGTAAAACGTCCTCTCGTGACATTACCCTGTCTCTAGCCAATGCAAATGGAGACTTGAGAGGGGGGTAAACCTAGCCCAGGGAGGCCTCTTCTCTAGTCCCCCATGTGCCTGATGGTGATTCTCCCTACCAGAAATCCAAGTGTACACCTGGGATCTTAGGCCCCCGCCTTTCACTCCCAACCCCTTCTGGATGTTCAGAGAATTCATCACTTAAATCACTGAAGTCATCATATTACCAAAATATAATTTTAATACATATAGTTCCATTTAAAAACTAATGAATAAGAAGAAATCTTCTTACCGTATTGATCCAATCATGTATGGCTGTGCCAGTTGAACCACAATTGCACCACTTCCTAGCTGGTGACATGTGTAGCCAGAATCCCAATCATAATTTTTAGTGTCCCCATTCAGCAAGGCATTTCGGCTCCGACTGACTCCTTCAATTACACTGGCACAATCAGCAATTGTTGCAACATTCTCCATGGGAACTGTGAATGCAAACCCAAGATTTGGCATCAGGATAAGAGAAGTTAGATATATCCCAAAAGCATGAACAGAACAAAATTAATTAATTACTATCTCAAATCCACAAAAGGGAAATCAGAACATCTTGATTATCTTAAGACATAGATTTTTCCATGCCAAATAATTTTTAAAACTTTGAACTTAAGGTTAGAACAAACCAAACCATATGTAGCAATTAATCCTATAATATTTTATTATGAAGAAACACAACAACCTATAAAATACAGAGTAGATATATACACTGTTGAATATTATCACAACGAGAAACTATACAGCAATTGAGAGTTGTGTGTGTGGTGCTGGGGAACAGACCCAGGGCCTCGCACATGCTAAGCAGGTGCTTTAACACTGAGCTACATCCCTGGTCAAGCAACTGAGATGAATAGCTACAGCTATATACGTAAGTTAAGTGGGAAATTCATAAAGGCCATATTTTAGAATTCACAAAGCAGGAAAGTGATCCAGGACACGATACCAATCCCTTTTCAGAAAGTACAGTTGGCCTCAGCCATGATTCATTTCCTCTTCTTGTTTACTATTCTGTCACTGCAACACATATGCTCTTTCCTTTGTTCATGAACTCCTGTATCTTGAAAAACCAGCTGCGCTTTGATTCTGAGTCTCTCTATATACTCCAAGTCCATATCAACCTGCTCATTTATAAAAGTCAAGGGCTTCTACAAAATGATGGCTGCCCAATATGATAAAGATTCTCTAAATACTGAGAAGAGAGTGATAAAAGATAAGGGCATTTTAAGTCCATGGGCCTTTTCTACAGGGTTTCTACCAAAATCTGCAATTTCCTTTAGACATTACAGACAAAATCTACAATGTCAACCTGCTATATTTTTCAGTATATCATACTCTCTGAAAGTAGAGTTAGCAATACTACCACCATGCCAAAACACTCCTAACTTTATAATGATGTGGAATAAATAATCCTACATGTTATCTTCTGAGCAATGAATTTATTTTCTAAAGTTGGACAAGCCTGGACTTAACACAATCTCACATCCTTCACTAATTGCTTTGCTTTTTGAAATGAGAATGGCCATAGACCAGGAAGGAATGAAGGGAAGGAGGGAGAGAGACAGGATGGTTTCTCTGTGATGAATCCCTTGACTCTGAAGCTTAACTCCAATGAAACAAGCAAAACACTGTTGAAATTACCCGTAAGGACACTTTCCTGGCAGAAAAGGGGTACAAAGACAAGCTCCCTGTGACTTTGGAACAAAACAAAGGTAAAGGACCCTCTTCTGAGGATAACTCCTGATACCTCCATCCTCAGGAAAAGAGGAAGCATTCCATAAGAAGAGAGGACTTAGAGAAGTGGCACAAGATGCACAGTAAATTGAGCTGAGCCAGGGGACAGCACTCTAGGGTGGGCTCTGCTGCAGTGACAGACAGCCCTCCTGTCCCTCAGTGGCTGAATGCAGCACACATTTATTTTTCACACTTTGTACTTAATCAGCCAGGTGGCTCTGCTCATTAAATCACTTAGGGATCCCAATGACAGAGGTTTTATATTGACAATCACAGAAGCAGGGAAGAGAATGATCTGGACACTGGTTCTTAAAATATTTCCCTAAAGTAATACGCCACTTTGCTCACATTTCATTGGCCAAGGCAAGTCCTGTGGCTTTAAGAGGTTAGGCAGGGCAGAAAGAGCCATCCTGCTGTGTGCACAGGAGAGGTACCAGGACGAAAAAAATGGATATCTGGTGAGCAATATTAACACCCACCATATTCGTTAAAACCACGATAAAAGAACATCAATAGAGACATAAATCCGATCAGTTGTTTAAAGTCTATAAGGTATTTCAATGTATAAATTCCAAAATGTATATATCTAGCTTCCTGCTAAGGGGCATTTAGATTGTTAACATTATTTTCTTCTCTGTTACAAAGAGAAGTGTCTCCCTGTGTTCCTGGTTAAGAGTTTCCTAAAGGAATATACACTTGCTGCATAGAATAATATAAAATAATTAACAGAAACAGAAATAAAAGAAAAGAATTATACTATCCCCATGTTTCTCTTCAACTTCACTGGATCTTGCCAAATTACTCACCAAAGTAACTGTAAACATTTACTTTCAACTCACTGAAAGTAACTCTTGGTAATGTTGGACAGAACATGAAATGATACAACAGTGTGGATTTAGTTCTTTACCTTTTTTCCTTAGATAAAGCTGAAACTTTTTTCTCCATTCCCTCTCCCAGAATCATTCTCCACCTCTCCTGTGTAAACTGCCTATTTCTACCTTTTGCATATTTTTCTATTATCCTTCTATAATTGATGTGCAGAATACCAATCTTTTGTAGGTTAATACTGAGTTGAAATATTTAATCTTTCATTTATGATTTGAGCTTTCCCTTTCTGGTTTGTAAATTATTTCCTATACTCAATCCATAAAGGTAATTTCCTGTGTTTTCGCCTAAAAGTTTTCAGATTTTCCTTTTCACATTTTAATCTGCTTAGACTTTATTTTTGGAATGCTGTGAGATAGGAATTATTCTCATCTTTTATTCATAGGATGGCCAATTTCCCCAGCACTATTTAATGAGCAGTCCATCCTTCTCACTAATTTATGCTACTTTGGTCGTGTATACAGTTTGCCTATGTATTGAGATCTTTTTAAGATCTCTCTCCTGTTTCAAGGATTGCTCTGCCTAGATTTGTGCCTTCTTCATGCTGTCTTGGTTACTATAATTTTACAATAATCTTAAAGTCTCATAAGATTAGTGCTTCTCCTCCCAATCTTTCTCTTCTTTTTCCTCAAAATTGTTTCAGTTCTTTCAGGAAAATTTTACATTTTTGGTTTCCAAACACACTGGCATAATTTTCCACAGTATGCCCCTCCTTTTTTTTTTTTTTTTTTTTTTTTTGGTACTAGGGATTGACCCAGGTGCACTGAACCACTGGACCACAACCCCATCCCCCCCCTTTTTTTTTCATTTTGAGACACTCACTAAGTTGCTGTACACCCTCTTTTTCATTACACATATCATTTATTTGTATCTTTTCTTTCCTTTTTGCATAGTCCTTTTCTTTTCTTTCCTACTTTATCAAGACTTTCAAAGAACCAACACTTATTTTTCTTTTATTTCCTACTTCACTAAATTCTTCTCTTATTTCCTTCCTTCTGCTCCTTTGGATTCACTCCCTCCCACCTTGCCCACCCACCACTTGAAGTGAATGCTTAACACCTTTCTTTTTTTTCTTTTTTTCTGCAGTGCTGGGGATGGACCCCAGGGCCTTGAGTGTGCTAAGCAAGTCCTTTACCACTGAACCATATCCCCATTTCATGAATGCTTAACTTATTAATCTTTTTCTTTTCTAATATATGTTTTTAAAGTTGATATCTTACTCTGAACTCTTGTTTCACCTTTATCCTCAAGTTTTAACATACCATACAGTAATAATGTCTGTCCCATTCTACTGTCCTTCCCATCCCCACTGCCCCACCCCTTCCCTCACTCCCCTCCTTTATTGTGTGTTAGCATTCTCGTATCAGAGAGAACATTTGCCCTCTGGTTTCTGGGGACTGGCTTATTTCACTTAGCATGATGTTCTCCAGGTCCATCCATGCACCAGCAAATGCCATAATTTCATTATTCTTTAAGGCTGAGAAATATTCCATTATGTATATGTACCACATTTTCTTTATCCATTCATCTGTTGAAGGGCATCTAGGTTGGTTCCATACTTTAGTTATTGTGAATTGAGCTGCTATAAACATTGATGTGGCTGTGTTGCTTTAGTATGCTAATTTTAAGTCCTTTGGGTATAAGCCAAGGAGTGGGATAGCTGGGTCAAATGGTGTTTCCATTCCAAGTTTTCTTACCTGCATACTGCTTTCCAAAGTGGTTACACCAATCTGCAGTCCCACCAACAATGCCATACAGTGCTTTAAAGACTACTGGTCATGTATTATGTAGAATGTCCCTCAACCTATGTTTGTCTGATATACAGTATTTCAAAAGTTGATCACTTTCCAGTGTTTTCTAATTTTAATTATGATTTTTTTCTTTTTATTCAGGGTATGTGTTTTACTTTCCAAATACAATTTTTCATGTCATCTTTTCATTGCTGATTTTTAATTCCATTGCAACATAGATAAAAAGTATGGTCTGTGCAATAATGAGCATGCAGAATTTGAGATCTGCTCTCTGGCCCAGTATGTGATTAATTCTTAATATTTCATGTGTGTCTGAAAATAAGTGTGTATTCTCTAATTTGAGGGCTGGATGGTTCTAAATATGCCTATTAAATCAAACTTGTTAATTGTGTTATTAAAAACATTTACATGCTTACTAATTTTTCAGAGACATTTGTTAAAAATCTGCTATGACTGTAGACTTGTCAAGTTCTCCTTATAATTCTTTCAATTTTGTTTTATATATTCTTGGATCAAATCATTTCATATGCATCATTATAGAATTATTATATGTTCTTGGAAGACTAAACCTTACATTACATACTGTTGCTCTTACTCCTAACAATGGCTTTGCCCTGAAGTATACATTATCTGATGTCAAATAACTATGCCATCTTCACTTTGGGTACTATTTTCTTAGTATCACACTACTTTTTAATTTCCTGGTTTCTTGTAAATAACATACAATGGTTTTAAAACAAGTTCAGTGTCATTTGTCTTTTAATTGGCAGATTTACATGACTTACATAAATTGCTGTTACAAATAGATTTGGAGTCTATTACTTTCTATTTAAAAGTTTCTTCTTTGCTGCTTCCCCTAGCTTTCTGTCCACTCTGCTCCAATTTTCTAACAAATTGATAGTTTCCTTTATTTCCCTCACCAGTTATCTCTATTGATTTAATTTGGAAGTTATACATTTCATTTCTACTCTTTTGCTAGTTATTCTTGAATTTTAAACAATCATACCAGACTTAACAATGCCTAAAGCCAAAAACTGCATATTCCCTTCTCCTGAACAATACAGAAGACCTCAAAATTTTTTAAAGTAATTGCTTTCTGGGTTGTCATTTTTTTAAAAATATATCTTTTTAGTTGCCAATGGATCTTTTGCTCAATTTTATTAATTTATATATGGTGCTGAGTATTGAACCCAGGGCCTCACACATGCCAGGCAAGTGCTCTACCACTGAGCCACAACTCTAGCTCTGGGTTGTCATTATTATCTAACATTTTAGTTCTACTCTGTTTTATATTCTCTAAATTAATCATTACTATTATTTCATACAGTCACAATTTATTTATCCACATTCACCAGTTTGTTCACTCTTACTTTTTAATATCCTCCCTTCCTCTTGGTTCAACTTTCTTCAACTGATGACACATCTATTAGTATTTGGCAAATTTTTTGTCTGAAAGTGCATGTTATAGTTTGGATATGAGCTGTTTCCCAAAAGCTCATGTGTGAGACAATACAAGAATGTTCAGAGGTAAAATGATGGGGCTATGACAGCTTTAATCTAATCAGTGCATTGACCCACTTGCATGGATTAACTTGGTAGTAGCTGTAGGCAGGAAGCTGTGGCTGCTGGAGGTCGTTCCTGGGGGCATGCCTTTGGGGTATGTATTTTGTCCCTGGTGAGAAGAGCTCTCTCTGTTGACTGGCTGCCATGTCCTGAGCTGTCTTCCTCTGCCATGCCTTTCTGTCATATGTTCTGCCTCACCTGGAGCCCAGAGCAATGGCATTAGTCGCTATGGATGGACCTCTGAAACCATGAGTGTCAAATAAATTTTTTCTCCTCTAAAATTTTTCTTGTCAGGTCTTTTGATCACAGCAATGAAAAAGCTGATGAAAACAGTACATTTTGCCACCACTCTTCAAAAATACTTCAACTGGATATAAACTCTAAGTTAAAATTGTTTTTCTTTAGTACCATTATGCTATTATTATTCCATAGTCTTCTGGCCTCTACTATTTTGTCCACTAAAGTCAACTATCCCTCAAACTCTAGTAATTGCTTTCTCTCTCCTTTTAATTTCAAGGATTTTCTCCTTGGTTTGAATGTTTTGCAATTATGTTATGTTGTACCCCTGTGTAGGTGAATTTATCCTGCTCTGGACTAAATATGAACATTACAGCTATATTCGTCAGGGTTTTACAGAGAAACAGAACTGATAAGATACACAGAGAGAGAGACACACATGAAAAAAGGATTTATTATGGGAATTGGCTCATGTGTGTTGGAGGCTCAGAAGACCCACAACATGCTGCCTGCAAGCTAGAAAGAGAAGGAAGCCAGTGGCTTAGCTCTAAGTCCAAAGGCCTGAGACTATGGGAGTTGATGGTGTAACTCTCATGCCAAGTCCAAAGGCCTGAGAACCTGAAGTTCTGTTGTCCAAAAGCCAGAAGATGGATGCACCAGCTTTGGAGGAGAGAGCAAAAACTGCCTTTGCTCTGCCTATGTGTTCTACCCTGGTCCTCAGCTGAGTTTTGGTGCCCACTCACACGGGGTGAGAGCAGATCTGTCTTCCTTAGCCACTGATTCAAATGCCAGTGTCTTCTGGAAACCCCTCACAGATTAACATCCAGCGATACCACTTCACCAGCTGCCTGGGCATCCCTTAACCCCATCACATCCATACCCCAAATTAACCACCTCAATGCTTCCATTGGTTTGGGAAATTTGGGGCCCTTATTTTATTGAATACTGATGTTCCCTCGTTTCCTGTTTTTCAGTATTCTTAGATTCCTATTAAGTCTATGTTGAACTTCTAATTCTATCTCCCTGCTTCTTAACCTTTCTTGCATTTTTTTTTCCTTTTTACTCTCCTTGAAGCATTCTGGGCAATTTCTTAAATTGATTATGTTCCTTATGCCTCATCTGCTATTCAGCTTGTCTACTGGTTAAAATTTCACTGCTGCACAGAAATAAAAATGAACCAGAGTTATGTGCACTTTTGTATTTCTATGTGCTTTATATATATATATGTGTGTATTTAGATAATAAATATTATGCAAATACACTACGTATGTATTGGTCTGCCCCAGGCTCCTGAGACAGAACTCCTAAACACCTTTGCGACAGGGATTCCAGGAAAATCTTTTGTCCTAATATTCAATCTTTGATTCTGGTTCTTGGCATGAGCTTCTAATCCCTTGGAATTTCCAGGGTGAGAGGAGAGTCTTTTATTCTAGTAAGGGGATTGTGTGAGCTCCTAGAGGGGAACTGTTCACCAGAAAGACCAGGCATGATTAGAAGGCTGAACTCTCAGCCCCCCTCCTCATCCTCTGGAAAGGGAGGAGGGGCTGGAGATTGAGTTCATAATTAGTAGTGCCTCTATGGTAGATCTCCATAAAATTCGCTTGACTACGGTGCTGGGAGAGAGTCTGGGTTCTGAACATGTGGATGTACTGGGGTGACAGTCCATTCATGGAGGCAGGGCAGCTCTGCCCGCCTCCCCACATGCCTGCCACATGCACCTCTTCTTTGGCTGGTCATCTGTATCCTTTATAATATCCTTCATAACACACTAGTAAATGTGTTCCCCAGAGTTCAGGAAATATCAAATCCAAGAAGGGGCCTGGGGGAATCTTTGGTATGTAACCAAGCTGGACAGAGGTTCTGGGTAACCTGGGGACTTACTGCTTGTGACTGGTGTTGTACTAACTTGTGTTGTGTCAGAAATGAACTAGGACCCTGCTGGAGAATTGCTTTGGTGCATAGAGAAAAACCCTCACACAGTAGTGCTGTCTGTAAGAGAAGAAAAAGTTTTTTTCTTTACCTTTTTTCTGCTACATGTTATCAACAGGGATCACTCTCACACAGGAAGGTCATTAAGAATAAGTGACAGGAAAACACTTAAAGTACAATTTCATTTCTATTGCTTGATGATACATATGTGGTGGAATTATAATGGAAAGCAAGGGAATGGTAGACACTAAAATTCAGATTCTAGGTAGGAATATACTGGTGATGATCCTGGGGGACAGACACGCGAGGGGCTTCAAAGGTTTAGTGACGCTCTGTCTCCTGAGCTGGGTGATGAATGCCTGGCTGTTCCTGTCTCCAACCTTACGCGTGTGATATTCCTTTGCACTAGGGCACATTATTTTAAATTTCATACATTTTAACACCATTTTTATGGTGTTAAAAACCAGAAAGATGGTAAGCCTCAGAAAGGGAAAAACCCTTGATGATTACTTCAAATGCTGACACCCTCTGCAGACACAACCAGGTCTCACCAGTTGTCTTTCTCAACGGTGTTCATTTCCACCTATGCTATACTTTGCTGCTTCACAATTCTGTCGCTAGACAATCTAATTCAATTAGTACATCGACATCAGAGACTATGACAAAATCACTACAGATATGGTTCCGAGCTCTGGGCAACAAGGCTGGGACAAGCACTTCCAATTCCTTTTCCATAGCCATATTTATAAATGGACTTATTAAGGAAGTTTTGCTCAGTCTCTAACACTTTCTCTAAGCAAAATGGCTCCAGTAATACTACCCTGTGGCACTCTGGGAACTTGTGGTGGTCCAACATAAAGAAGCTACAGTAAGGAATTCGTTTTCTTAACAAGGAATTTTATAATCTCTGTGCTGGAAAAGAGTATACCATGGTTTCTACATAATCTTCACATAATTATTCACTAATCTTTATTAGCCAAAGTCTGCGTCTATAAAAGGAGCCTAACACAGAAACACACAGGTGCCCCACACAGAACCTGACCCACAGCATCAAGATCTACCCTAAGTCCACACTTCTTCTTTTTCTTTAGTACCAGGAATTGAACCCAGGGTCACTTAACCACAGGGTCACATCCCTCAGCACTGTATTTTTTTGAGACAGGGTCTTAACTAAATGGCATAGGGCCTCACTAAATTGCTAAGGATGCTTTAAACTTGAGATCCTCCTGCGTCAGCCCACAGAGCCACTGGGATTACAGGCAAGTGTCACAGTGCCTGGCAACCCCACATTTCTATTTTTCTTTTTAAAATTTTTTTTAAATTTTAGCTGTAGATGGACACAATACCTTTATTTTATTTATTTATTTTTATGCAGTGCTGAGGCTCAAACCCAATGCCTCACACATGCTAAGCAAGTGCGCTACCACTGAACTACAATCCCAGACCCATTTCTTTAAAAAAAAAAAAAAAAAAAACTTGCTAGAACTAGACTAGCAACTTAATAATCAACTCAACTATCTACTTCAAGCTTAGCATATTTCTTACTTCTCATTCCTACTTTTGGATAATGAGTCAAATTAATAGTATTATGACCAAATGATGCCTCTAAGTGGGAGGAAGAGGACTGGGGTCTGGGCACAAACTCCCAGATGATGATGACCTTCTGACAAGTCACTAAGATGAGACAATCATTTCAGCACTGTACCAATTCTTAATAACCAAATCGCTTTGTCAATCTGCCCTAGCCTGATAATTAAGAGATTTAGAATGTGAGTTTCACAAAGGCAGGCACTTCTGACTCTTTCACACCTATGTTCCCATTGTGAAGAAGCAATGTGTGGCACAGAGTAGGTACTCAATAAATGTTTGCTGAATAAATAAAATAATGCTCATGTAAGATCGTGGTACTTCATCTTGCTTAACATAGTTCCTGACCAAAAGTTAAGAAAATCTAAAAGTTACTAAATAAAGCAGAAAAAAAATGCATTCTCAGTGAAAGTTTTCTTAGAAAAGTAAAGTATGATCAATTTCTGGGTCTTGACCCTAAACATTAAAAAGAAAACAAATATGCCCGTGGCAGAGAGTTGCTGTGTAAGCACTGTATCCCTCTACCCTCTCCACGTCTCCCTAAAAGTTTGTCCCACATACAGAATGTCTGGTCACTTGGGGTTGACTAAAATATTTTTGATGGAGAAACATTTTGGAGGGCAAGAGGGAAGGAGGAACGTAGACTGCAATGTGGTTTTTAAAGAATATAAAAGATTCTTTAATCTCGCACTTCAGTCATATTATAGGTGTTCTGACAGAAGAGGCTTATCCTGAACGTCACCACTGGGTTTACTAACATAGAGGCCACTTCCTCCATTTCAGCAAGAAATAATCCTACCATTAATTGCTCTTCCTAGAAACACATGCTTCTGCCCGCCTAGCCGGCTGCCCAATATTTAATGGTCTGAATACGTTCTGTGGTCTTTGTGCCGGGAAAGATTAGAGTGTGACTCTACCTGACGGCAGCACACAGAAGGTGCCGGGCTGGTTTTCTTCCCAGAGGGACTGGGCCACTCCCCACTTTGAATGTTCATTACTGTCTTTCATATGCGTCTGATAAATTTATTAAAAACACCATCTGGATGGGACTCGGCTTTGGGCTGTATTTCCAGTCTTCCAGTCTCCTCCCTTGTCCCACTGGAATTTCTGTCCCAATTTGTGTCACTTTGTTTACAAACCCACACTGCCAAAACCAAGCATCTTGCGTCTGCCTCTTCCCGGGTTTCCTCTGCCATCCTCAGCCATGCACCTATTACAAGAGCTTGTGCTGGGAGCAGAAGGCAAAGGGGAGCTGCCTGGGCAGAAATTACTTTTCTCCCTCCGTGCACACAGCAATTCTGCTCAGACAAATTTAATTTGCTGCTTCTGAATGCAAAAGTTGCATGTTAACAAAGTGTATACATTCTGCCGTGTATGAATATCGGAATGACTCAGACTGTAGGGAACGGCAGAGAAAGTGATCTGAAAACCACTTTACTGCTCCCCGTTCCTGCGCAGCACCAGGGGTGGCCAACAGCCTGCCAGTAAATTTAATTCAGGAGTAATAAATTTTTAAAAAGGCAGTATTACTTCACTAGGACATGACCTGAGGGCCACCTGTACCAGCTATATTTAAAGATAAGACTGACATGTTATTTAACTGTCTCCAGAGATCACCTTTGAGAGGTGGGGAAAAAACGCATCTGAAGCAGCTTTTTTAAAATGAAATAACATTTAGCACTTACAGAGGACTATATCTTCAAAAACTGTACTTGTGGTGGACTTCATTCAATGCTTCCCTGGCTGCTTTCATTACAAAATTGCTTTCTAACAGTGACACGGCTCACGCAGTAAACAAGTACTTAATAGGCTCAGAGATTTTTCTCCATTGCGAAGATTTAGACACCAACCAAGGATTTCTGGTCAACAAGACAACTCTGGCTGTTGCTATCTCCAGGTCACTCCTCCATATCCCCCCACAGAACTACTTTTTTTTAGGGGTTAGCACCCTCAGGGCATATCCCAGGCCCGTACAAGAACTTGTTGCCGATCAGGCAGGCTTCCAACCCAATGCAATCCAACCTTCTGTGCAGTAATTCTCAAGGAAAAAAATGCCCACAGCTGTTATGTCTTAATAGCTGTAAAAGAACAATAGCTAATTAGAGAACAAGCCATCTTTCTCAGAAACTATCAAAAAGCTGCAAAAACACACTCTTACACAGGCTCTTAGTTTTATCTATCAGATGAAGAAGAATCACTTTTCAATCATAGATGATGTCACATCTCCAAAAAACAATCGATTATACGTGGCATACAATTTTTAAGCTTCCTTTCCCAAAGTGCTCCTCAGTCCCTCTGTGAGAAGGCTGCCCAAACACAATCCCAATGGACTGAGTCATGGTCACCTCTCCAAACCTGCAGGGGATGAATACAAGCCACAGTTTTCTAATGGGTTCCTACTTCCTTCCTTTTCGGCTGTTTTAATTAGCATTTAACTCTGTATTTGGATTGTTCTTGTACTAGCTTTAATTTTCATATCACCAAGTTTGCCCAAACCACACCACATCTTAAGATTATACTTCACCTGTCAGGTTGGGCACCACTTTAGCCAAGGAAGGAGGAGGAGACACTTCTAAACTTCCAATGTGCTCTTCCCAACTCTTCAAACATATGCAGAGCTAAATAAAGCTATAGCTCTAAACCCTTCAGGGGAAGCAGCCCACAGTGGAGAAGATGACGCAGAGGTGAGACAGGGTAGGGACAGTGGGTCTCAAATGTGCAAGTTCACTAGGATCATTTAATTCTGTCTCTTCATTCACTCTGGGGCCCTTGACAGAGAGCTCATTCCAAAACTAACTACATGGTTTATTCTCCTGTGTAGTTTGACAATCCTGCAGTTTAAATGCTGGAGGTTTTAGCTGAGAAAATCTTCAATTTAAAAAGTCTTAAAGAATCAAGCATCAGATTTTTAGCAGCAGTAACTATTGTAGTGTATCAAAGAGGGATTCGCTCTGTAGGAGAGCCTTGAAATTGAGGACAAAGGCATTTCCAGGTGTAAGGAAAAAAAAGATATCCTAAACATCCAATTCTGTGTTTAAATAGGCACTATCTCATTGGGGTGATTTTTTTCTTTTCTCTGGACATAATCTGTCAGAAAAGAGATTCCACATCTGTTCCCAAAACACACTGAGAATTTATTCATGTGGTAACTCAAATGCCCAACATGCAAATAATCATTGAAAATGGTTTTGCAAGTTTTGAAAACCTCAAAATTTTTGGAAAAATTTTAATGTAAGGGTTATCTTTTTCTATGAGCAGCACTGGTAGGGTTTGATATGGATTTATTTTTCCTTATGTCCCAAAAGAGGTCCAACTCAACAGACTTATTTTTGTTCCACACTACTACTGGTTTAAAGGTCTTGTCAGGTCACAACAATTTTGTGACCCAAGAGCAGAGTTGTCACTATAGGTTGGGGAATATTTCTTGTTGACTTTGTGCAAAGAACAAAGGATCTATAAAAACTTGTTAAAAGTCCCACAGAATAAGTGGTAGTTTCATACTTTGTGTGTGTGTGTGTGTGTGTGTGTGTGTGTGTGTTTCCAAAACTATCCCTTTAATAAAGGAGTAGCTTTTCTTTCTTTTTTAAAGTTGGAGGCCTGGTTCAAACCTTACCAATTTTAAATTGGTTTTGGGTTTAGGGATAACCTTTGAATCTTAAGACATTGAATACTGCTTCTTTAAAATGCATCAATGATGATAAAATTTGAGTTTTTACAAAATATAGTTCAATAGTGAGGTATTCAAATACTAAATGGGGTTCTGGATGCTATCAGGAAAATGCCCCAAAAATATCTTTAGCAAAGATGCCCTTCTAATTCCACTTTAGCCAAATCTTCCTATCTTCCTATCACAGCCTTTAAATATAGAGAGAAAAAGGTTAGAGATAACAACAAATTCTGAGGTCTCACCCCCAACACCATCCTGGATTCAACAGTGTGAGAAGGATCTCTGGAGAACAGGATGGAATTGAGAAGAAACAGGGGTGAAGATGGCTGACACTTCTGAACATTGGGCTTAGAATTCAGAGTCATGATTAATCAAACCACACAGGTGCCTGAGGGAACAGCTTCCTTCTGGGGCACTCCTGTTTCCAGGGGGCTGTAGCCCAGGGCTGTGGGTGAGCTGGGCAATTCCTGGATGCGACTGAGGTGAAGCCTCCCAAGGGGGATCTGGCTCCCCAACTGCAAAGCTAGTCAGAGCCTGCAGTGTTCTGGAACAACTTCACTCATACTTCTGAAGTAGGTACCAGAGAAATAGCCAGGTGAAAGATGTAGTTTACACTACATTCTGGAGGCGAAAGTTAATCTAGATGGAGGAAATAGAATCATGCTATGGTTTTCAACAGATTTACAGAGTGTGGTTAAAAAGGGGGAGCTTATATAAAATACAATAAAGTTAACTTTAAAAGAGCCTTTACTACTGTTTTTAGTTATTTTAGTAGTTTATGCTTAGTGTTTTGAGAAATAAAAAAATGAATGCAGTATTTTAAATGACACTCGATTTAGGAAGTGTCTTGTTCTGCATTCTAACTCTCCTTCCATCACTCTCTGCACTGTAACTCAGAGGGGGACAGGGCCTCTCTTGCCTTGTCCCTTCTGTTCTGGAGTCACAGGACAAGGCAACGGACTGGAAAGCTGGCCCCCAGAGCTGAGCCCAGTCCCATGAACAGTTTCCTAGGCAATCTCCAGGAAGCCACTTAGCTACCCCAACTCAATTTCTCCATTTACAAAACAGAGCAATCCCTTCTGCTCCCTACCTTCTTCTGAACACTGACGTCTAAATGGACAAGGTTTACAAAAGCATTTTGAGAGTTTCAGAGAAACAAGACCCAGGCTTGGCACCTGCCCAGCCATGGAGAACCAGGTTTCCCATGTGGAACAGGTGGGTGGGACCAGCATTTCAAAAATCTGGGTGGAGCACAAGAAGGGAGACTTTTATTCTCATGAGCCACCTTGTCATTGTGAAAGGATAGGGGCAAAGGAAGGAAGAGCCAATAACAATTCTACTGACCTGCAAAAAACTATTAGCACCTGCTAGTGTAATATGCAGCTGGCAGTTTGAGAATAACCGAGAAAGCAGTTCCTTTCTGGTCGATATTTGCTGGGGACAGCAATTTCTGACCTACTGAATCAGATCAAGATCATCTGAGTCATTAGACCAAAGAAGCTTCTTTGTGCTAACAGTGCAGTGGCTAGGGGGTCTCTTTTCATTAAACAAAAGGGTCTGCTCACAGCTGCCTTCTAGGAGAGCTGCTGCTTCGAGGTTTCAAGAGCTATCACAATGGAAGGAGCAAATCAAAATACATTAAAAAAAAAACCGACAGACACAAATGGGCTTATAATTTATTAGTGAGACTGAAACTGAAAATGCCATGTGGCTGTCCCACTTTCTTGGGGGATGACGGGGGAGAGAAGAGGAAGAGGGAGAGAAAAGGTTCCCTACAGTATTTAGATGGTCTTCAAATGTTCATAATTTCCTTAGGGTGTGCTCATTGCCAACCTGACAGATGTTGCAGGAAAAACCTGTTCTATTCTGGAGAAAGGCTAACCTTTCAAGAGTGGGAGAGGGGGAGGGAGGCAGCCCATCCACTCGGTGAAGAGATGACATTAAACTGGACAGCAAACCACCCTTGGCGCGCCGGATCTGTGAAAGGCTTTGTGATAGCGCTGCCAGGCAGCTGTCCTGGGAGAGCCCTGCCTCACTTCGGCTCTCCTCGCAGTGAGTGTAAATGAGTTTTTAAACTCAGTAGAAGGCCCTAGGCCAGTAAGTGATTATTAATTATTACTTTTGAAAACAACATGACTCCAAAGGATAAGGTGCACCAATTCCCCTAAAAGAAGCCACGATGTGCCATTTTGTTCAAAGTGTTTACCCACTATTCCTCTATTTGGGAGAGAGAGGAACAGCTTTTTCAGGGTGGAGGGTTGAGTCTTTCATCCCAGACTTTCCAACTAGGTGTAGATTTGTGTGGGTCCTTGGCTAGCTTGGTCCTTGACCTTTCCTAAAGAGAGTCTTCCAACAGAGGACTGAGAAGGCTAAGCACTAATTTATGATATGAAAGGGTAGGTTTGCAAAGCCCTTTTCCAAAAAAATAAGAAGAAAGCAAGCACATTCAAGCTTTCTTGTTTAAGATTCTCAGCCTGCAAATCTACAGTAGATGCTGCAAAAATCCCCATTCTGGCTGACAAGAGCTCAGGATGAGCAGGGAGAGGAGAAGGCTGAGCCGAGTCCCTCTTGAGCACACGCTGCCTCTCTCCTGCTCCTGAGGAGGCCGCACCTCCTTGTCATTGCCAAGACACGTTCCTGGCATGGTGCTCTCAACTCTAAGCCTCCCGCCTAAAAAGCCACACACTCTTTCTCACTAAGTGACCATAAGTCATTTTTTCCTGTGCCCTATTTACACCCAGTGTTTTTGTCAGCTCTGATAAGGGGTGACTCACCTAATGTCTTCGTGCGGAAGGCTGATTAACTAATCTATCCACTTAAAGATTAACAGTAATGTGCCATAAGGAAAATTATACCCCAGCATGAAAACCTGCAATTGGGGAACCATTTTACAGGATCACATTCATTTATATCAATTATCTTGTTTATCAAAGACAATGAAACACCAATTGGTAGTAAAAAGGTACAGAGTGCACAGCGAGGAATAATTAGGTCTCGCCCTCCCGGAGGCTGAGAGCTGTTTACCACTTCACTTTGGAGGTGACGTTTACAGTGTCGGTTTTATAACTCTCTTCACATTAACTCTGAAATGTCAAAAGCAGGCAGTTAATTGTTTATCATACAAAATGTCACCTATGTAAAACACTGAGATATAAAATTGTTCTAACTGATCTACCACAAGGAATCCTGCCTTTTAGCTCTTCCAGTCTGTCTGTCAGTCTCTGCATCAGCTTGATGGCCATCATGTGGATGGTGTGTGCAGGCAGGGACTGTCTGAGGAGTGATATTCTTTGCATGTACTGTGTCTTCAGCCAATTGGAAAATAAAAATAACATGATATGAAAATTACTATTAGGGTTTGAAGTACTATGTCCTCAGAAGAATGCAGGATGTCTGAATAGGAATGTCACATGCTCTGATTTTCATTCTAGCTGACACTGAGATTCAGAGACTCAAAGTAGTTTAAACTAACAAGACTGGGTATGCACTGCCAAGTCTTCTAAAGCCACTATGTGTTGACACTAACATCATGCTTCTGCCCTCAAATCTCTGAGTCATGAAACTATGCACGAGCATAAGAATTCTTTTCCTACTATCTGGCAAATCCCCTTCCTTTGCTGCCCACCACTCTAATCTTGCCAAAGCTGCCCCTCTGGCAATCTTGTCTTTATGCTCAAATAACTCAATTTTCCTTTGGAGCCATAAGACTCAGACAAGAGGAGAGAATTCAGAGGGAAAGAAGGGATGAAGTAGAAGTAAAACAAACTGTATTTCTATGGGGAAGGACAGGAGGGGCCAGGAAATCAGGGAGGCAAGGGTAAGGTCCAAAGGCTCCTTAATATCCTAGTAGACAACTTATATATCAAAATCTTTGTGGCTAAAAACAGTGGGACAAATGAATGGATGACTGTAGAAACTGCCTGAACGAGGACGTGGTTACAGCTGTCAACGCTGCGTGATGGAAAACACACCCTTCAGTGCCCATAGTAGGTTAACTCCAGCATCACTGTGGTCTTAGATACATGCTAATTTGCTTGGTTAATCCACACACTCAGTGAAACCCTAGCTTAAAAAAAAAAAGAAATCCTACAGGCACAGGGAGCTCATCAAATCACCAAATTTACAGTTAGAAAGGAACAGTGAAGAGCACTTAGTGCAAGGAATAACTTACACCCTATCACACACAGATCCAGAAAAACATTAAAAAAGGGAAAACTCACTGTTTCAATGTAATTTTGTAAAACATTTAGAGGTAAGTCAAGAAAAGATTATAGGTCCATTTTATTTAAGAAAACAGGTGCAAAAGTTCTAAAATAAATATCAGCCATTCAAGCCCAATAATGATTCAGCCAATCCATCAGATCCAAGTAGCAAGTGTCCCAGGGATGCAAGTGCAGGTCACATGGAACTCCTATCCATACAGGGGCTGGAGGGGGAGCCAGTGACTGAGCACAGAGGGTTCTGACAAGAGGAATCTGGCTGGAGGGAGAAGAGCAATAAGCACTAGCGGGGGTGTGGGGCCACCAATGAGTAGATGACTAAGGTGACAGCAAGGAGAGGGCTGGTGGCTTGCATCAGTGTCTGGCAGCAGCAGTAAAAAACAGGAATCAGAAACGCAAATTAAAGCAACAGTGATAGACTAGTTATGGCCATGGTGCTGGTAAAGAGTAGCACAACATGAACATTCACATGGGTGAGGACAAGGCGGACAGGGGCTCTCGTGTGCTCCTGCTGGGGGAGCGGGAATGGCATAGCCATGCAGGAAGGAAGCTGGAAGCAGGGACAGAAATAAATGTGTGCATGCCTTAATACTCGGGGGTCTCACTCTCCTACATAGGTCCCAGTGAGGAAGTGCATTAGGAAGTTCACTGCAGCTTTGTTTTGGGGAGTGGGAAGCTGGAGACAACCTAGGGACCCGGCACCAGGGGGACGAGGGCCATGACAGACCTACCTTGTGGGTCTGTGGTGAGGGTTCAGTTATTTCATGTGAAGTGCTTAGTACAGTGTCTGGCACATAGTAGGACTATAGAAATTTGCTAATAACACATTCATGATTATGATGGATACCAGGCAACATTAAGATGCAATGACATGTAGAACTTTACGTAATACTGGGTGAGAAAAGTATATAAAGAATTCATAGAACAAATGTTTTCTGAAAATTAAAACATACAAAAACCTACAGTATCAAAGATTTTAGAAGAATGTCTGAATATGAAGGAAATAGTCAAACACAGTAGAGACAGTGTCCTAAAGTGGGGACAGGAGTAAAGTTTAGAAAAGAAATACTACGAGAAGGCCTTGCATGGGCCCCTGAGCCTGGCATTATGACCTGAGGCACATGATTATCATAATTCTATACCCCTACAGGATACCTGTTTAAAAAAAGGACGGGCTGGGGTTGTGGCTCAGTGGTAGAGCACTTGCCTAGTATGTGTGAGGCACTGGGGTTCAATCCTCAGCTCCATATAAAAATAACTAAAATAAAGGTATGGTGTCCTACTACAGTTAAAAAAAAATAAAAATAAAAACAAAGAAAAAAGGTCATTAGGCTAGTTTTTGTTATTGTTACCAGGGATTGTAAGCACTGAGCCACATCCTCAGTCAATAAACCCCCCACCACCACTTTTGGGGTATTTTTTTAACTTAGAGAAAGGGACTCACTGAGTTGCTTAGGGCCTTGCTAAATTGCTGAGGCTGGCCTGAGACAATCTTCCTGTCTCAGCCTTCCCAGTTGCTGGGATTATAGGTGTGAGCCTCCATGCCCAGGGAGGCTAGTTTTTTTGCTTTTTTGTTTTTGTTTTTTTGTTTGTTTGTTTAATAGTTGAGATATCTGAGATAGCTGAGACTTTGAGAAACTGTCTTATTTATCACACAGCAAAACAGTAGAAAAATGCGAATGAGATCTGTGCTGAAAACACATCACTCTGTTCGTCATTCATCATTTGTTGATGAATGATTTGTTCAATATTTATTAAGATCAAGATTCCAAGTGCTGAAAATACAGCAGTGCACAAAACACACACACCAAACCATGAGAAAAAATGTATACTTCCCAATGAGAGTAGGTGCTCTGAAAGAAAAATCTCAGATCTATGAGCATCAGATGAAGAAATTTTATCTATTCTGGTAGTAGAGAGTCAGGGAGGGCATTTCTGAACAAGTGATAGGAAGATGAAATATAAAGAGAAGACATTTCTGAACAAGTGATATTAAGATGAAATATAAAGATTAATAGGAGGCTACCTAGTAAAAGGGGGTGGATTTGATGAATGAGGATCAGGATGAAGACAACATAAGAAGCATTCCAGAGAAATGACAAGTGCAAAGGCCCTATGGTCTCCAGAGACAGCAAGAAGGCCCTGCCCTGAAAATAGAAAGCCAGATGGAGATTTATACAAGATGAAGCAACTATGCAGGCATCACACCATGCAGGGCCTTGAGAGCCACAGTGAAGATTCTGAACCTTATCCTGAGGGCAACAGGAAGTGCTTGGGTGATTGTGAGCAAAGCAGTGTTCTGACAGATAAGTCCTGCTGGAGTGGAGCTCAACAGAGGGACTAGAGAGGATGCAGGGAGCCCAGCAATACCAAGGACAGAGGCGGGGGTAGCTTGCACTAGGATGGCAGCAGCGGTGGTGACAAGGGGACAGGTCTGTCATTTCAAATATGACATCAATATAAAAGTGACTTCTATAACAAAGTATTTCGGATCATGTATATTTAGTGGGCTTCCACAACTCACTGAGGTTTTATTGAGATGTGCTTCCAATTTTTTATGAGACATCTACTGAACATTAATTCATCAAAGAATCACTGGCAAAGAGTGTGTGAATGCTCCCGAGTGACTGGTTCTCTGGGCCTTCAGTGATCATCTGCCACCTACAACCATGCTCTGCGGCAGCCCCTCTGACCATGGGCGAACGGTAGCTGCCTGGTTAGGGCCAGCGTGGGGGCGTTTTCCTGCTTCCCTGCAGCCACCGACCTTCCTGCACTGCTGCAGCTCTGAACCAAGAACTCAATTCACATTTGATATTTTACAGAATCGCTTCCTGAAGATTCCAATTCCAACTCTCTAACACCTTCTGCACTTTTATATCTCGCTCGAGCCCCTCTCTTTTACACACTGCTTTATTACCATTTTAGTTGATTTCATCACAGCTTCATGGAAAACAACTTCACCAACGACCATTTCCCGTCATTATGGGGGCAGAACTGCAGCAATCCCCGCTTGAGCACTAGTAGTTTTTATGGTAATTTTACATAGGTAATGTTGTGATTTTTAAGTACATTCTCTCCTTGTAGCACTATGCTGATTCCTGTCCTTAAAAAGGTAAGTATCTAATGCAGCTATAAAAGAAACATACCCATCTTCACAATATTAATGAGCCAATAAACTCAAAAAGATTGCAGCGCTCCAGTCGGGCTCCCACCAGGCCTCACTCTCATCGGGCCTGTCAATTTCACTCAACCCCAGGCCACGCCCAGCCCTGCTGCCTGGGGTGATGAGGCAGGAGGAAGCTCCAGGGAGGGCTCCCCCCAGCATCTCACACGGCAGCCTGCACAATAGCCCCTAACCCTAAAGGTTTCTTTTGGTTCAAAGCACAGCCTCACATCACAATTTTAACACATAAGTGATTCAGTAATGTCCATAGGACGCTGAGATCTTTTTCGCAGATCCTCCCTCCCATTTTAAACACCTTTCTCGACAATGAATCGCATGTATTTAAATTAAAGTG
This sequence comes from Glaucomys volans, assembly GCA_020662805.1. Lineage (NCBI taxonomy): Eukaryota > Metazoa > Chordata > Mammalia > Rodentia > Sciuridae > Glaucomys > Glaucomys volans. The sequence goes on from JAJEJO010003034.1 coordinate 371,524, forward strand.
TACAATCTGATGAGTTTTGATCTACATAGATACACGGCACAATCAAGACACAAAGCCTGTCCTTCCTGTCCTCTCCCTGCTCCTTGGGATTCAGCCCCACCCCCACCAGCCTCAACAACCATGAATCTCATTTCTGCTGTTGTACACTAATGGTCATTATCCAGAACCAGACAAGATGGAATCACACGTACATACTCTTTTTTGTGGGTTTTTTTTTTTTTTTGGCTGTGAGCCCAGGGCACTCGGCCACTGAGCCACATCCCCGGTCCTATTTTGTATTTTATTTAGAGACATGGTCTCACTGAATTGCTTAGCACCTCATTTTTGCTGAGGCTGGCTTTGAACTCATGATCCTCCTGCCTCAGCCTCCTGAGCTGCTAGGATTACAGGCATGCACCACCACCACCACCCTGAGCTGCTGGGATTACAGGCGTGCACCACCACCACCACCCTGAGCTGCTGGGATTACAGGCATGCACCACCACCACCACCCTGAGCTGCTGGGATAACAGGCATGCACCATCACGTCTGGCTATATTCCTTTTTTAAATTTGACATCTTTCATCCAGATTCTTAAGGACTTTTGGTTTATCATTAGAATTATCAGGTCAACCATTATACCTCATGAAGAAACTCCCCTATCTCAATAAAGAGGACCATTCTTAAGTTAGTGGTCTGTCTTTAGGGAGTATACAGGGTACTGAGTCCCATGGAAGGCACTGGGGTTGGCCTGGGCAGTCTGCCTTGCCTCTCACTTGGGATGGGCAGCATGCAAATAACTCTACTAAGACACATTATTTTCCCATATGATTATTAAAACATCTTTTTTTTTAAGAAAAAAGATATATGCAGAAAAACATAATAAAAATATCCTGTAAGTACACCATCTATAAAACCTGTGAACATTCTGATGTTCTCCTTGTGGTCTTTCTAATGTACTACTACAGGTGAACTATGTATGTCCTCTGCAATGTACATGCTGAAGTTCTCACACTGTACAATGTGAGTGTATCTGAAGTCAGGCTGGTTAAATGCAGTCTGAGGTGAGGCCTATGTGAATGGTGTCCTTCTAAGAAGAGGGAAAGTCACCAGGGATGCAACTGGACAGAGAAAAGGCAATGGAGGACTTAGTGAGAAGGTGGCTGTCCGTACCAAGGAGGAAGGCCTCCGGAAAAACTAAACTGCCCATACCTGAATCTTAGACTTCTGGGCTCCAGAACCAGGAGAAAACAAATTTCAGTCACTAACGCCACTCTGTATATAGTATTTTTATGGTTGTCTCAGTAAACTAATACATGCACATATAAAAATATATATATTATATTTAATTTTAAAATACCTGCATCAATTTGGCTATAATGATGGGATTCTATTTCTATTTTACATTATGGGCATTGACCTAAGTTATGAATGGCTATATAGAAATTCTAATGTATGACTGTGTCATAATTTATTTCACCATGTCCTTATTGTTGGACATTTGTAGTCTTTCCCCTTTCTTTTACTACCATAAAAAACATTGTGCTGAACATTTTAAAAAAGAAATGTTGTTCCTGGGTATTTCTTTAGGATAAATTACTCAAGGTAGAAGTAGTAGATCAAAGGGTATTTTCAAAACTGTTAACAGATACTGCCAAACCATCATCCAGAAAACTTGTAACATTCATATCTGAGTGGCACATGACTGCCCATTTCTCAACATTCTCACTAAGTATTTTCATTTAAAACATTGTTGCCAACAGGATTTTAAAATGAAACTTGACAAGCTGATTTTCAAGCTCATTGGAAAAGAAAATTTGAAAGAATAGCCTAAAAATTTTAGTAAAAAGAGTAACTATGAATGTAGATTTGCAGTATGATAAAACAAAGAAGTTAGAATAGATATATAAATTCATGATATGTGCTATTTTAAATCAACGAAGGGGAAAAATGAAATAATCAAAAGGAATTTCAGACAATGATCATATATTTTAGGAAGAAGAGTTAAATCTCTACCTCAGATCAAATGCAAATGAAATTTTAAATGGACTAAAAACCTAATGCTAAACATATACATACACCTTGACAATGAGAAAAATGCAACCAACTACTAACCTCTGTAGAGAAGCATTGTGTGTGTGCATGCGTGGGGTGATGGGAATGGAAACCTTGAACATTCTATGTCTGAGCTACATTCCCATCCCTTAATTTTAGTTTGGGAGACAAGGTCTCACTAAGTTGCTGAGGCTGGCCTCAAACATCAGATATTCCTGCCTCAGCCTCCTGCACTGCTGGGATTATATGCATGTGCCACTGTACCTGGCTTAAAAAATATACTTTTATATTTTGGGCTGGGGACAGAGTTTATAACTAAGTCACAAAATCCAAAAGCAAGGAAAGGAAAAAAAAAAGACTGACAGATATGATCAACTCAAAGTTCCAAACTTCTGTGCAAAAAAAAAAAAAAAAAGTTAAAAGATAACTCAGTTTGGATAAAGATATTTGCAATGTATATATAAAGCAAAGAATGCATATCCGTATATACAAATTAACAAAAACAATCAAATATAGAAAATTTGGAAAAGAATATTCACACCTCATATGAATATTCCCAATTCACAAAAAAATAGAAATGGCCAAGACATACAAAAAATAGTAATTCTAAAAATAACTAGTCTGATACAAGTTAAGATGTAGAAATGGTTTATTTATTGAGTATACTTCTGTATTGTTTGGGATTTTAACTTAAATTGACAATTTATAATTATATAAATTTATGGGGTACCAAGTGATGTTATAATCTATGGATACAATGTGGAATAATTAAATCAAGCTAATTAACATGTACTTCTCAAATACTCTACATTTTTTGTGGTAATAACAAATTTACTTAGTGATTAAAAAATGTATAATACTCTATTTACATTCATTATACTGTGCAACAGAAAAAAAAAAAAAAGCCTCTCCCTCCTGAGGTTGTGTACTCTCTGACCAGCCTCTCCTCATTCTCCCCACCCAGCCTCTGAAGCCAGGACTTGACTGCTGCTGAGTTTCATGGTTTGAGGTTCCACACATAAATAAGAACCTGCATCATCTGTTCTTCTGTGCCTGGTTTATTTCACTTAGCATGATGATTTCCAATTCCATCCACGTAGCCACAAATGCCAGGATCTCCTTTTTAAAGGCTGAACAGTATTCCACTGAGTACATTTCCTTTCACCCATTCATCTGCTGATGGACACTTAAGTGGATTTCATAACTTGGCCACAGTGAATAGTGTGGCAATGAAGATGGAGTACAAATATCTCTTCGATAAACTGATTTAAAACTTTCAGGTAAATTCCCAGAAGTGGGATTGTTGGATCATATGGTAATTTTAATCTTAGTTTTTTGAGGAACCTCCATACTGTTTTCCGAAATGGTTATACTAATTTACATTGCTGCTCACAGTTTGCATGGGTTCTCTTTTCTCCCATCCTGGCCAACACTTGTTACCTTTTGTTTTTGGACAATAGCTATTCTGACAGGTGTGAGATGATATCTTAGTGAACTTTTAATTTGCATTTCCATAATGGTTAGTGATTGTGAGCATTTTCTTCTTCTGTCTATTGAATATTTGTGTGTCTTCTTTTGAGAAATGTCTATTTAGGTCCTTTGCTCATTTTCTCAATTGGTTTTTGCTGTTGTTTTCTTGCTACTGAGATATCTCCCTCCCTCCCTCCCCCCTTTCTCTCTTTCTCTCTCTCATATTCATCTCTTATCAGATGTATGGCTTACCATACTTTCTCCCAATCTGTAGGTTGTCCCTGCACACTGTTACGTTTCCTTTGCTGTGCAGAAGCTTTCTAGTTTGATGTAACTGCATTTGTCTGTTTTTGCTTTTCTTGTCTGTGCTTTGGGAGTCAGATCCAAAACATCATTGTAATATAGTGTTCCTCATTTTCTTTGGTAGTTTTATTGTTTCTGATCTTACATTTAAGTCCTTAATCCATTTTAAGTTGAGGTTTTTAATTTGGCATGAGATAAGGGTCCACTTTCATTCTTCTGCACGTGAATATTCTACTTTCCCAGCACCATTTATTGAAGAGGCTATCCTTTTCTCTTTGCATGTACTTGGCACCTTGGTTGAAAATCATTTCTGCATGCATGGAATCATTTCTTGGGCTCCCTAAAATCTTCCATTGGTCAATGTATCCCTTTTTTAATCAGTGCCATGCTGTTTTAATTACCACAGCTTTGTAGTACATTTCAAAATGAGGTAATGTGATACCTCCAAGCTTTGTACTGAGATTTTTGTGGTTCTACATGAATTTTAGGATTTAAAAAATTCTATGAAAAATGGCATTAGAATTTTCATAAGGAATGCACTGAATCTGTAGATGCTTTGGCTAATACAGACGTTTTAAACAATACTAATTCTTCCAATCAATGAATAAAAGATACCTTTGTCTTTTTCAATTTCTTTCATCAATGTTTTGTAGTTTTCAGTGTACAGGGCTTTCATCTTGTTGGATACATTTATTCCTAAGTATTTTATCTTTTTTTTTTTTTTTGCAGTGCTGGGGATTGAACCCAGGGCCTTGTGCTTACGAGGCAAGCATTCTACTAACTGAGCTATGTCCCCAGCCCAATATTTTAACTTATTTATGTAGCTGCTGTAAACAGTATTATTCTCTTGATGTCCCATTCAGATAGTTCACTGTTAGTATAGAGTAATGTAACTGATTTCTGTGGATGGACTTTGTATCCTGAGACTTTGCATTTATTAGTTCTAACAGCTTTTTGGTGGACTCTGTAGGAATTTCTGTATATAAAATCATGCTGTCAGCAAATGGTGATGATGTTATTTCTTTCCTTCCTATTTGGAATATCCTTTATTTCTTCCTCTTGCCTAATAGCTTTGGTAAATATTTCTATTTTTTTTAATGAGAAATGATGAATGTGTTACTTACATAAATACAAATTTAAAAAGATTTGCCAATTAAGCCAAAAAATGGAATCTCTTTCAATATGCATTTCTTCAATTATTAGTGAAGCTAAACTCTTCCAAGTTTTTTTGACTATTCTGTTTCACTTTCTTTTTTTAAATAAATTGCTGTTTATATAAACTTTCTATGGGGGATTCTCTTTTCTTATTTGTATTTCTTTTACATTAAAAACCATAATTCATTGTCACATATGTTGCAATTATTTTTTCTCAGTTTGTCAAACACCTTTGAATTCTGTTTATGGTTTCTCCTGTTGCTTTGATGCCGAGGAAGTTGTTCCCTACCTTGAGATCAGATAAACTTATTAATGGCTCCCTGCAGTTCTTTTGGAGCAACAATGTAAAATCTAACTCTTTACCAGGAAACTATTTTGGTATGCACTTTGAGGAAAGAATTTCATGTAACTGTTTTCAGTTGTCAATCGTCTCAGCATCACTTGCTGGATAACCCTTCCATTCTTAACTGACAAGAAATGTCATCTTTATCTTGCACTATATTCTTCAACTTACTAGGATTCTAATTCAGAGTCTAGATGGTTGCTTAATTTATCTACCAGCTTATTCTCACAATAATGTCATATTTCCTTTAGTATGCAGTACTAATGTTAATATATAATGACATGAGATTCCTCACTGTTTTTTATTTTTACTTCTTCAGGTTTTGTGGGGGGAAGTGAAATATTTCCACTTATTCTCTTGGAAATCTGAAAAATAAAGTTTAAAAAACAGTTGAGATTCTGGGAGGTCTTGCATTAAATCTGTAGATTAAGATGGGAAGAACCAACATTTTTACTTTATTTTCTCATCCAGGAATATGTGATTCTATTACTCAGTTCTTCTTAAAGATGTATAGTTTCTTTCTATTCCCACATAGGAATTTGCCAGAGGAAAAAAGCTGACCAAATCCCATACATCTCCCTGGCATTAGCACCTTGTGGTCACACTATGGGTGCACATCATCCTACTGGCTCCCACTTTCTTTCTGACCCATTCCTCATCTCCAAAGGCAGATGAGTCAGGGATGGGTGCCCAGGGATGGATGAGGTATAAAGCAGGAGTGTAGCTCTTGAATTGTTACTAGGTATCTTACAGTTTTTATTGTTATTATGAATGATTTGGATTTTCCCTCCATTATACTTTCTACTGGTTACTGTATATACTAAAGAAAACCAAAGCAATATCAAATAGAAGCAGTAATCAGGGCCAACTTTGTGGGCATGAAACCTCTACAGATAGCTTACTGCAATCAGAGGAGACCCACACTTAGTTTGATGATCCACTGCCCCAGTCTTAAAATTCTTAATAATCTTATCTTTGAACTTATGTTTTTAAAGTAAGGTCTAAGGGTAATGAAAACTGCTCACAAGCAGAGGAGATGTGCAAAATGTGCACGTCCAACATTATTTGCTATTCCAACTTGTATGTGGTGTTCTCGATGCCCCACAAGCATGGAGAGGCAATGCACTCACACTGCCTGGAAGTTGTGAGACTTGATCAAATGCCAGGCAAACCTGACATGTCTAAGACCAAGTAAGCAGGGCTGCTGGCAATTTGGAGAGGTTGCACTTTCCCTTCAAACTAGAATTTGCTTCAAATATAAAGGTAAAGGCATTTAAAGGAGCACTAATGACCAAGGAACTCTATCCTATCCTTCTTTCTTCTCCTTAGTACTCTGTGTTAGTCAAATACACATGCTGCAAATAATGACACAGAATGAAAAGGAACAGAACCCACTCGTTTTTGTTTGTTTGTTTGTTTTTTGTTGTTTTTGACAGAGATAAGCACTGGGGATTGAATCCAGGACTTTGCAAATGCTAGCCCAGTACTCTACCACTGAGCTACATCCACAGCCCAGACTAGCCTAGCCTCGCCTACCCAGACAGTGCCCTGCTAAATTGCCCAGGCTGGCCTCCAACTTGTGATCCTCCTGCTCAGGCTCTAAGTAATTGGGATTACAGACCTGAACCATCATACCTGACTCTATAGATTCTTTAAGTCCTTCCTTACTTATTAACAAACCAAAAGTAGAGTGTTTATACAATGTGCATGTAATAATAAATGAAGTAAAATCAGTTCTATTAGTTTTGTGCAGCATTTTCACTGTTCTGGTAACAACTAAATTCATATACATGTATCAGCTATCAAATAAAAATTATGCTTGCCTGTAATCCCAGTGCTCGGAAGGCTGAGGCAGGAGGATCTTGAGTTCAAAGTCAACCGCAGCAAAAGCAAGGGACTAAGCAACTCAGTGAAACCCTGTCTCTAAATAAAATACAAAATAGGGCTGGGGATGTGGCTCAGTGGTAGAGAGCTCCTGAGTTCAATCCCTGGTAAGTGCCCCCCCAACACACACACAAAAAAACAAGAATTATGCAATTTGGATGATTTTGCATATGATAAAAATGATCTTGTATTTGTATCTAATACTGCCATTACAATATAAAAATGGTAGCCAGGTGAGTGGCACACACTTATCATCCCAGTGGCTCAGTAGGCTGAAGCAGGAGGATTGCAAATTCAAAGCCAGCCTTAGCAACTTAGCGAGGCCCTAAGTAACTTAGGGAGACCCTGTCTTGAAATAAAAAATAAAAAGGGCTGGGAATGTGGTTCAGTGGTTAAGTACCCCTGGATTCAATTCATGGTCCCCCTTTAAAAAAAAAAAAAAAAAAAAAGTCATGCCAAGTTAAGAGAGAGAATGAAGAAAGGAAAAAGCTTTTTTTAAAAAAGCCTTTAAATGGGGTTATAGCTCAGTGGTAAAGCGCTTGCCTAGCTAGCACATGTGAGGCACTGGGCTTTATCTTCAGCACCATATAAAAATAAATAAGTAAAATAAAGGTATTGTGTCCATCTACAAGTAAAAATTTTTATTTTTTTTTAAAAAGTCTCTTTAATGACACTTTTTTCCAGATTCTGAACAAAGGGTCCCATGCTTTCATTTGGCACTGTGCCCCAGAAATCATGTCACTGACTCTGAGGTCACAATGGGCACATTTTGTGTGTGTGTGTGGTACTGGGAATGGCTACTTCTTTATTTTAGGCTTTATTAGAACTGCCTAACCTGACCAAACTCACTGTTTATAAAAAGGGTGACTACTGGATTGTTATTGGTACTAAAAGATAAAAACGCCTCCATGTTTATCAAAGGAGACTGGTTAGAGCACATTCACCAGTGGGTGCTGAACAAGCGTGAAACAGAATGAGAAAGTTCTACACCTACTGGTAAAGAAAGACCTCCAAGAACACTGCTAACTGAAAAAAGATGTGAGTATGTGCAATCGTTCTTAATAAAAAGGGAAGAAATAAGAATATATATATGTAATACCTATTCAATACATTGATTTAAAAAGTTCCTAGGTTTGGAGATTTAGGACTGGGCTACTGGGTTAGGGACTAAGCCAACAAAATTAGATCTTAGGTCCCCCTGACCACCACAATATCTTTCACAGTCAGTGCCAGCCAGAGAAGCATCTTGCCTATTACAATCTTGCTATTCATAATGCCAGTCTGAGGCAGAACCAGGGTTTGTGAGAAAGCAATATTGCCATGTGATATTGAATACGTACTCTGAAATGTCCCATTTAAGAACAAGTTGTGCACATTTATATTACCTGAGCACATGCACACGCACACGCACACACTGCTGTGTTTATATATCCCTGCTATAAGAAGGGGATATATAAGTAGAGTTTGAAAAATTCAGTCCTATAAAATGTAGGAGTAAACCCTAAAAAATAAGAGTTGTAAAGTCTTTTTTCCAGGCAACCTTGATTTAAAAATCAAAAAGTGGAGAGGATAATGAAAGAACACGTATGTACCTCACAGACCACACACTAAACTGGGGCTCCTAAATGACTGTAGAAGTCATTTTCTAACCACCAACCCACACTACTCCCCAATAGCAACTGTATCCCATTCTTTTTTGAGAACACAGGCTCTGTGGAAGACAAAAAGCAAACATTACACAGAATTGTGGGGTTTTACTTTTCCAGGATGTTTATAAAACTAAATCTCTTGTGAGACAATTACACTTTATCTTCTGCAGAGGGAGAGTTAACCAACCACACAGGTCACTGTTGCTCTCCTCTCCCATCCCCCACCCAATACCAGGTACTCCACAGGCAGGGGCTCTGGCTGTGCAGTGGTCAGGCACAGTCTTTGCACAGGATGACCATTTGTGATCCTCTAAGCTTCGCCTTCCCTGCCGTAAGGACTGAGCTGATGACCCCTCAGGTTGGGGCTCTCTTCCCTGATGCCCTTCCCTCAGCTCAGGCTGCTGCCCCTGTTCAGTACTGCCATCACATCTGCTGAACACCCCAATACACCACTTAAATGACTATGCTGTCACTTTTTAAGTCCTCCTCTATTCGCTTATATGATTCTCCAAGGCAGAAACTACACCTGTGTCTCTTTCTCTGCCCAGTGCCTAAGATACACTTGGCAGTCTCTTAATAAGTGTCTGCTTAATGTCAAGTCATTTACAGTAGCTAAGGAAGTTAAGTTTCACTGGCAATTAGAACCAGCCTTAATGCCTGGTTAGAGGAATCAGCTGGGAAAGGAACAGTCTAGCGCTTAGTCCAGACTCCCCAGGGCCACTGCAGGCAACGGCCTGCAGGGGGGCGAAGGTCCCTAGGCCAGGCTGGGCAGTGTGCTTCTTGGCACGTTCTAACACCTTCATACACTAATGAACTCCCCTTCTCCCAAAATCTCTGTTTCTGCTGCAGGGGACACTTATTTTTCCATACAGAGTTATGAAGTACCCAAGGCATACCGTAGCCCTAGTTCAGTAGCTTCAAAGCCCCTCTCAGTCCAGTTTTCCAACTCTGTTTACTTTCCCAGAAATCTTACAGCAATTCTAAACACAGTTAAGATCTTAGAGTACTTTTAAATGAGAGTGGCAACTATAGACCACCTATTTCCACTTCCTGCCTTTAGCTCCTGGGAGGGAAATAAGTGTCACCTATTATTGTTGCTATGTAAATTAGTACTTTTGTTGTGCTCTGTAAAACTTACTGAATACTTCAAGGCTTGGCTCAACACCACAGCTCTTTGTGAAGCCTTATCTATTAGGCAAGAAAACACAAAGGTTTTCTTTATGTCCCAATTAAATATTTAACCTTTCCCCACTGTTGGTGCCTTTGTTATTCTCCATGCCATAGCTCCAGGCTTCACCATGTCCAGCAACGCTGACTCAGATGGCGGGCTCCTGCTGGAAGGACCCTGCTCACACTGCTTTCCGCCTCTGAGCTCCTCTCTTCCCTTGCTCTACCCTGCACCTCAGAGGCTAAGGCTGGCTTTTGGTTTTGCCAACAGGGGAAACCGTGGGAGACTGGAAGACAGGAGGAAGAAAACACGTTCCCTTCTACCTGCCTCCTGTGGTGATGGCGGCAGGGCAGTTGGCCAGGGCACAAGCGCCCCTGTCCAGACCACACAGTTCCAGGGGTAGTGGGAGACAGGAGCACCAGGCAGCTTCAGCCACAGAGTTCCTGTGCTTATGCTGCCTATTTTGGTTGCTTAGGCCAATTACCAACTAGAAATTAAAAAGCCACCAGTCTTTTGGGCCCCGTTCTGGTAGATACATAGAAAATCAATAACAGCCTAAAGCTGATAAAAGGTTTTTCTTCCTATTCTTTGAACAGGTTAAAGAATCCTGAATTTTTGAGCCTAGAACTCCATGTTCTAGTTAGTGTATTTTAAGAAGAGAGCTTATATTTTCCAGAAGATCCAGGAGACCTTAAGAAGGAAAAGTAGATTCCTGTAATGCCAAATACCACATTCCAATATCCATGTAGTGTTTACTGCTCCGCCAGGTCTTACTAAAAGCATATTCTCTATTCATCTAGAAGACTCATAGGAAGAGAAGAGCTATTTAAAGAAGAAATGTAAATGGCCCTTAAACCTATGAAATGATGCTAAATTTCTCTCATAAGAGAAATGCACTTAAAACAGCACTGAGATACCATTTTTTACCTATCAAACTGGTTAAACTCCATTGGCTAGGCTGTGGGGAAGTAGTGTTTAACCATACAATGTCAGTGTGAATTTAAAAATGGCATCATCTCTATGAAAGTAAATTTAGCAATATCTAACAAAATCCTGTGTGCATTTCCCCTTTGATCATGTAATCCCTATTCCAGGAATCTGTTCCAAAGATAGATGAGCAAAAATGGGAAAAGATCTATGCACAAGGAAAGAGCACTATTTCTAGTAGCAGAAGACTAAAAACAACCCAAATGGTTCATCAAAAGAGAAGAGATTTTGAATAAAATACGATATCTACATTGAGAGCCATGAAGCTACGAATAGGAATGAATGACATCTTTCTATATCACTAGCACTAGAGTGAGCATTAAGTACAGAAAAGGTGAAGAAAAAGATATGACATATGTAGTATGTTGCTAATTATGTGAAACAGTTGGAAAATAAAAACATAAATATGTTAACATATATGTTTATACATAGTAAACATATTTATTAAATGGGAGAATAAAAAACACCAAAGAGGGAATTAAGATTACTTATGGGGTAGAGGGAACAAAAAAGAAGCTTGATTTCTCTGACTATAGCTCCTTTTTGTAGATATGATTTTAAAACCATGTATTTCAGTTATAAAAGAAAATTTATTAATTTTGTTTTGTTTTGTTTTAAACCAGAACATTCATTATATGACTGACTACTGAAACTCTCAAGCTGAACTGGATGCTCCAACAGTTCTCTTTGGGTTTAGGTGTTCTCCTTCATGGGGTCCATGCTTGATTCTGTGATATACAACTTTTAGATGCCTCACTGGACCAGTTCTGGACTGGACACTCCAATTATACTTTAGTTTGCACTTGGCAGAGTAGCCATATTTGCCACAGACAACTTCTGGAGGTAGCAGGGGCTAGAGCACAGCAATGTGACATGTCCCTCATACTGTAATGCTTTCTAAACAAGATGCTTCCTTTGTCATCTGCTTCTGTTACAGAGACAAAAGAGCTAAAGCAAAAGATGTTTTAAAGGCAACCCCTACAAAATGAAAGCAAAGTAGAACAGAAGAACTAACAGTACACTGAAATGGTGAGCCACACAGAATTATTTCAAGTAATTTAAAAATACAGCCATTTTATGGTATATTTCAAGTGCAATATGCCCTGAGGACACACACAAAAAATTGTAAAAATCTTAAACTATTTTCGGTAATCAGATGTCTCATTGACTTTGGTACTGTTATTCTGTAGCTATTTTGTATGTAGTGGGGATAAAGTAAATGAATGATTATACTGTGTCACTGGTGACCAAGATTTTCAGTATGGAGAAAAGGAGATCAAAGAAAGATTGAGAGGTTAAATAATCTTGGAATCTCCAATCTTGGAGTATTGAATTTGAAGTGTCACAATGTATTCATGATACATTTTATATGTTAAATATATGATAAACAAATATTTAAGAATATGTACATGTATGTTCTACTCTGCCTACTGAAAGCCAAGAAATGTGACACAATAGCAAAGGTCATCTACTGCGCCTACACTGAGGTTTCCAAATGTCATTTCACACTAAACAGAATCAGGGTTTCTTGAAGAAATGGCTGAGTGCAGATCAAGGGCAAAATGTACAAGATGAACCTGGAACATCTTGTCGTGCCAGAAATCAAGAACTATTGAGGACAATTGAAGTTGTGTCAAAGGGCTCCAGAACAAATTTGAAGAGGCTAAAGATAACAATTTGAAGATCAATAATAATAACTGCAACTGATTAACAGATGCCAAATGTGTTTAATTTCATAAATTCAAAATGATATGTACCCACTACCTCCTAATAATTCCCACAAACAAAGCTCTTTGGTCACCTTTTGAGAATGCTAGGAAATACTTCTTCATTTTAATAACCAGTAAATAAGAGGAAAAAATTGAACATTTAGACTTCTTTCCTTGTGTAAAATTCATTTTAGGATTACCAAGAAAGTCTTCAGGGAATTATTCTCTTTCTAGCTACTAAATGAAGAAGGAATGACAGAATTAGAATGTAACCATTTTGCAATACCAAATTTATGAAATAATGGATCTAGGAAATAATCATCAATGGATGTGAACATCTTAAAGAGAGAGACAACCAGAGTTTTTTTGTGCTTCTTGATAGACACACTTAACACTACTATGGAGCAATGCTATCTAATAATAATAATAACAACAAAACAACAATGACAATAATAATAATAGTTGCATCTGACTTAGTCTCTAACTACTATGCTTTAAGAAATACAATGGATGGATGTGGTGGTGCATGTCTAATCCCAGTGGTTCGGGAGGCTGAGGTAGGAGGATCACAAGTTCAAAATTAGCCTCAGCAACTTAGCAACTTAGTAAGGTCCTCAGCAACTTGGCAAGACTGTGTCTTAAAATAAAATATAAAAAGGGATGGGGGGCTGGAGTTGTGGCTTGGTGGTAGAGCATTTGCCTAGCATGCGTTCAATGCTAGGCATGCATGTCTAAACTTTTCAAACTTCTTCCCTCAAGCTCCAAAACCTCTAGAACCACATGGTTAGGTTAGTAACAGGAACAACCCCACCTAGAACCTAGACACTGGGTTCAATGCCCAGCACCACATATAAATAAATGAATAAAATAAACATCTGTAAACATCTAAAAAATGTTTTTTTTTAAAAAAGGGATGGGGGAACTGGGGCTCTAGCTCAGTGGTAGAGTGCTTGCCTTGCATATGTGAAGCACTGGGTTCAATCCTCAGCACCACATAAAATAAAGATATTATGTATGTCCATCTACAACTAAAAAAATATTTTTTAAAAAAAGGGGGTTGGGGATATGGCTCAGTGGTTAAGCTCCCCTGGGTTCATTACCTAGTACAAAAAAGAAAAAAGAAAAAAAAAAAAAACAAATGCAATGGATAACATGCTAAACATTACCATGGCAATTCAATGACCAAAATCAAGGCTGTCAGAAATTATAGGACAAACCTAATTTCTTCAACAAGTTTTAATGGGGAGGGGTGGAAGAGAAAGAAAGACAAGAGACAAGATAAATGGAAGAGAACCTATAGATTTAAAGATATTTAAGTCATAACAGCTACTGGCATAAGTGGACCTTATCTGAATTCATTTGTGGCACTAGAGATCCAAACCCAGGATCTTGCATATGCTAGGAAAGCATTCAGCCACTGAACTACATCCCCAGTCCTGCTTATTTTTTTTCTGAATTCTGATTTTAACAACTCATAAAACACAAATACTCTCACTCCAGATTTTGAAACAATTAGGACAATTTCAACACTGACAGGATATTTAATGCTCTTAAGGAATTACTAGTCAATTCTGGGAAACTATGATAGTTTTATGATTATGGCTACAAAAAGAAGGCTTTGCTTTTAGAGATATATAATGAAATATTTATGGATGAAATAATAAGATGTCTGGGGATTGGCTTTAAAATAATCTGATGGGGGAGGAAGTCACAGGCAGATAAACTAGGTTGGCTGTTAGTTGATCATTCTTGAAAACAGGTAATAGGGACTATTCTTTCTATATGAATGCAAAGGCAAGATGCAATGAAAAGAAAGATTTGGTCACAGAGACAAAAAAAAAAAACCTGACTAAAACAGAAATTGGTACTGAGAAGTAGGGTTGTTCCTGTTACTAACCTAACCATGTGGTTCTAGAGGTTTTGGAGCTTGAGGGAAGAAGTTTGAAAAGTTTAGACATGCAAGCTGGAAAAGTTTAAAAATGCTGTAAGTCAAGTTTAATGGTCAGTTCTGGAGGGAGCTCAGAAGACCTGAATGCCAATAGGCCTGAGGACAGTAAAGACTGGGCTTGTGAGGTTTCAGAGGAGATAAAGGTCTCTATGGGAAATTGGAATAGAAACCATTTGTATTACATTCTGGCAAAAAACATTGCCTACATTTTGCTCAAGTCCTAAGACTTACTGAGAGGCTGGATTTAAGGTGATGGCCTAATTAACCTGGCAGAGGAGTTTTAAAGGCAGCACAGCACTCAAGTGGACACAGCTAGTAGATTTGAGCCAAAATTACTGTGATAATCAGGAGCAGAAAACAGCACAAAGATTTGAAAAACTTACAGTTTGTCTGGAAAAGTGCAAGTAAAACTGGGCTAATGAAGGTATGGGTGTTAAAGAGATTATAGCCACTACAGATTCACTGAGTACTTTACCCAGAGGCAATATGAAAAATGGCTTGAGGCCATTTCAGGAATTACCAAGAGCACACCCACCTCAGGATCAAGGGTGTAAAATAAATTTTTTTTTCATATAAGAACACTAGGGCACCCTGCTTGCATAGGGCAGTCTAGGAAGTTCTTTCACCACGCTCAGCTGCACAGTAACTCAGAGGCTGCTGCAATTGTGGTGCCAGGAAGTTTGGTTACTGCTCAAGATGGTGGCAGACCTTGACTTCAACCATGTGATACTGGGTCTACAAGACTGCAGGATGCTGAAGTTAGGGGATCATGGATCATGGAGGCTTCCACTGTGATTTCAAAGGAAGGCCTAAGAGGCCAGACAAAATGCAAGAGGTTTGAAGTCCCTGTGGGCTGCCACTGACAGTGATGAGTGAAGAAGTAAAAAGGAAGCAAAAGTTGCGGTGCAGACCCCCAAGATTAAGAGATGCCAGTAATGTGGAATATCTGCTGAGGAAAGTTTCAGGAATTGAGCAGAGACAAGCCAACAGAGAGGCCATGTGGACTGCAACCAGCGAGGCCATAGTGGCAGAGCTACACAAGACCTCCAGAGAGGACATCATGATGCCACGTGCCCCAGATGCTGGACGTGGAGATACAGGACTTGTCTGCCCACTGGATTTCAGTCTTGCTTTTGTCCCATTCCTTCTTTATATGGCAATATTTCTCCATTGTGGAATGGAAATATTTATATTATAAATATTTATCATGTGCCATTATATAGTGGATATATGTAACTTAATTTTGATTTTTACAGCAGTTCATACTGAGAGTTTGTTTTGAATCTCAGGAGACTTTGAGTAGTGCTGGAATTATTACGACTATGGGAACTACTGAAAATGAACTAAATTTATTTTGCATTGTGAAATGGGCATAAACTTTTGGAGACCAAGGGTGGAACGTTATGGTTTCAATATGACGTATCTCCCCAAGTCTCGCATATAACAAAATGCAAAAACATTCAGAGAGGAAATGATTAGATTATGACAAGTGTGAACTAATCAGTAGATTAATTCACAGATGGATTAACTGGGTGGTAACTGTAGGCAGGTAGGTTGTGGTTGAAGGAAGCAGGTCATTGGAGTTTACAAAATGTAAACTCTGGAGTTGACATTTTGTCCCTGGTGGGCAGAGCTCTCTTTGCTTCATGGCTGCCATGTCCTGACCTGCTTTCCTTCACCATTCACCATGATACTCTGCATCACCTTAGGCCCACAGATAGAGTCAGCCGACCACGTACTGAAACTCTGAAACCTTGAATCAAATAACCTCTTCTTCCTCTAATTGCTCTGGTCAGGTCTTTTGGCCATAGTGATGAAAGGCTAACTAAAACACAAGGCAAACACATTGTAGGGTAGAAAGTTTATAAAATAGCAGCCAATTCTATTCTAATTTTTCTTCCATGCCCCACTGCTAAGGTAATTTAGGGTTTCCTACAAATGCCTCCTAACAGAGGAGCAGTCATCACAGGCCTACTCTCCCCAAACAGAATACATCCCAGCAAGATCCAGATGCAGCCACAAAATGAAAAGAGGTTGTGGTGGCAGCAGCTACGATGCACAATGTGGAAGAGCAGGGGACATTCCCAAGGATAAGATCCTGGAGAATCTCAAAGCTTTCCCATGAATCCATGCAAGTAAATTAGCATTGAGGAGAGACAAGCTGTCATCAAAAATAGGAAAGAAATCCTTTGGTGGGATGCAGTTTTTTGGTTTTTTTTGTTTTTTTTCTGGTACCAGGAATTGAACCCAGGGCACTTTACCACTGAGTCACATCCCCAGTCCTATTTATTTGTTTGTTTGTTTGTTTGTTTTAAGAAAGTATCTTACTAGGTTGCTTATAGCCTCACTAAATTGCTGAGGCTGGCTTTGAACCTGCACTCCTCCTGCCTCAGCCTCCGGAGTCATTGGGATCATAGGCATGCACACCCACACCTGGAGGCTAATGCAATTATTTTTACTTGTATTATTCTCTGGCATTGCTATACGTTTAAGGAGTCACATTAAAAAAGATAAAAAATACAAATAATTTTAAAGTCATTTTTAAGGCCTTTAGGAAAATGATTAGAGGAGCCTATCAGATTACGAAAGGAAGACCAGGAACTATAAAAGAAGGAAGTTCTGAATCTAGAAACATAAAAGTAGGTTTTGATACTGTATTAGTTATTCATGAAATTATTTTAGTTTTACTATTTTTTTTCCTGCCATGAAAATCTGGGGTTGATACCAGTGGTTCTCAGAGGTTGACAGCATACTCCAGGAATAGGAAGGAATAAGAAGCAGGAATCTATGATTTAAAAACAACTCTGAGCTGGATGTGGCAGTGCATGTCTACATTCCCAGCTACTTGGGAGGCTGAAGAAGGAGGATTGCTTGAGTCGAGGAGTTGGAGGCCAGCCTAGGCAACACAGTAAGGCCCCGTTTCAAAATGAATAAACAAATAAATAAATAAAATAAAATAAAAAATTCCTGGTGAATCTGACACACCTGTGTCACACTAGAGGACCATTCCTTTCTGGGAGGTTCCTGTAGGGTAGCTGACTGAGGCCTGTGGGCTGCTAAAATGTACCTGAGATAATCAACATGGAAAGCTGGCTGTTACTATTTCAAACACCTCTCTAAGCGAAGCAAAGCTGCAATGTCAGACAGAGGATAATGAGATCCCCTTATACTCTTTCACAGTCACGCCACCTCCCTGTCTGCCCAGCACAGGCAGCTCTGAACTGTGAAGATGTCCCAAGTAGGGCCAGAGGGGCTCCCACTGCAGGCCATCTGCTGGCAAGTGTACACATATAGCTGCCTGCCTGCACCACTGCTCCCATTTGGTTGAGGGACAATGACAGGAGGATGACTGCAGTGCTCTTTGTAGTCAAACTTGTGACCATCACAGAAAAGTGCTCAAAGAGAAGTGTTCAACCAGGCACCAAAAACACTTCCTGCATCTTTGCAATCTTCTTTCATTGCCTGACATGCGTGGGACTGTTTCTGCTTCTGATAGTGCCAAGTGGTTCAGCTAGGACAAAACACACCAACAACACCATCCCTTACTAGAACTCAGACTGAGTTTCATTTTTGTGATGGCCTCTCATACCAGGTGGACCTGTTTCTGTGATAATTACTGTCCTCCAACAAGGAGGACTGATTTAAGTAAATGGCATCTTCTAAGGAGCATGTTAAAAAATGTAGCATATGGGGCTAAACTGAGTAGCCCAATGCTATCCATAATGTGAATAAGCAGGACCTTGGTTAGTGAGGACTCTCCTGGCTGCGGTCACACACACAGTGAGGCCTACAGTCTACAGAAGAACCTGGGTGAAAAGGAGGAAAAGGAGGGCCCTCTCCTAAACCAGTTCAGCCTACAGGGTTAAAAACAGTAACAGCAGGTAATGCTTCAAACTTGTTAACTTTGAAATTGCTTAAAATTCATAGAAATTAACTTTGATATTTAATATTAAAAGTTATGTCCATAAAAAGTTAAAACTAAAACAATAATTTTGACTGAACTCTAAAAGGTCTCTACATATTGGAAAATTTTCCACTCCTGCTACTTCACTACTAATACTCTCCCAAATTCCCATAAGTAAAGGATTAATAGGACACAGCAGGTGTTAGGAAAATTTAGCCTATGACCATTCAAAGAACTGGTAAAGGTTTTTGAGTTACACTCATCTTTCCCATTCTAGTCATAACCAAGTTTTCAGGATATGTGTCAATATGGATATGTGTCCCAACATGGACATGGCTTGAGAAGGTGTAGCGAACCAAGTCCCTTTGAAAAGACATAGAATTCTATTTTGGGTACTGCAAAGCCAGGAGCATCTTAACCCCCTACCCCTGAACATATGGAGTAAAGACACATTTCAAAGATCTCATTAATTTAATTATGATCTTCGCAGGAGGGGAGTGAAGACCTGAGTATGGGAAAAAAAGAAGAGGAATAAGTAGTCTGAATGAGAAAAGCCACTCAAGATACACCATGATGCAACTACCTGGGATGGACTGTACACAATGCCCAGCTAAGCACGATCTAAAACAAAACAAAAGTCAAACACATCAGAAAACAAGCAAACAACTAATCCAAAATTCAAAATACCTTTCAAAAGAACAGTCAGGCAGTATTTCCCACCCAATCACTTGACTTTTGTAATGACAGTTCAATCACTCTGGTCTTATTTAAATTGTAGGCAGGCACTTTCTTGAGGTGAACTTGGCTAAGCAGAGAAAGCATGGCCTGACACATTTGTGAAAAGAAGATATTCCCACAGCTGAGCACACCATTCATATCAAATCAAAAGCCAACATACCGTCTTAGGCATAGAAAGTATGAGCATCCGATCAATATCAGACAGACGTCCTTCCCAATCTCAACTACCATTAAATATAGAAAAGCCTTTGGAATGAAAGCCTCTGCCTGGCTATCAAGAGCATTCTCCACATTGCAATTCTGAATGAATCACTACTTTTAATTCTTAACTACTAGTACAACATTTATATTCTTTTCCTTTAAGTTTACTGGAATTACTATTTTGACTGCTTCTAAAAATTTAAGCCATCCACTGTCACTCAGAGTCCTTAGAGCAGAATAAGATAACTAAATGGAATTAAAAAAAAATCTAAGTATATATATATATATATATATATAAGTATTATATAATACTTACCTATCAGCCCCTTCTCCAGAGTGAAGATTTTGTTTGTAAACATACATTCAAAAGCCACAATGTGAAAGATCTTGTTTACTGTATTGTGAGTCCCAACTATTCGAATATACCTGAGGGTAAAAAGAAAAGAAAATCTGTTGAAACTGAGCTCCACCATAATCCAAGGATAACAGGATAAGGTCCTCCATTTAAACATAAAGTGTACCAGGATATGGACTAAAGGAGACTTTGAACCTGGCTTCAGATGCTGAATTTCCTTCTCAGTTGGCTCTAACTAACCCAAGAATTATTATAACAAAAGCAAGGAAGTGTCACTTCCCAGAGAATTAAGTAAAACTTAGATTTACCTAGAAAATCACGCCAGGTACTGTTCAGGTCAAGCCTTGGATGTCGGTACTAGTGTGTGTCCATGAAACATTTACATTGGAGAATAGCAAATAGCTTCTACCTTGCCTAAGCTTAGGAATGTATCTGTGCACATGTGCACAAATACAGTCAAAATCAGATGCCTTCCAACTCAGTCGAAGATTTTATCCACTGGAGACAAATGCATGAAATCAATATTGATTTCCTGTTTAAAAGAAAAAATTCAAATAAACTACTGAAAACCCTTCCCAGTGTCTTATTTTAGTACTACTCCTAAGTGCTAGTAGGAAGTTAACCCCATATACTTACGCCAGCCCCCCACCTGACTGCTGGGAAGCCTTCTGACCAGGGGAAGTGATCAGCAGAGGTGGTCCAGCCTGCTCTGCAGCCTCCCTCCTGGCCACACAGATCTGGCATCTGCATATGGTGCAGAGTTTCACCAGGCAGATCTTGAGCATCTTGGCCTGTTCACCCTTCTCTATCTCCCAGGAGGCTTCATCTCCGACAAACAAGCATTAACCTTGGAGGGACTTGCTCCCTTCACTCTCTGAAGGGACTGATAGTTCACAGGTTAATGAACAGACAAACTCTTCTGAGTGTCACACAATTCCACAGGGAATGTGCATATACTGTCTTACTAGAATTCAAAGGAAGAACCAAGAAAAATAACTAGATTAACTGATAATGCTCTTCCAAATTATGAACTATGCACTCTGAAGGATGGGGCATATTAAAGGAACAGATTTCAATTAGGATATGACAGACTGGGCAAGGTTTTAGCAATTTCCTCCCTCTGTGTGTAAAACAACCTTCGATTTAGAAGATAAAATTTTACTTCTGAGTTAATCGCTGTTCACTAATTTGGTAATTTTCTTACATTTCTCATCACTCCAAGTTAACTGTATAATGTAAAAGCTGATTTTTAAGTTCACTTTAATAAGACTCTATTTAGGGTTTTTGTATCATGGGCTATTTTCCTTCCTATCTTTTCAAGCCTGAATCTAGGGGACATTCCCTATACACCTCATTTAGCCTTCTGCTCCCTGACACAAGCTGATCACTCATCTTCATAACCAATATTAATGTTATCTCCTGCACTGGCTGCTCAGTGAGCTCAGACTCACTGCAAGGAGACACTGTTCTTCCTGCCCTGAGAATCAGAGGTCTCTGGTCAAGCAGGAGGTTGTCCCTGCTCTCTGCTCTTCAGTCCTAAAGGAAGATAGGTGTTGTTGATTTTACTGGGTTTGGTAGGTGGGTTCATTTAAAATAAGATCTTAATGGTCTGAGTAGTATAGATTGTGGAGGCTTTTCCTACTGCCAGCGATGATCTCTCGGGTTGCTTTCTGGAAGGGAAGGGGTGTGTTAAATCTGGCACCTTCGCCTGAATCTAATTTTGTCCATTTCCTTAAACCCACAAGAACTCAACCAGCTTAGCATTTTCAACCGCACAGGCCCTAACAGCCTGAGTGCTTCTGTCTGCAACCTTGCAGCGAATGTGGTTTGGTGGAAATGGATCAGATCATTTTCCTCTTCCCTAGGTGGGGCCTCCTCCCTAGGAGAGACAGCTCTCCTACAATGCACAGTAGAGAGCCAGGAAGTTGTGAACAGTGAAGAGCAGGGCCTTTTCCTTCTTGATGTTCTTAAGGTCAAATATAGTCCATGCTGACCTATGGGGATATTATAAAGCTCCCTCCTTTCCTTTCTTTCTTTTTAAAAACATTATATGGAATCAGGCTTTCCAAGTTTAGCTAATAGTCATTTCCCAAATTTTACCCTGGTGCAAATGTCAGGAATGGGAAAGAGTATGCAACCTTCCCGCACCTTACCACCTCCACTCCCACAGTTAGAAGTGATTGAAAATAAAAAGTGGTAGTGGAATGCATTTACAGCCTTAATGATAGTGTTTGTGATAATAAACAAAATAATACATATGGTTGGAAAAGCACTGAGAGATGCCTCCAGATAAAAAGTTCTATAAATGAGGATAATGTTATCTCTGCTGCATAATTCTGAGGTCAAATTAGCAATTCACCACTGTACATCACACTTCCTGATTAGCCCACTACATGTAATGCTCATAACAAGTTTAATTATTCTAGTTATACAATACTTTGTAAGTCTCTATAAAATCATAGCATAATTTATACAAATGGCATAGTCTTAAACAAATACACATTTAAAAAATGGTAATGCCAAAAGAAAGAAGTCATGCTTCAGGATTGGGGATGCTTCAGCTTGGTGGATGAGGCACGTGTAAGGCCCTGGGTTCAGTCCCCAGGCAGGAAGCAAGGAAAGAAGGGAGGCAGGCAGGTAGGCAGTCAGGGAGATACACACAGACATGCTCTTTTTTCTCAAGAAGTTGTGAATGTCCTGGACCTTATCCTGTACTCAAGTTCTAGATCAGAAATGGCAAATCACTTCAACTAACTTCAGTGACTGGTGGAGGCAGCCTGGAGCACTACATTAAGCATGCAGAGGCCCTGTCCAGCTCAGGGAAGTGCCCTGAATCCTGGAGAACGAGGGGATTGGGTGAGCAGTACAGACATGGTCCTTGATTGTGAGCATATTTCCTTAATGGGGCTCAGAACGGAGCATCTCGAAGGCTAAAGAGAAGTTATTACTATCTTAGTCACTGGAAAACCAAAGGCTAGGAATGGGAGAGAGCTCTCTTTTTACTTTTTTTGAGAAATAAGCAAAACCCAGTCATAACACTTAAACAGAAGTAGGTACCACATTTTTTTCTATCACAAGAAATCCTGAATAACAAACAGGGAAAGTCGAAGGTTTCTTTTTTTTTCTTTTCAGCTCCATCTCTCCAGTGCAGTCTGATTTAACCTGGTAATAAGGGCAGTGGCTACTAGTGACTTCATCAGTGTGTAAAGAGGAGCTCTGCTGAAAACTATAACAGGTATCCTTTGTTCTCTCTGAGGTCCTCAACAGTAGCTCAAACAGTTGGAAGATAATTAAAACTTAAATGGTGCTGGGGAAGACGGAGAAGGAACAGATTGGCCAGTTCTGAGGAGGACTAGTGCTGTCCACATGAGGCCCAGCGAAACAGTCTGTTTCTAACACTCTCCTCCCTTCCCTATGTTAGCTGTCTTCAAGTGGCTGACAGAGCCTAGATCCAGAACACAGTTGAGAATAGGATGTTTCAATACCGACGTTTCTCGGAGCTGTGAGGCTGAGGGTGAAAGAGATTCTGTCTTCTTTAATAAAATGAAGCCTAAGCCCTCCAAGGACAGCATGCTAAAACTGAAGGGTACTATAGAGTTTTGCACAGGCATGGGCTTTGGGGTCCAGAAGAAAAGGTTTGTATCCCAGTTCCATCACTTAATTAGAAGTCACTTAGGGGAAAAATAAATGTTTTAAAAACCTTTTTGAACTTCAGTTTCCTTCTTTATAAAAAGAGGTAAATAACAGAAACTTCATAGGGTACTTAAGAAAGGAAATTCAAAGAGTAGATTATTAGATGCAGAATTTCTAGGCTTGAACTTTGAGTATACTGGTTGTCTAGAATAGTAACTTCCAAACCCTAGAAGTTAGGAATTTTAACTTATAAAGAAAAAAACAGCATTTCCTTTCAAAGGGACATCACAGTGACCTGGAGATGTTATGCTTTGGAGATTTCATTGCACTCCTGATAGTGGATGCTAAAGTGGCACATCCATAAAGATCAAGGAGCAGACTTCATCAACACAGATGGGATCTTGTCCCTCCTCTTGGGCCACACAGTATGGGCATTATGGGCCACAGAAGCAAGCGACATTCAGAATGTGGACTTCCTGGCTCCATGGTATTTTCTGCTTCCCTAGTCCTTAAAAAAAAAAAAAAAAAAAAAATTGACAAATTGACAGTCTCAACTGTGCATGAGGAAGCAAGGGAAGAATCTTCTGCCCATATTTAGGCTTAGAATTTGAAACCCACTGCTCACCTCCCTAAGCTTCCCTCCTTGGCAGAGAAGGTGAAGTCCAGGGAGACTGATCAGGGCCACATGGTCCAGCTATCCATGCCTAGTGAAGGGACTCTTTTGTGTGTAAACCCTGGAAGTTAGGAGTTGTGAGGAGACATCCACACAGGTCAGGCCTCTGTGTCCCATGACAACCACATCTGAATCTAGCAGATTCTGCTAGATTCAGATGTGGTTGTCATGGGACACAGAGGCCTGACCTGACTCCCAGGAACTGGAAGCCATAAGAGACTGTTCCAGATCTCCAGGGAGTAGGAGGCCCTGTATGGGAGTGGTTTACCGTCTGAGGATGTGCTAGTTTCCCTGAGCAAAGGGCTCCCTTAACTCCACCCCATCCTATTCATCACAGAAGAAGCCCCTCCTGGTCTTGGCCCCCTTCACCTGTGTGATTATAAAATAAAGGAGTGGTGGGCTACTCCATCTTGTTAGAGGCCAGATCTGGTGTGGCCCATCACACCCCTTCCCATTTGAAAAGAGTATTGGCTCTTGTGTGTTTATTGATTAGATAAGTTTATAGATAATTGATTTATAGCCAGCATCATCCTCCAGCAGTTAACCCTTTTTCATCCACACTGGACATGGCTGAAACCCCCACAAGGAGTTTTAATTTATTAAGGAAAAAAGGCATTTCCTTACAGAGAGACACCAAAATCTGTGACCTGGAAAAATTTTGCTTTGGAGATTTCAATGCATTCCCTGTTTTGAAAAGGTACAAATTCCTATATTACATTTATCTTTCCATCACCTCTTGTCAGAATGCTACTAGAGTCAAAGTCTAAGTCAAACACAACAAATTGTAACATAGTAAAGAGAGTACAGAAAAACAGCAACTAGTATACTCCCACCTTAAGTCCCTGGTATTCTCTAGTCTCATTCTGGTGGACCACAAGCCCATCTGTGGTTACAGCTAATCCTTGACCTTTACTTCAGTTATGCACTATTCTGTACTGGGCATGTTCTATTACAAGGTAAAATTGAATTTGGTTAGAAATATTTAAATGAGCTCTCAAGGGATCAACTAAAGTCAAAATCCATCAGAATTCTATTCTTCAGTAAACAAAGTTTTATTCTCCAATTGAACTTTACATTCTTGGGTTAAACAAAGAATAGTGGAAACTAGTTAGCCTCAGAGTGGGGCATAAGGAGGAACCCTTAACATTTGGTTCTTCCCCCAAGTAGCCATGGAGAGCTCAGAGAAAAAACCATTCTTTGCCGTGGCCAGAGTACAACATTTACTAGAGATTGGGGATTGCTTGGGATTTGGAGTCACCATTTCCAAGTCCTTCTATTTGACCTTTCCCTTCAAAGAGATACTGAGAATGTACATAAATAATTCTCTAAGCCAAGAAGCAAGTAATGCCAGCAGGTTTCTCCAGTATGGTATTTTCTTCTAGTTCTGGGTATAATGTTAGTGCTCTTATAATCAAACTACAGACTAGAGGGGGAGTGACTTCAGCTCTTGTTGCTAAGGCAGCAAGTGGAAAACAGTTTGCTGCCAGAATGACAAAAAGCTTCTAGAAAAAGCATGTTGCAACAGAAAAGATTTGTTGCTCTTAGAAAACCTTCCCTCTGGCTGATCTGTGGAGCTATAGATTCTCTTCTACTGACTTCCGCAAAGGGCCCCTGCAGCATTTGCTTATTTGGGAGAGGAAGAATTATGGAAAGGTTAAACACTGGGTGCAGTTAGCCCAAGCAGAGGCTGCTGTCTCAGAGAGCAGCCCTGACCGCTGCTGTCTGGCCATCAGCCCTGCAGAGGGAGCAATCTTGTTTCAGCACCTGCACTACTCAACCTGAAGGGCAAATGAAACAAGAAGTCACCTTGTTTCCAGGGAAAATTGATGCTATATAGAATCAAGTGTATGGAGGGACTAAGATGGGTAAGAATAATTACTAATACATCATAACCCAGTGCTTCTCAAAACAGAAAGCCACTCCAACACTAGAGATAAAGATTTATTGTTTTTATTGGGGAAAACATGAATTTTGAATAGTAGGTTTGTAATGCCCCTGCCCTCCAAATATTCAGAATCTAACCCTGTTACAATATGCCTTCAACTTATAAAATTGTGTTTGGAATTAATATCATAAAGTATTTATAGAAATCATATGAGAATGATATAAGTACTAAAATTTATTCAATTCATTAAAATTTTGATTTTACATTAACCAGTCAATGGCTCTTATAGGGTATCCTAGGTAAATCTACTGTTAATCAAGATCCACTAAATGTCTATTAGGTACGAGAAATTCTGCTCAGTCCTATGAGGAGCAAGTCAGAAAGACAGGGCATAAACCTGGATCTGAAGTTTATAGTTCAGTTTGGAAGGCGTGACTAAATCACGTCAAACTATATGACTTTGAACAGAAAGTCCTGAGAAAGACCTGAGTTCTAGTCAGAGCTTTGTAATATTAGCCTCAGGTATAAAGCTCAGGTAAGCTCCTTTATTCCTCTCAGTCTCAGGCTCCACATTGGTAGTGGTGGTAGAGAGGACAGCAGTTTATTACCAATTACCTTTGGTTTTAATCTTAAAACCTTGAATTTAACAGCATGAACTTCAAAAGGCCTCCCTGGGAACCTCCTACTCCAAGACCAAAACAATACAAATGTGGCTAAGGAGAGCCCTTCTCCCCTGTAACCCCCATGATCAATGACTCATTCAACAAATATTAATTGAACATTTACTATGTGTCATCTGCTGGTACTGGGACTGGGATACAGGACTGAACAATAGAGACAAATCCCTCTCCATGGAATTATGCTTCATACTAGAAGACAAACAACAAATTAAAAAATTAGAAATTATCCACTGGTTGGTAGATGATCCATTCAGCACAGAACTTTATAAGCAAACCCCATCAGTGGGAAGTACAGACAGTTACAAAACCTCTACCTGCCAGAAAACAAGACAGGTCACACGGGAAGGCACACCTAGCCCTGGGGAAAAGCATGGCTATAATGGAAATGAGTCTGAGGCACAGACACAGTACACTTATCATGGGTATTTAGCAGGGTATATTTAAAAAATATAATTATATAGGTTTCTTATTATCTAAAAAGGGGACTGATTTGAATTTCATGGGAAGAAATATTTATTTTGTGGTTTAGTTTGCTTTTCATCTTTGTTTTTTTCAGATTATCATTTTCAAGGTTGTTATAAGGAGAAAATGGGAGGTGGTGTATGTAAAATGAAAAATGAATAAGGGAAAGAAGGAAGAGGGAAAAAGGGAGGAGAGGAGGAGAGGAGGAGAGGGAGAGAGGGAGAGGAGAGGGAGAGAGAGAGAGGCAGAGAGAAATAAACCAGTCCCTTCTTCTGTCTCTGTTACGTGCTAATATGAACAAATTCCTATGTGGGAATAATGTTAACCAATTTTATTACTCAATAAAACATGTGAAATGAACACAAAGTATATTTTAAGAAACAGAACTAAATTACCAAAAGTTCAACATTTGCATTTTTTCATTAACTTTTCCCCTAGCCCAAGATGCTGGGGGCGGGGGAGAGAATTTCACTAGTTTTATCTTTAAAACGGTTGCATTATCTCTTTCAGCTTATCCAATAGGCTGTGCATTTCCACGAATGTAGACAAATGAGTCTAATGGAACTGTGCACTAGAGAAAATGTGGAAGAAAATTAAATTTGTTAGTTTCCTTATGAATCTGTAAGAACTCATTTAGTGACTGTGACCTGTAACATTCTTGCTTTGGGATCATGGTGGTAAGGAAAGTTTCTTTTCTTTAACTTAAGACTATGATATATGCCATTCAGTGTAACAACATTTGTTTTAAAGAGAGTTCTTTAAAAAAAAAAAAAAAAAACTTTTTTAGTTATAGATGGGCACAATTCCTCAATTTTATTTATTCATTTTTAATGTGGTGCTGAGGATGGAACTCAGTGCCCCACACATACTGAGCCACAACCACAGCCCCTGCAACATTTTAAGGGCTGGAGAAATCATTTTTCTTTTCTTCATTCCTTTCCAATACAGGAGCAAATAGAGACAAAAGGAAGGAACACAGAAGCAAAAGAATTTGCCCCTCTCCCAAAAGGCAAATCTAAGAATGTACACATGATCACCCTGAGAAATAAGAATTGCCAAAACGGTTTGAAAACCAGAAGTGAAAACTAATTGTCAAAACTAAGAGTAATAAAGAGAGCACAGGGCGTGAGGAAATCGAAAATCTTCATTTCATACTCCTGAGAAACTATCACTGGAACTAAAACAAAAGCTAATTGCTCTGAACACATCTCCTGTGCTGCCTTTGCAGGCATGGCTTCCTCCACGGAAAACCCAGACTCCACTCGCTCATACAACACATTGTAACATAGGTTCAGATACTGCCTGTATATTACATCAACACACAGTGTTACATATAGTGGTCATATAAGTTCATCTTCAGGCTAGAGATTTCAAAGATCAACAGAACATCATGGTCCTAGAAGCCTCTGTGTTCTTAACAACTATATAAAGAAACCCGTGTTCCAGGCAATAGCTCCTCAGACAACTAACTGAGGTGCACTTGGGGAAAACAAGCTCAGCTCACTGAAGTCTCACTTACTATCCCTAGACTCTTCAATGCTCTCAGAAAATTTCAGGGAACCTCCTTTCCCTGTTGGGAAATTCTGTACCTCTATTTAGAGAAAAGAATAGGAAAGAAAAAGGAAAAGAAAAGGAAGAAAAGAAAAAACAAGAAAAAAAAAAGATTTTCTTAGCATGAAATTCAAGCATCAGTATAATTCTGTAGAAAGTTATCAACAAGAGGTGGAGAAGTTAAAACAGATAAAATACTATAGAAAACTCCAGAAGAATGTGCGTTATCAACAAGCAGGACACACACACATGAATAGGACAGATAGATGCACACAAGTATCTTTTGTCCTGGATGCCAAAACTGGTAGGGATATGTATAATGCACCATCTCAGGGATTGCTGAAGTTGAAGTGCATGACCGATTTCACTGTGGAAGCCTGTACTCCAGTTTCCAAATAGCATGAAGGATTACTGAACTAATTTTGGGACTATTTGGATCAGAGATTTTGCTCCTAAAATGTGTCAATATGTTAGAACTTTAACACACACAAAATAGAAAACAGCAACATGCTCCAAGTGGCACTGTTTGGTAGGCTACAGAATTTGTTGCTTACAGCAGGGGCTGAGCAGACACCACAGATTCAAACACTGCAGTTGGCCCAGTCATCTTAAAAGACCTTTCCCCATATTCAAGCTCAGTGTCAGGAATCCTATGCGCTGCTGAAGCCTAATTTGAAGCCTGCTCCAATCCATACTTTTAGTGGATTAGCAAGCGGGTTGGGAGGTAGAGCACTTTGGGAAAAAATTTTCCCCTCCCCAAAGCTCCTTGAGAGTTCAATCATTCATGACCTAGAATTTCCTGGTGCAGCATTAGTGCTAAGACAGTGATCAGAAAGAAAATGTCAATCCTTACACTTCTTTTAGAAACTCAAGAAAAGAAAAACTTATGAGTGTAATGAACATCAAGTAGTATGTATATTTTTGTCAAGATAGAATCTTTTTAAAAATAAATAAGATTCTATTTCTAGTAATCACTGCTACTATTGTGGGGCTTGGCCTCTCCATTAAAACAAAACAAAGCCAGCTGAACTATTTTTCTTCTTTTACATTTTTTAAAGTATAGTTACAAGTACACATAGCTTAAAAAGTTAAATAGCTGACAAGGTTTACTATGAAAAATCCCCTTCCATGCTCCATTTCCTCCCTCCCGAGGCACCACCATTACTTGTTTTAACTTATTATTTTAAGGTTTATTTCACATCTATAATTAACATGCTTCCAATGCTATTTCTTGATGATCCTGGTTTTAGGCTGTACTGATCAATCTACTACGACAGAAGATGAGGGTTTAGCTTCGCCCTCTCCATATGTCCACTCTGTCCACACCTAGTTTACACTATATTACAACTTTAGTTGGATCAAGAGACGTTTGCACTATGAATGTGTACATGTCACTCGCAACTACTACATGGAGTGCTTTCCTTTTCTATACAATTGTTTTCACTATTAGAATTTTAAAAAGTTGATTATTATTTTGCTTAGCTCTGTATGAGCTCAACACAAATTCACCTCCTCCTAGAAATCTCCCTAATTGACTATGCTCCCCTCAAGAAATTCTGACATAATAGGCATTTCTAGAAATTTCTTCTTTTCAAGGACATCTTCCCCGACCAGTTTCAGTCAAGTCTAGATGTCCTCTATGCCTGACTCGAGCTGTCGTCCTAGGGTCTGCCTTTGCCATCATTCTAGGAATTGCTTTGATCTCTTCTCCAGATTACCAGCCCACATCCTGTAGTTCCTGCTTTCTTCCTTCTCGGTTAATTCTGTCATTTTGGTGGAATACATCTACCAAAAGCTTCCTGAAAAATAGCTTCTGGAAGATGAAAATTTTAAGACTTTGTTTGAACATATCTCTAGTATGTCTTCAGACCTAATTGGTAATTTGGCTGGGAATAGAATTTTAAGTTGAAAACCGTTTTCCTTCAAAACTTGGTACTATTCTCCTACCTGTCAAGCTACTGTTATTGAAAAGACATTATGATTCGTGACCTGGTTTCTTTCTGTTTCTTTTTTAAACCACATCCTACTCTGGAAGCATATACATTTTCTCTACATCCCTAGTATTAGAAAATTTCATGATACTATGCCTTTGTGTGGATCTATTTTCTTCTAATGTGGTGGACACTCAGAGGGACCCTGCTATCTAGAAACCTACAGATTTCAGTGTAGGTAAATTTCCTTGAATTATTGCTATTCATTTCTTCCCCTGGATTTGTTCTAATTTTTCTTCATGAAACTCTTAGTTTGGGACTTTGGGTCCTCCTAGTCTTGATCTGTAGTTGTCTTCTCTTATGCCATAACTGGGTTGTTCTGTTCTACTTCCTGGAAGAGTTCCTCATCTTGGTTATCTATGCTATCTATTGAGTTTTCTTCTTTTGTTTTAATATTTTAAATTTCTAACTATACTTCATATTCTCTAAGTGTTCCTTTTTTAATGCATCTTCTTATTGGTCTAGGATTCCTATATGCACCTTAATTTCTCTACAGAGTACGGATTTGTTTAAGTTTTCATCTCCCTATATTTTTTCCTGTCCGTTCTGGTATGTTTCGTATTAGTTTTCTGAAGATGTCTGGTTTTTAAGAAGGTTGTGAGGTAGGAAACTAGAAATAGAACAGGAAATTCTGAGACTCTACTGAGGCTTCTGGATTTTTAGTTTTACTTTAGAGTTACCTAACTAGGTCAACTGTCAGGAAAACCCTACTTTCTCGTTTCTTTAGCTCTTCCATCTTGGGCTGGTGAGATTATTTAAGGAGATGCTTCTGACACCCTGCATGGAAGATGCAGGTCTGACTACTGGACTCCTAGAAGCTAAGTGGTGAAACACGGCAGGAATATTTGGGACGACAGGCGTGTTACTGAGAGGGGATCTCAGCATACAGCCACTTAATCCTGCTATGGTATGGCCTTTCTCAACTGTACCTGGTTTAGAGAACCTCTATTGTATTCTCACGAGAGAATCGATTTTTAGTTTTCCATTGGGGCCGGGCAGAAGCAGCCGAAGTTCTATGAAGCCGGAGAGGCGCAGAGCTCCTGGTCCTGCTCAGGGCAGCTCTTCCTGCCGCCTTACCAGCACAGCTTTGGACTGACCTCCTATGCCTTTGGGTCCACAGCTTAGATCCAAGGCCCCTTGAGCCTATTAACTCATTAGGCACTTGTTCATCTGCTTGACAGCCTCCTCTTACCATTTTCTTTGTATTTGTGGTTTATGCCCCAAAGAAAATCCATTTATTGCCATTTTAATGGGGTTTTGTTCTGAAGGGAGTAAGATCTGTGTCAACTTGCCATGATCCCTTGCAGCCTTAGCTGTTCTGTACAAGAGTGTGTCCATCCTATCGGTTATTCCTGTAAAGACAAGGCTCCAAGAAGGGATTTTTGCTAGACTCACTGAAATTGAGACCTTGGGTGTTCCAAGTTGCTGTGGCCACCAAGGTATAACCACTAAAATGGTCTGGCACTGAGGACAGTAACACAGGACATAACAACCATTACTCCTCATTTCCTTCCCCATTTTCAGGCTGAGGCTAAACTCTATCTCTTCCTGCTTGTCTTGAAATTGTGTTTTCTCCCCCACCTCAGTCCAGTCCTCCCACCAGGTCTTCAAATGGTCATCTCAGATGACTTAGCTATTTTATCTCCTGGGCTGGTTTTTCACTAATTAAATGTCCGAACAAGGATATGTCCAGACAATCCCATAAATTATCACCATTCTGCAGAAAGATTCAAATTGTTGAGTGGTTTTTGTTAGCCACAGTCTTTCTCCCCCCAAAAGAAAAAGGGGATGTGCTAATTCCCACTGAGTGAAAATAAAATAATTCAGCTCATCCTCACACTGAAACAGCTGCACAGACAGCACTGGCTGCTCTGTTTATCTTGATAACTGTGGAAAAGCACCATCTCCTCCCCTTCCCGCTCTCTCCAGCACAATCACCAGGCTCCACATGCAGATGGGGTGATTTAGACCCTCTGGAGCAGAGATGGGCTTGTCTGGTGTTCTTCCTGCACATCCGCACTGCACCCTTCCTTTGCTGCTGTCACTTCAGATAACAGCTGCTGTGGGGGACCTGATAGATTCAGCTGTGGGTCCCCTGGAGGCTTCCTAATGCCCCAGCTCAGCCAGCTGCATCTAAGCAGAGCCATGGGAAGCGGGTGCCAAAGTAGGAGAAAGTACATACTGTACATCCTCTTTAATCCTCGCAGTTATTACAGCAGCAGCAAAGGCGCTGGGGGTGGGGCAGAACGGGGAGAACAAAGAAACACCTCATGGGCATGGGGAGCAGGCCGCCAAGGCTCCAACCAGACAAATGAGAGCAAGATGCAGGTGGGGCAGGAGGGGAGAATCCAACAAGGGTCCATTCACTGTACCGCGTGCTCCCGGAAGTTCAAGAATATTCTGCCTTTTTTTGTTTTCCTCAGTCACCCAATGAGTCAGATAGAAATTAAGACAATAGGAAATGGATTCAACTGATTGTGCACTTTTTTGTTAAGCTCAGGAAAGTTCAGTTACACACACAGGATGGCCAATCATCAGGTTTGCCGGTAACTGTCCCGGTTTTAGGAGGGAAAGTCTCACATCCCAGGACGCTGCTCAGCCCTGGGCAAACCAGGATAGCTGTTCACCCAATGCCACCAATACCACTTGCCACCTGGGACCTATTGAAGCTGGGCTGCATTGGTATTCCACTCAGCACCCTGCTGGTCTTCCAGGGCCGCTCCTGCCACACGCACGCTTTTCAGCCTATATCATGTACAGTCTAACAGACAAGGGCATTAAAAGGCCATTCTGTGCTTGACTCTCAGCAGAAAAGAGAACTGTGTCATTCTGAGCTCTCCCAGCCTCTCTTCTGGAGTCCCTGTCAGAAGCACAAGCTATCCAGCCCACAGGATTGCATCAAAGGATCCTAGCAGAAACCGAGAACAGGGCTTGTCTTGGTGCTGAGAGAAACAGTGTATCCCTCAATAACTTTCACTTGCTGAACTCTGAAAAGAAGATGCCAAAGGAAACCCAATCACCCTGGGGCTGATCATTCCGAGTGTGCATTATTCAAGCTTTCTGCTCTGCGCTCTTCTCCTCTGGACCTAGTCATTAGGCCACTTCACCGCTCATCAGCAGGGAGGAGGTGGGGGTGGGTGAGGAAAGTCGAATCAGCCAATTTTTCCACTTATGAGCAGGTTTCCTAGGGAGGTATTCAAACTATTGACACAAGAGGTTCTTCATGGGGAGAGAGGATTGGAAGTTGGGGTTGTAGCACAACTGTTGATTTTAATCATTGGGTCTCTCCAAATTCTCATATAGGCTGACTTGTCAGGCTTCTATTTTAATTGGAGGGCTAGCAAAATTCCACAAGTTAGGAAAAAAATTGCTATTTGAACAGTATAAGATCCCTTTTTTTAAAAAAAATCATTTGACAACACCAGAGACAATGGATAATGCTAGCAATTTAATAAGATAAATATAATTGAGTGATTAGTTTTGCATTAAAAATTTTATAGCCTAAATTAAAAAAGTCCCCTAATTCAGACTAAGTGTGAAATATTAATTTCATAAAGACATATGAAAGTTCAATTCAGTATTGATTTATTCCCTCAACTTCTCAAAGCTTCAGTTACCTCATCTATAAAAAGAAAAAATAACACTACCTAACTTTGGGGAACTTGGGGAACCTAACCACATACTAAATGCTCAATAAATGGGAGGTAGTATACTACAGGTGTTCCAAAATGTAAAATCAATATATTTAACAACTTATTTAGCATTTTATTGAACAATTACTATATTATGAGCACTGTTAGATACTATTAAGAAACAAATGATGAAGTCAATTCCTAAAAGGCCCACTGTTTTAATGCAGACAATACAAATCAATAAGTATTACACAAATTCTATGCAACCTGAAGGGGAGCACATGGGAATGGCTCCTAATCCAGACACAGAAGAGCATGAAAAGCTTCCCAGATGTGAGCACTTTGTAAAGAAAGGCTGGGGTGAGGGGAATGCTGGGGAAGTGGATGGGGGAGGAAAGTTCAGATAAAAGAGCAGCATGTGCAAAGTTGGGGAAGGTGAGACCCTGGGAGGCCAGTGAGACCCTGGGAGGCCGGGAAGATTGGCAGCACAGTGGGGCAGAGTCTAGGCTGAACTGGGAAGGAGCAGAAGCAGAGGAGGAAACATGGGGTGTGGCTGTGAACAGAACAGGACTGAAGGTCAGGATGGTGGCCGCAGGGAAACTACAGAGCCAAGAGGGGAATCACTTGGATTCATCCATACAGTAGTGACCTGAACAACTTTAACTGGTGTGTGTGGGGCGGGGGGACAAGCAGAGAAACAAAAGTTGGGGCTTCCTGCTCGTGTAAGGGAGAAGTGGGCTCTCAGGGTTCCCCTTTCCAGATTTAGGACATCTCCTTGGGAACCTCCATGAACCTCTCCACATGCTGAGGGGTCTGAACCAGTAGTTCTTGAACCTGATTGTGAATCAGAACTATGTGGGCAGCTTTAGAATATATGATGCTACCCTCCGAGACTGTGGTTTAACTGAAATGAGGCAGAGAATTGAACACACGTGTAGCTCGGGGTGGAAATCATTAGTCTAACTCATAATAAACACCCACGATCGTACATAAAACACGTATTTCAAAAACAAAGAAGAATTACTTTGGGGTTACTGCTCCTCTGGATTACTAGATGGCTGGTCCCCCTTTCAGTACACCTCTGCTCACTTTTCTGGCTCTGTTTCAAGCTATTTCTATCATGTGTCCTACATTCGAACCCCAGGTTGTTCCCTGAAGTCCTTCGGTGGCTATGCCTTATGCAGGAGGTTTCTGCACTTGGCATTCCTTTCTCTCAGTCTCCCTTTGTGAAACTTAACTTCTGTAAAGCCCAGCTCAAATGGCACAGACACTCAATATAGTGTCCCAGGAGTACTGAATCATCTCAAGAAACATTACTTTTCCTCTCCTCAGTGTTCATCTAACTTCTATTTCTGCCTGTTTCATATCATATAAGAGGTAAGTGTTCATTTTTTGGCCTCCCCTACTGAACTTCGATCTTTCCGAGACTCTCCTTTGTCCATTTTCCTTCTGAAAGGACCCAGGACAGTGCCCACTAGAATGCACTGAATGTGCTCAAATGTTTGCTAAATGAATAGATACTTTGAATAAACAAAAGGAAATCATTATAAGAACTGTGTTTAACATTTAAGGATGTTTAAAGATTGTTAAGATTTATTCAAAGTAAACAATATTTAAGCTGGGCATGGGGGCTGAGGCAGGAGGATCATAAGTTCAAGGCCAACCTCCACAACTCAGAGAGGCCTTAAGCAACTTAGCAAGATAAATAAATAAAATAAATAAAATGAAAAAGGGCTAGGAATGTGGTTCAGTAGTTAGGCACCCCGGTTTCAATCCTAGTTTACAAATTCTTTTTAATAATATTTAGTAAACTTACTTGTTGGAAAAGTATAAATTACTTTCAAAGAACAAAGGACAAAGAGTTATCCCATTGGTTCAGAGTATGAAACTTGATGCTTAAGGTCCAGTACATTTAAATCTCAATCAGGCAGTGCTTTTTTTTTTTCAAAAATCCTTTTTGTAGGCTAGCCATATGCCAGGGGATAACTTCGCAATGTATGGCTGCAGGAATGAGGCAGAATATGATGAGTACAGCAGAAGAAATGAAAGCCACCAGTAAGGCTGCTAAGTGACAACCGTCAGCAGGTTAGAGAATTGCTTATAAATACAATAGAATCAAATAACCAGGTATGATGGCAGAGGTGCTCAAATATCATCACTGAGAGAGATAAAAATTCCCTTCTGGAAGGATGATGTTATTGAAATCTGACTTTCACTCATGGGAGTCTCAGTAATAGCAGAGAGTGGCCCAGAAATGACAGAACTGAATGATCTAAGAAGAAAATGAAGGAAAAAAATTTTAAAATCAAAACTATCCTGATTTTTGCTATGAGAAGGATATACTGCCTGTTCCCATGGGATTCATCAGCCTCTGCTTTTTAAAAAGTTACTCTAGTTCTGAAAACTCTGCTTGTAATATACTCCAATTTATTGGCAGGGTTATGCTTATCATGAATAGTCAGGGAAAACAGAAAGGGAGGAGATAAAATTATTTATGTAATCAGAAAAGTACAAAGAGAAGAATATAAAATGGCTTGAGAGGTATATTACTAGGAGTAATGGAAAGAAATTAAGAAAGTGGTAAAATTAGGTTACATATCAGACATTCTCTCAGCATGATTTTTACTGCAGTATGAAAGCATCTTCTGGAATAATAATGCTAATTTTAAATGCCCTCTTAATAAAATGTTCAGGTTGCCATAGCCTATTAGGCAGCAATTAAAGCCTTGTGAGCGCTGCCACCCTTTCCTCAGGTCTGTGGCAGTATGGCCGTCACAGGGAATGAGGCCTTGAGAGTCCTGGGCACTTGGGGGTTACACTGGCCAGGTAGAAAAGGGAAGGCTCATCATTCAAGTCATTTAAAATTGGACACATTAGAGAAAATGCACTGGAGCCGAGTAGGATGAACTAGAGAACCTAATGTAGCATTTTTTAAAAAATCATATTCATTGGTGCCAAGGGACATTTGGAGGACACTGTGTTTAAATCTGGGGCTCATTTTGTAGGAATGGGTGTTAACTATCCTTGATCTTTCAGTTAACTTTGCATACAGGAACTCCCTCCTAAAAATCTTAAGAAAAGCTCCACCAAGCTGATGGGGTCAGTTTAAATTCTTAGTTCACAAAATGATTTTCTTTGCTTCCTTCTTTGGTTCAGTGATGATGATGTCATTATGCATCTGCAGTTTGTTATTTTTATATGGGTACAAAAACAGACAGAAAATACATTAAAGTGATGTGTAATTTTCCATGCAAATGCTTTCAGACTAACAAGAGTTGTGCTTTATGATTAAGTGGAAATTGGTTATTTGCTTTAAATATTTATGATAAAGCGTTTAGAATTAACACTTAAGCAATTCAATCCATGAGATTAAAAAAAAAAAAAATGCAGCACCCCTTGCCTGACCTTCGCAGCTAATGTGACACGGTACATGGTATCTGAGCTGTGGAGGGTTCTGTGTAATAACTCAACATTCACAAGTAGAAGTCCAATGGTTATGTGCCTAGTTTTGTTACCAAACCCAAGTATCCTGGACTAAATCCCTTAACTGCACTCTTTTTTAGCTCATCCAACAGGATAAAATGGAAAAGACTGACATATCATAGAGTAGAGAAAAACCACCAAATAGGCTGATGGATAAAGCAACGTCCTGTCAAAACCATTCAGCAAGGCACGGTTTTGTGTGCATGAATCAAACCCTAAAATGTCAGGATCTCCTGACAACAGAAATTCCAAAGCACTTGGGGGACTGGTGAATAATCTAGTCTTCAAGGGTGATTTCAGAACTGGGCTAAACTATAACACCTTTAACATCAAGGCTAGTATTGAATGGTTTGTAATAATACAATAACTAGAGAAGTATTTAACATTTAAATACTAGAGAAGTATTTAATATATTTATTAAAAACTAGAGAAGTATTTAACATATTTAACATTTATTGAATGTTTAGTCTATGCCAGACACTATCAAAATATTTTATCTGTTTCATCTCATTAAACCCTCATAACTTATGAGGCTGGCACTATCACTATCCCATTCTATAGATGAGCACACCAAGGCATAACCATAGAGTTTAACTAACTTGTAAGCTTGGAAGTTAAGAGCTATGCCTTGAGCTCGGCTGAACAGTAGAGCTCATTTCAGATCATTAAAACTACTTGACCTGGCTGGGGTTGTGGCTCCATAGTAGAGTGCTTGCCTAGCACATGTGAGGCCCTGGGTTCAATCCTCAGAACCACATAAAAAATAAATAAATAATATAAAGGTATTGTGTCCATCAACAACAAAAAAATATAAATAAACAAACAAACAAACAAACTGCTTGGCCAATGCAGAACAGCAAGAGCTGGAGAGTCAAAGATTTTTTTTTTTTTTTTTTTTTGAGATATGGAGATAGGGTCTTGAAATATGGCTCAAACCAGTCTCAAACTCCCAGGCTCAAGCAATTCTCTTGCCTCAGTTCCTGAGAAGCTTATATTGCAAGTGCATACTACCACATCCAGCTTTCTAAATTTTTTTTTATAATTTCAACTTGTATTTGATATAAGTGACTGACCATGGACCAGATGCTTAATTTACATAGCTATGAGAAGTGAACTGAAAGGAGAAGTAAAAATCAGACCTATAATAATGACTAGCAAGAAAAATAGGCCACAGCCAGCCATGATTACAGGCACACTCCTGCCCTGTAATCCCAGTAACTCGAGAGGCTGAGGCAGGAAGATTGAAAGTTCAAGGCCAGAATGGGCAATGTTGCCAGACCCTATCTCAAAATGAAATAAAAAGGGCTGGGTATACCTCAGTGGTACAGTACTTGCCTAGCAATGTGCAAGACCTTGGATTAAATTCCTATCACCACAAAAAATTAAGTGAAAAGAAAATAAAAAATGGAAGGAAAGACTGTCATTAATTAGGTAATGGCTGTTTTTCAGAAACAAGGTTCAGACAAAATGACAGAAAACAGATTTTCATGTCCATGTTCATGGATGCTGCTAACTCAAAGAAAGAAAGCACACCTAAGTCTGGCTCTCAACTTTGCTTCCTTTAGGTATCTGGTTCTCCAGTGCTTCAGGATGAAAAAAGGCTTTACTCTTCAGAATTGTAAGGAGGCTATCACTTGCTCATAAGTGGATATGTGGCTTATTAGAATATAAAGAACTTGTAAGTTACTATTTTTTAAAAACTCACTGAATCTGATCTTCATTTGTCCAGAAAAGAGGGTCACACATTAAAATTTGCAAAACAAGTACCCCACCTTGCCCCACCATCACCTAAGCTTCTCCTTACAATGCTACATAGGCATCATTCTGTGGCTTCCTCCAGCTTCTTTCAGGGAAATCTGTTCTGTGTAGACAGATTAATTCTGATGGCAAAGTTGCCGAGGAACCACTCCATTTCCATAGCCCTGGTGTGCCAGCAGGCTGACACCAGAAGCAGGTTTGGAGGAGGAAGGCTGTTCCCCCACCATAAACAGCACATACACTGTACATTCCATCCCAGGATAGGACCAAAGAGCACATGTTAACCAGAGGCCTGGCCTGCCCTTAACAAAAGAGAATTATTGGTTTATGAATTAAGACAAGAATATGTGCTTAAAATCAAATGTTTGGGGACTTGCTAAATGTTGAAATGCTCCTAGTTTCAAGCACACAACTGTGATTGATCCTAAGAAGGAAAGTACAAAAGTATGATAAATGTAATGGTGATCTATCTTATGGAGCTTTTCTGGAAGAATGAAAAAAAGATGACTTTCAGTTTTATGACAATTCACAAAGAATGGAGAGAGGAATGATCTTTCCTTCAAATGATAAATGCTCAGTTTCTTCTAGCACTCCTGTATTTTTGCTATCACAATTTTGCTACCTCTGGTCTTTCATGAGTTAAGGTAAGCACACAAAAGCACGCTCCAGGAACCCTGACGGCGGAGGTCTGGTAATAGCACCACTTTTGGTAACAAGGCTTCAAGATGAATATAAGTTCAAAGAGTTGCTTTGCTTTTCTTGAGGTACACAAAGCAGACCCTTCCCCTATGGAAACCCTCACCTACGTGTGTTTAAAATTGTGAACACTTCAGAACAAGAGTTAATGCAGATAAATAATTTCTGATTTAATGAACCACAGTGGCCAGAAACCTGCTGATCTTGCTTTCCCCTTCTAAGACTTGCTGCTCTCAGCTCTGGCCTCAAGGGTGGCCAATAACTTACATTAAAATAGAATAATGGGAAGATTAGTGAAATTTGGTTAATGTAGCCATCTTTTCTCATAAGCAATTCACAAAATAATTAAGTTCAGGAATATACACAATACATCACACAGTGAAGAGGCGGCCTCCTGGTACTTTACAGTGACGTAGGTCTTCCTGGGGAAGACTCAGAACTTGATTTCTTACAATTCCTCCACAGCAGCAGCTGCCGCTGAAATGAAGAGCTCTCTTTACTTCTGTGGGGATGAGAAGCCCCTCCAGGGCAGGATCAGATCCTCTGAATTCTGTACAGCTACTCAACATTAGATCTGGTGTCATGTACGCAGTGAGGGCCTGATAAATACTCAGTGGGGAGAACAGTCATCTATAGATGAGGAGGCAGAGAAGAAGTGCAGAAGTGCAACTCATGGAAGCTTTCAGCTCTCCAGCCCACAAATGATGCTTGCTTTATTTATCAGTCAGCACTTAGGGTAACTAGACATCTCTATTAATGTGCAAGATTGAATTTAAAATGTGCTTCTAACTCTAGATATTCATAACAGTCATTCTCTACACCCTGACTACACTCAGTTCACTGTATTAACTCTTCAATGACTTGTATGTAGACACGTGTGGAGCTGATGGTAGATGTGATGACAGAAAGGAGGAAAAGGTGTGGTATGGCCATACTGCTGTCAACAATAAATACGAGAGATTCTGTTTATCCTCAGCTCTGAGAGTAAAAAGATGAGAACCCCCTGCTTCTCTCATCCCACGCCAATGTTCTGCACCCCTTTCTTCATTACCACTTCCCTAAGGAACCTTTTAGGACATATTTTTAGTCCCTACCCACCTTGAATGCCCCCCCATTCATTTGTTATTCTTAAAAATTCTTATTTTTAACAGGAATCAGATTTGGAAGTAGAAACTCTCAGGAAGGACAGTCTGCAACTCTTGGAAATCTGTTCCTGGTGGTTTTTTTGGTCTCCTTCATTGTTGTGGCCAAAGTTTAGTACATTCTATACTCTCTTTCTTATTCTTCTTAGTATTCTGTTTCTTTGGAGCAATATGCCAACTTCTGTGTTGCAGGACACAGAGGAGCACGATGCTGAATCTTGAGTGCTTTGCTCCTAGGTTGTTTCTTCTTTATTTTGCTTTGTTTGACTGTGGTTGCTAGGGATAGGGATGGAACCCAGGGCCTCATGCATGCTAAACAGTGAGCTACATCCCCAATCCTCTTATCTTCTTCCTTTAAAGGGCTTTCTCACAACATATTTATGGACATAATCTTATATCTTATTTTTTCCTTTTTTTTTGGGGGGGGGGTAACAGGGATTGAACCGAGGGATGCTTACCCACTGAGTCACATCCCCAGCCCTTTTTAATTTTAGGCAAGGTCTTGCTAAATTACTTAGGGCCTTGCTGAGTGGCTGAGGCTGGCCTCTGACTTGCGATTCTCCTGCTTCAGCTTCCCAAAATGTTGGGATTATAGGCATGTGCTACCATGCCCAGTGAACCTCATCTTCTTTAGAGAAACTGAAAAGTCTGTGAATTCTATTAGCTGTTTTGGGTACTAGGCAAGGAGGTACTGTACTGACAGTCCAGGAATAGCCCTTTCTACTTCTGCTTTTTAAACAACAATCAAGTTTGAGAATGCTCAGATTGGCATCCACACCGCAACCTCAAACAGATTTGCCCCATACTCAGTAGCAGGCAAACAAGGTCATGGGTTACAACACTCTGCTTCACCGGGGAACCTTGTTTGTTGTTCCTACCACTGACAAGGAATGCAGAACTCTTCCATTCTTCACCTGGAGCTCAGCAGCAATTCCTGTGGCCCTATGCTTTTCATGCAAAATACAAGTTTGGGCTAGGGGTAAAGCTCAGGGGTGGAGTGTGTGCTTAGCCTGACCCTGGGTTTGGTCCCCAGCACCAAAAACAAAACAAGAGTAGGAAATTTGCTTTAGCAACACAAATATATTATGTATCTGTACTTCACAATAGCTAGTTAGATCCTCCAAGAACCAATTTCCATCACCTTGGGGGAAATACTGCCCATGCTCTACACCAGAGTTCCCTACACTTTTTTTTTTTTTTTTTTTTTTGTACTGGGGATTGAACTCAGGGGCACTCAACCACTGAGCCACATTCCCAGCCCAATTCTGTATTTTATTTAGAGACAGAGTCTCACTGAGTTGCTTAGTACCTCACCATTGCTGAGGCTGGCTTTGAACTTGAGATCCTCCTCTCTCAGCCTCCGGAACCACAGGGATTATAGGCGTGTGCTACTGTGTCTGACCTTACAACTCTTTGATTCATGTATCCCTTTGAGAATCTAATAAGAGTCACAGACTCTTTGCTCTCCCCTATCCCTGCCTATAAAACCCCCAAACCATGTGTAAACATTTCCATATGTGATCAGAGCCTTCACTATATCCTCTGGAGCCTATCTTTGAACTCCAAGCTAAAAGCATCCCTCTACCGCTGAGGAGTCCTGAATCCAAATTCCTAATCTGGGCACTGACCTCCATTTCAGACTGACAGACACAAGTGTTCCAATATACTTCAACCTGTACTTCAACCTCAATTGTTCAACTCTGAACTTGTCTTCCACCCAGACCTGCTTCAGGCTTCTAACTTAATTCATGCCACCATATCTTCCCAGTTTACCAAGTATAAATCTGGATTATCTTTAATTCCTCTATCCTTACTTAACAACCAATTTCTCAAATTTTTTTCCAAAATGTCCCACTTTCAGCATTCTGCCCTGGTCCAGGGCCTTGTCTTCTCCCACCTGAAACACTCAAATACTGCACCTGCTATATTCCTGCCCTCCTCCCTCCAACCCATTCTTCAAACTTCTGCCCAAGTATATTTCTGAGAATACAAAATCTGTCAGTTTCTGGTTAAAGCCCTTTAATGATCAACTCCCTGAAAAAACCCACAACTATACAAATGGCCTTCAGGATACAGTCCTGGACTCCAAACAGAATCTCCAGATCACCTGCCTGCATGTCCTGTGTTTGAGCCAGTCCCAACCCTGACTTGAGGCTCTACTGGTATCAAACTGTAAGAGCGCTCACTCTGCGCTCCTGCCATTTCCTCTACCTGAAATATCTCCGGCACTTTCTTCTTCACATTATAATTGCTAAAATTAAAACATCACCAAAAATGTTTGTAATACTCAAAGAAAAAAGAGAAGGGAGAAAGAATAACTGGAGTTTTGCCCCTGGTGCCCTTTTGGTACTTGACTGCCTGCCTTCTTTGCCGCAGCTCTTTGAGTATCTAACCAAGTGGAGGTGGTCAGATTCTATTTCCAGAAATGTGGAGTTAGGAATCAGGTTCCAGCTAATTGGCTGGCTGCTTTTCTTGAGAAGCAATATAAATCTATAGCTGGCCCCATAGTCTCACTGAAGAAGAGAGAAACAATATGCAGGATATGCAGGTAAAAGCAGTGGTAAGAAACAAGAGGATGTTCAGCCCTGGAAGTAAAAAAAAAAAAACAAAAAACCAGCCCTTGACCACATTCTAGTCTCTATCCTGGTCTCTAATGAGGCTTGACCACACTTCCTTCTTTGGCTCCACTAACTCTCCCTGTACCCTGATTATGATTCCAGCTTGTTTCAGCTAGTCTGAGCAAATTTCTGCTCCTTGCAATATAGAAACTTGATTATGTCAGGGTTAGTAGAGAAGTGACATCCAGGATGGAATCCACATCACCTTCTTTTGTTTCATGGTCAGTATTACTCATTCAACCTGCCTCTTTGAATATAATATATTACTTTCTGTATAAATGGGAGGGCAATCATATTAAAAGTCATAAATGTACCTCATTTAAATAAACTACCCAAGCTTCAATGCTCTAAAAAACATAAAACAGAATTGAAAACAAATGAATCTT
The DNA here is from genome assembly GCA_020662805.1 of Glaucomys volans. Taxonomy (NCBI): domain Eukaryota; kingdom Metazoa; phylum Chordata; class Mammalia; order Rodentia; family Sciuridae; genus Glaucomys; species Glaucomys volans. Next base: position 415,962 of record JAJEJO010003034.1, read on the forward strand.
TGCTTTGGGCTTTAAGGCTTATGAATTAAATCAGCTATTAATCAGACTTGGAAAAACACTGGCTTCTTTCCCATGGTCATTACTCTAGAATTATTTTAAAGAATCAATAGCACTCACTAACCTACATGACTTTCTGGTACTCTCACTCTCTAGTTTACCCTAGAACTTACTGCTAATTACTGTAGGTATAAGAGAATCCACATGCAAGTGACAAAAGACATAAATTATTTACAGGGCTATTCATCTGCAATGGACATTCCATCAGATTCAACCTTGTAAGTGTCATAGGACCAGTTATTTTTAAATCAGATTGTATTTTATAGGAAATAATAAAGATGCTATAGCAGTACAATAAATTCACACTAACAGCAGATCTGCATTTCATAGCAACAAATGTCTCTACTCTATTAAGCAAGTACTGAAATTTGCCCTTAACATGCCTTGGAGTCAAGGGTTTGTTTCCCTGGAGCTGTTTGCAAACTTACAGGTGTTAGTCAGAGGATGAGGGCCTGGTGTGGAACATTTTTTTTCCTTCCAGTTTCCACATGGGAAACAACACTCTCTTGGATCTGAAAGAACTTGCTCTAATCTAAAAGGACCTTGCTCCTGGCATTTACTTGCCTCATCTGAAACATTTTTTCTTCTCTGCTGTGATCCATTTTGTCTCTGCAACAGAACCATGTTTATCATCCAAGACTTATCACATTGCTCTTGCTGACTGACTGAGTGGTCAGCAAAAAAACAAGTTGATGAGTCTAGGATGTGAGTACTTGGCAGCACCCCATGGCTTTAATGGATCTCAGCAGTATTAGTTTACTGAAAGATAATCCAGTCCGCCTGGGACAATTTACTATTCTGTGTATTGTGCACAGATGAGATCTTTTGTTTTGCAAGAGTTTAACTTTGGCTCGCTCTCCAAAAGACTGAGAAATTTAAACTCTGAAAGTGTCCAACAATCAGGCAGCAATAAATAAAATCAGCCCAGTGTAATTGTGATAGATGCTAAGAACACTTAAGATACCAGATGATCACTGGCTGGAAGGACCTGGAAAGACTGTCAAGTCATGCACATGACAGACAGGCTCGTTCTGCCCAGGGGTGTTTGTGAGAGACAGTCCCATGCAGAAGCTCGGGGTGAGTGAGATGGATGACTTCTCAAGGTCACTGCCATCACTATGATTCATTAATGTTGGACAGGCTGCTGTTCTGAGTGTGTTTTCCTAAAGCAATAGACTCTACTATTCACCTTCTGTAAATAATAAATCTCGCAGCTTCCCAATCTTTCTGTAATCTGCACACCAGCACATTGAAAATAATGTAAACAAGGTTAGCTCACAAAATAAGGTATGTACCCACAGTGAATCCAATAAGTATGGTGTGGCTGTTCTTCTATAATGTCTCCAAACTGTTTACATCAGTGTCTAACCTATGATTGCCACTGGAAAAATCAACAACATTTAAAAGTTCTTATACCTTTGAGAGTCTCATTATCTATTTCTAATTCTCAGAAAACTGAAGGGAAGTTTGTGCAACTTCTGGACAACACAAATGAAACAAAAGAAGACCATCTTACCCATAGACTGCCACAGCAACAAATCACAACACCTCAATGTGAAATATGTAGGTTCAATTAGATGCCCCTCTGCCCCACAGGAATCACATACGGTGCGCAGTTCACTATCTCCTGGGTCATCAGTTGCAGGTGTCAACAATGAAACAAATGTCTCCTGGGCTGTGAGTGACAGAATTTTAGCCATGCCTTCAGCTTCACTCAAAACCCCAAATCTAAAGTGATTAAAATTTAAATATCATCAAAATTCCTGGGAGATTATATCTTTGTAAAAACTGCCAGTTTATTCTCTTACCATGCAGAGTCACACTCATTATTAAAAGACGCTAAGCCTAATCACAGTATGATGAGGTACACTAATTTGTCACTTCCTTAGGCTATTTCTGCAGCTGTGAGTTGGGTTTCAGTGGCTTGGTGTGGACTGACATAACCCATTTTCTAAAAATCAAACATATTGCTATAGCAGCTAGAGGAAAATCCTGCTCCATCAATCCACTGATCCTTCAACAAAAAAGAAAAAGCAAACAAACAAAAAACCTACTTAGAGTGTGAAATAGAACAGGATAACCCCTTTCCATCCATATTTCAGAAACAACCCATTTATACTTTTCTGTTTATATTTTCCCTTTTTTTAAACTTTATTATTATTATTTTTTGATTCGTTGCACACAAATGGGGTACAACTTTTATTTCTCTGGTTGTACATGAAGTAGAGTCACATCGTTTGTGTAATCATACATGTACATAGGGTAATGATGTTTATCTCAATCCATTATCATTTCTTTCCCCCACCCGCTCCCACCCTCATTTTCCTCTACACAATCCATCCTTCTCCATTCTTCCCTTAACCCCCGCCCATTACGTATCATCATCCACTTATCAGAGAAATCTTTCAGCCTTTGGTTTTATGGGATTGGCTTATTTCACTTAGCATGATATTCTCCAACTCCATCCATTTACCTGCAAATGCCATAATTTTGTTCTTCTTTATGGCTGAATAATATTTTATTGTGTATATATACCACAGTTTCTTTATCCATTCATCTATTGAAGGGCATCTAGGTTGGTTCCACAGTATAGCTATTGTGAATTGAGCTGCTATAAACATTGATGTGGCTGCGTTACTGTAGTATGCTGATTTTAAGTCCTTTAGATATAGGTCAAGGAGTGGGATAGCTTTCTAAGGGATATGTTCTTGGTTTTTCAGCACTGAGACCAGGGCCTTCTCTTCTGGAGCTAGAAGGTCCTAGAAAGGCTGTTTGGATTCCGTGGCTTTTCCTCAGTACCCTCCACTCAGACCACACGAGCCTCTTTCCAGTCCTCATTGAAAGAATTTTCCCAAACATGACTTCTACCACTTTCTACGTCTGACATACCCCAATGCCCTCTCCTCTAGCTATAAGGGTCTTATATATGCCATGAAAGAAGTAGGGCAAAGGATGACCAGATTCTATGAAAACCATGCTGGACCACCTCTTACTTCACCTGTCTTTCTCCATGCTTCCCCATCGCCCCGCTCTAGGTTTCTCTGTAAGCTTTGCAAGCAACATGCATGGACACTTTTCTTTTTCAAAGATGGAAGAGTGCAGTTAGGTCTTTTTATTGTTTTTTTTTTTTTTTTGGTAGTTTGAAGGCTCCCTGCTCTGTTTGGTGGCCAGCACCAAGAACATAAGGACTGTCACTGAATAAGAACTGTGGTCCTTGGTGGCTTCTCCCCTCAAGAAGCCTCTATATATCCATAAGAGATCAAGAGTAAACTGTGTCATTTTGCTGTTTCCAGTAATTCTCTGGACACTACTAAAAATAACCAAGGAGTCAGAAAAATTCCTCATTAAACTGATTAGGAGACAGACTGTACACTTCAGGTGGTATTACATAGAATTACTGAAAGACTACTCCTGCCAGTCTGTTGCTTTTGGAACAGATTATTCTGTGCACTGATTTATTTCTCTCTATTGAACTAGAATTAATAAGATTTTAAGTTCACTGAATATAGGAATTATGATTAAGTCATTTCTGTATTTTCTACATTATTAGTATATTACTTAAGTACCCAATATATGTTGAAGGAAACGTATTATGACAGTTTCCTTTTAATGAAACCATAAAATATGCACTTCAGAGATCATTTCTGCTACACTTAGTGTTCTAAGGTACACATAAACTTGCTAATGTTAGTTTAAATTTCAGGCTTACAAGCTGATATCATTAAAATCAAAACTGAAAAAAAAAAGATCAAGGTAAGTCACATTTAACTTTGCTTCCATGCCTAACACCTTTTGTACAAATAAACTTTGAAAATACCAACACACTACACAGAGTAAGGGGAGATAACACAGAAGAGTTACATTCTGTAAACTTCCTAGAGCCAGATTTATTAATGCTCAAATTTCTGGTTACAAATATTACTATGTAAAAATTAAATACACGATTTTAACTTACTATATCCTAATAAAGGAGCTATTTCCCTAAGACTTCTCAATTCTAGCATAATCAACAGAATAAACTAATTAATGAAAATATTTTCAACTTAAAACAAATTTTTAAGAAAGTTCTCCATGCATTCAGCCAGACACCCCTCCCCATGCACACACAATAGAGAGCTACAGAGAGAACTAACCCTGCATAGAAATCAGCATGAAATCAATACCTTTTATGTAGCCCTAAAAGCACTGATAGACCTATGGATACACCTACTGTGTCTTAGAAAAGTGTCATTGGCTTTCTTCCCTCTGACTACAGTGACAGGAAAGAGATTCAGAGTCAGCCGCGACATTTTAGTGATCTTTGGAACACAATGTCCAAAAACCACAAGGTAGTCTCTAGGAGCAACTGAGATGCGATAGCCATCACTCTGGAGATTTGATGGGGGGAAGAGGCTTATGGTTGTCTTTCTAGGTTCTCACCTTTAAGGCAAAAGTTCAGACTCAGTCACTCAATATTCCTTCATCTATGGAATTCTAAGTCCCCTGACAGAATCAGAATTGAAGAAGTCAGGAGGCAAGGTATGCCCGACTAGGTAAGTGCAAGGAAAGTTAATGAAAGAAATGTTGATGGGCTGTTGGCAGGAGGTTTCTCAGAATGCAGAGCACTGACAATGCCATAATGAAACATAAATTTGGTCAAAATCATGTTCAATAGAAACAGTGGAATGGTTTATTTGGACAACAAAATTACATTTCCTTCTTTTTATTAGCATGAAATATTTACTGAACAAACACAAGATGCATACTACTGGGTTAGGTGTTTGGTATTAAGAAGTTTTCATGGAAGTTAGGAAGTCTGTGCCCTCAAGGTGCTTGGAATCTTCTGTGCACGTCCAAGCAGAACCAAACAGTAGCCACTGCATCTAGTAACTACAAAGGACGGGGGGGTCAGCAAGCATCTAAAGTCCAAGAGCAGAGGCTAAGAACATCTTGCAGATTGTTGTCTATCACTGCTAACCATAGCACAAAAGGTTACCAGATATTTGAACAGTATCAGACCTTTTCTTGCTCAGAGGAATTTAACTATCTAAATTATTGAACAGACTTCTTCAAGGAAGACAAGGTCTGTGGGAAAGGGCAAGTTGGAAAATAAATCCACCCATGGTTGGGTTGCTAGGGATGGAAACAAACACTGCACCGTGCAACTTGAGTTCTTTAAAAATGGACATCAGTTATTACAAAACCAAAAATGTAAATCTGGATTTACCAAAACTTTCCCCAAAGCAATAAACCTTGAGCCAAAAACAAAAACAGAAACAAAAAACAAAAGAAAAAGAAAAAAAGAAAAGAAGCAAAGAATAGGTATAGGGATAACTATGACAGGAAAAGAAAGCCACATCTGCAGTCTCAAGAATGTCGTATTCAGTACAACCACAAAACATTCAAAATGTGGGAGAGAAAAGCAAACTGCACATTCTTCTTTTTTTTTTTTTTCCATTTTTTTTTGGGGGGGGGGGGCTGAGGACCAATCTCAGGACCTTGTGCATGCTTAGGCAAGCGCTCTGCCACTGAGCTAAATCCCCAACTCTCCAAATTATTCTTTGGTGCTTAATGAGCATGGGAAGCCACAAAGGAAAAGTTTTCCATGTAGCAGTTTTTTAAAACCCTCCACAAAAAAAAAAAAGATGCTAAACAAAGTAAATAAAATTTAGGGAAAGCAATACATGTGAAGAAAGGCTCAAAGGAAATGATTTAAGCAGAAAGACTGAAAAAATTAAGCATACATCATTTGGCTAAGGGCTGACTAAATAAGGATCTGCTTTCTACAAATAATGTTGAAGGGTATTCCAAGGATGAAAAAATAATTTTTGGTAATATTTATGAGAGTGGCAGAAACAGGAAATTGAAATAAAATAGGAAAGAAGAAAATGTTATGCTAAATGCTGGAACTTCCCCCACAATCTATACAATAAAAATATCCAATGAGGAGGCTAACATAAAAGACACATGCATCTCAAATGATGAAGGTTTGTATACAGGGAGACATTTAAGTTCAACAGAGTGAAGACTGTTACAAAATTATTCTAAATCCAGGAAGAAGAGTTGTATTAACTCTCTGATAAAAGGGAAATCATTACGTAAATCATTAACCACTACAAAACCTCCTAACATCCTGAAGCGCACATCAAATTTTATTGCCATTGTGTACAAAGAAAATTGAAGACAAGCTGATGTATTCTGATATCATTCATTTTACCTAGTCTCTGCACTCCGGGTACTCAATAGCTTTGTATGCTTATTACCTTATATTTGTCCTTCTTGGAGTGGTTATAATCATAAAAAGCTATCCAGTACCTTGAATGGACTGGATAATTAGAATTACAATGACTGCCATCTGAATATACTGTGTCATAATTTCCTGTAAGTGCATTATCCTGCTTGGTGACACACACACACACACCTCCTTCTTGGCCTAATGCTATAGACTGCTCTCAGGCAGAAATAAGTTCCTTGAGCAAACTTAGGCTTACCTCAACCAATTTCTTGAGGTCTGCAATATTTCATCAGGTTCACTTGTGTAAAACTAATGTAACCATATAACCATCTTCTATAACCATCCGATTCTGCTCAGAAAGTACATACATTTTTCATTGAACTTGTTACCAGTCAAATTTGATGTGCAGATAAATGAAAAGTAAACACTTTACATAATGCTTTCTTATTGCTTTATGGAACTCATATTTTAGGTATATAACTAATTTATTCTCAGAAGAAACCATGTTAGGCACATCAAGAAGGCTACTCTGAGGCTAGGAGTGGTGTTGCTGACAGAAATAATTACTAACCACAGAATGAAATCATCCTTTTTATTTAGGCATGAAGGGACAGACATTATTTACTATGGTACCTTTTTAGAATATCAGAAACCAATGGTACGCAACTCTTACAGAGGAGGCCGAAGCAAACATGAGAAACAAGATTTAACCTCTACTTTGACTTTGTTTCAAAATTTACTGTGCATTTCATTCTTGGGTTCATAAAAATTAATGCACATGAACAAACTCACACCACCCAAATTCACACCACATGCACACCATCTATTAGAGTTATCCAGAATTACTGCTCACTTGCTTTAATGATTCCATGTTCTCCTTGGAACTTCCAGTCATATTTGAGGAGGTTAATTTTTAATCAAGATGTAATTCTTGTTGTTTTGTAATCATATTTACCCCAAACATTAATTATCCACATTGTACACTCTTTCCATTTTAATAATTATTAATTTTTCTGATCTATGAGGGGCTGTATGATCAATAGGCTGGCTTAAGGAAAGAGTACAGTAACTTCTTCCTAAAAAAGAAATATTTACATTCTTCCTCAGAAAAGATTTTATACAAGATATAGGCAGGGGACAGGGATGTAACTCAGTGGTAGAGCACGTGCCTAACATGTGCAAGGTCCTGGGTTCCATTGCCAGTTACTAAAAAAAAAAAAAAAGACATAAAAACGTAGGCACTTCCACATCTAGCAACACAGCTGACTCTGTGAAGAAAGCCTTCTCAAGAAGAGTACCTAAAACTAATGGATAAAACATTTTTAAATTATTTTAAAAGCATGATTAAGTTATTTAGCAGTGCTTATAGGCAAGAATCTTTGAAAAAGAACCATCTCCTAGGGATGAGAAAGTAAGTCTAAGAGCGGATGCTTGCTCTCAGGTAGGGTGACTGTATTGGGTACTGCCCAAACTAGGACATTTTTGAAATATAAATAATTAAGCAGCAAAAAAATCCATACATTTCCAGGCATACTGAGACACATAATAACCCTACCAGGGATCATTTGCTGATCCCTAGTGGCAGTTTGGATTTTAACGGGTCACATGTATGCATGGGGTAAGGAGACAAAGCCTGGGGTCTAAACAGGGAGAGATGTTGAAACAGAGATCCCTGAACAAAAAGTCATTTCCCAAAACATACAGTGGTTAACATTTTAAAAATTAACAAGAAAAAGAGGAGGAAGAGGAGAAGGAGGAGGGAGGAGGAAGAAAGAAGACACAATGAAGACAAAGATGGAGAAGAAATCTGTCTTGTAAAAGAAGATAAACTTTAATTGGAGTTTGACTCTGAGTAGAACAGGGAAAAAATATACATGTGTGAGAAAGAAAAAAACAAAAAACAACTTCCCCTAAGAATTCCTAAGCACAAGTTTGTTTTCCTTCAGGTAGGCCATAATCCACACTATCAGGGTAGCTTGAGAACACAAAATTAAAAATTAAGTTTTCAACACTCATTGGTTGATAGATTGTCCTTAGGTGCTGGAAAGAAGCTAACCTAATCATCCTTAGAGAAACATACCTCCAAGTCTCAAAAAATTCACACACAGGGCTGGGGTTGTGGCTCAGTGATGGAGTGCTCGCCTAACATGTGTGAGGCACTGGATTTGAGCCTCAGCACCACATATAAATAAATAAAATAAAGGTATTGTGTCCATCTACAACTAAAAAATATTTTAAAAATATTTTTTGTTAAATTCACACATATACAGAAAATTTCCAAGGACTATCAGCTTTTAAAGAAAGAATCACTAAAAATATGAGGAAACAAGCTTTAGTTAAAGAGAACAGAAGTAACAACTGGCACATTCAGACTAGAAAATACTGCAGCTACCAGAATGATCAGATACAGAATATAAATGATTAGGCTGTGTGTGTGTGTGTGTGTGTGTGTGTGTGTATACAATTGTTAGTAAAACGCAAGACAAGACTATCAAATTTGACAAAGCATAATCAAGGAGGAGAAATTACTCAGAATGCTGGATAGAGACACAAGAAATGAAGCTATCAATGCTTGAACCATATGAAATGAGGAAATCTAACATCTGATCTAGCCAAGATCTAGAAAGAGCAAATATAAAAAATGAGACAATATTTAATGAAGTAATAGATGAACACTTTCCAGAACTACTGAGAGACAGTAATCCTCAGATAAAACATTTACAAAGAACACCAAGTAGGATATATAAAAAGATATCCATACCTAAACACATAGAAGTAAAACTGCAGAACATAAAAGCCAAAATATAGTCCTGGAAAGTAGCCAGAAGAAAAAGACAGATCATATCCAGAGGCTTATTAAATCATAAACCTGAGCAAGAGTGATAAAGGACAGGGATAATATCAAGGAGCTGAGAGGAAAATTCCCATTGACCAAAAGTTTAATCCTACCCAAATCCCTTAAAACTTCAATAAGACTTTTCCAAAAGCCAAAAGGTAGGAAGAAAAGGAGAAAAGAAGGCAACAAAATTCTGAAGGCTGGAAACTGCCTTAACAGATCTAAGAAAGCTGATTCTCAGTAGTAGTGGACAGATGAGAAGCAACCTATGTCAAGCTGCAGAATCCTGAAAGTCTGACAAATCAGCAGCCATAGATGCCTCTGGAACTAGGGGTGAAAGAGTGCTGAGGAAGGGGGAAAGCTGTAACTGTTAAGCACTTAAATATCTAGGACCCCTCCCCACTGCAAGTCAATGAGTAAGGCCACCTTCCATTCCTGCAGGGGAAAAAAAAATTGGCAGTTCATCCTTTAGAGAGTGTAAAACAATCTTTGGATTGAAGTTGATCTAGGCAGCTGAACAGAGTATCTTATTAGAATCAAGGTAAAGAGACCATACTTACTGTCCAGGGAATGCTGGGATACCTTTCTCTACTCAGCTCCTGAAACACTGTCAGCTAGATAGACCTTCACCCTGCATGTAGTTGTTTTTTCTCTGAGGAAGGTACTAGTGCATGTGTGTGCATGGGGGAGGGGGGAATTCTAAAACACTGATACCTGGGATTCTACACCAACTGGTTTACCAGACTTAGCTGCTCATTGGTATCACCAGTAAAGCTCTAAAAATTAAAAAAATTAAAAAATTAAAAGCAAGTGACACCCAAGCTTCACACCTGAGGGTCTATTTAAACAGTGTTTGGCTTGGTGACCCAGGCATAGAGTTTTTAAAAGGTCCCTAAATGATTCTAATGTTCAGCCATGATTAAGAACTGCTGTCCAATAGCAAAGCTCAAAGTCATGTCAGAGCTTCCACTGTTAATGACAGGAGGGCTACAGAGGGTTACCTCGGAGCAGAGCTGAGGTAAGCTCTAAAACAGAGGAGAGTTAAAAACAAAACAAAACAAACTCTAAATAAAATGTTAAGACAATTTTAAGAATAAGTGAGTTCTTCAAAATTTAAAAAGACAAATTTAAATAAAATAAAAAGTCAGCTGATAAAGCAGAGGAAATATAATCTGGAGATGTAGTTTAGTGGCAGAATGCTTGCCTAGCACGCACAAGGATGGAGGAGGAGGTGGAGGGGGAGAAGGAACAGCAGGAGCAGGGGGACGGGAGGGGAGGGGACAGTGGAGGAGAAAATATCCCAGAATGCATAGCTGAAAGACAAAAGGGCACTAAATAGGACAGAGAAGAGAAGAAAGCTGGAGAACAGAGGGAGATCACACACAAAGGATAAGGTATCACAACAATTTTAGATTTCTCAACAACATTGAAACCAGAAAGTGATGGAGAGTCGCAGTTGAATTTCTGAACCTATAAAATAATTTCCAACCTCTTATTCTCTCTATAGCTAAAGTGCCAAACAACATGAAGATAGAATAAAGACATTTTCAGATATGGAAGGTCTCAGAAAGTGGATAACACTTAGTAAATATCAGGTTTTGGGGTGACATCACTGACAGTGGTGAAGAAACTCCAGGCTCCCATCTTTTTATTAGAAAAAAAAAAGACAAGAAAAATCAACCTCTGCAGAACTCTAGAACCTAATGAAAACCTCACTGCAACCAGGGGCAAAGTGTGGTGAAGAAAGGCTGTGGGGCCAGGCTGGGTGTTTTAAACTGCCCACTAGTGTCCCTACACCTCAGGTAAGTGGCAGCTGCGAGGACCACAACCCACACTTTTGCTGTGACTCTCCAGTTCCAGAAGGAGCAATATGATCCTATTCTCAAAGAATTTTGACCTACCAGGAGGCTCCCTTCAGGACAGCTCAAGGGTTTGCCTTTGTTTTGCCAACTCAGACCCTCCCCATGGCTGGGTGGCTTCCAAGGTGGTTTTAACCACAAGCATTTGAAGGTGTAATTATTGGCCATAGCAGGCTGAGGCAAGGGACAACAGTTGAGAGAAGCAGTAGATACCATATTTCACCACAGAATTGTTGCCACCACATAATAGTCACACCTGTTGTTTTAGTACAAAAATTGGTTTATAACTTTTCATTGCATAATTGTTGTATGCAAAGTATTCGTCATGCCATCTAAAAGGTAAACTGAGCAGCAATGTATTCACCAGAGGCAAGGGGATGTGTTTGTGTTCTTATGGGCTTGTGACCCCAGCTGCTAAGCTGGAATTTTCAGCACAAGTGCATTTATCATTGTATTTCCAAAAGTGGACTTGTATGTCTTGTGTGGTTTGCTTAGAGTGCTGCAGTATCACATCTTATAGAAATGGCGTTGAGGACTACACGTCAGATAAGGAAACCAATGATAGTGGCACAAAATCTGTGGACACAGATTAAATTTTTTAAGTCCGTACTTCCCAACATTGTGGTAACTTATCTCAAGTGTAATATTTCAACTGTAATGCACAGATCAATAACAGCTAACATGCTAACCCCCTCTTTTATTCACACTGAAAAATGTTTGCTAAACTGTCACTAAGAAATGATGTGAATTGATTTGGACTATTCAGTTTTAAGGAATAAAAATATTCTGTGCATCCTAATATTGTACCAAAGACAGTTTAGTAATAACTGATTTTTAAGTAACACAGGCACAAATTTTTTTTCAAAAAGCTTCACATAATGGTCACACCCCACTTTTTTGCAAAAAGTTGGCACAAAATCTGTGACAATTCTGCCATGAGATACTGTCAATAGACTGAGAAGTCTGGGAAAGAAGAGGTTGGGAGGGAGACAGATACACAGAGGACCTTTTCAAAGCTCTTGTGAATGCAGGGGAACAGAGAAGGCCGTGTGCATTCCCAGGGTTGAGTGAATGCCCCAGAAAGACCCCAGAAGCCACTAAGCATTCATGTCTAGCTGGTCTTCAGATCCTGTGACAATAGATAGGACAGGCTATGTAAGTCTGTGCTCAGTACTGAAGACAATCTAGAAAGATCAGGAAAGTTATTGTTTTTGGATCCTAGTGTTATGGAAATTATATCAAAATACTATCTGTCCAATAAGCTAATGGAACACAGATGTTAATGATCATCCACAATAAAAAACATAACCTTTACAAAAGTAGGTCTCAAAATGCATCAAAGAAGCAACAACCTACTACAAACAGCAATCTACTACAAACAGCAATAACAAACCGTGCAGAGGGAGAAGAATCTGATTTCCAGAGTTGTAACTTTATTATAATATTCAGAATGTCCACTTCTTAAGAAAAACTTATGAGACTTGCAAAGAAAACAGAAAACATGTTCCATTCACAGTGGGGGTTAAGGATAGGGGGAGAAATCAGCAGAAACTGTTCAAGAGGAAGCCTTGGCATTCGACTTATTAGACAAAGACTTCAAAATTTGCAGGCTACAGTTAATAGTCCTAGGTGGGAAAATGTATAGTCTAAAGATATTTACTAGAAAATAAGAAAGCATGAGACATTTATCTAATTAACTTATTATTAAAATTGTTCTTAGAGAAACAATAGCAGTAGAAAGTAGAATAAATAATAGGACATGAGCAAAAATGAAAGGTATAATAAAATTAAAAAAAAACCAAAGATGGTTCTTTGGAAAAGCTGAAAAATTCAAGCAAAATGAAAGAAGAATAACAGAAAGAAGAGACAAACAATTGTGGGCATGAGAAGAACAGATAGCAGAGTTAGAGATTAAAAAGATTTTTAAAAAACTAAAAATAACTATACAGCCAATAGATTCGAAGAACATGACTGAAATGGACAATTTTCTAGAAAATACGAATTATCAAAACCAAGCCAACAAGAAATAGAGAACCAGAACTGTCCTCTAAACTTTATTGAATCAAGAGTTAATAATCTCACAGGCTTAGAAAGTTTACAGGTGAGTTCTACCAAATAGTCTAGAAACAGACAATTTCAACATTGTACAAATTCTTTCATAGGGAAAGAAAAAGAGGCATATTCAACATATTTTATAAAGCTCCTATAATCTGAAAACAAAATCAGACAAGAAAGTATAGAAAAATTCTGGTTGAGTTCACTCATAAACACAAATGCAAAATCCTAAATAGAAGTTTAGAAAAACAAATTCAATAATGTACAAATAGGTAATTCATCATGACCAAATTAGGTATATTTCAGGAATGCCAGTATTTTCAACATTAAAAAAAAAACTTTAAATGTAATTCACTACATTAATGTAAAATGAGAAAAACCACATAATTGTCTCAATATTTCTAGAAAAAGCATTTGATAAATTCAACCACTATTCAAAAATTTTAAGAACACTTAGCAAACCAAGAATACAAGGCAACTTCCTTAACTTGTAAGAGAGCATCTATCAAAATCCTATAGCAAATGCCATTTTTTAGTGGTAAAATTAAAAAAGAAACAAACATAAAAAGGATGACCATCATTGTTCTCTCTGTTCAAATGCATTTCTACACATTTAGTAATAATTGGGAAGAATGTATTTAATTAAAAGCTAATGGACACAATATGACAAAAATGTTATGCCTAGAAACGAACCTAACAAAAAGTGGAGAAAATTGGAGAAAAGGACTACAGTAAAGAAGATCAAAAGAAATGGAAAGACATCCTGTTCATGGATAAAAGGATCCAATATTATAAAAATGACAAAAGAAACTGGTAATGTTCCATGTTCTAAATAGGGAGGCAAGTAATAGATCTTAATTTTATTAAAACTCATGGTATAGACTTCACACTTGGGTTGTCCTAAAATTCATAAATTGAAATCCTAACTCCCAAGGTGATATATCAGAGTTTGGGTCTTTGGGAGACAAGTGGGTCATGAGGAAGGAGCCCTAATAAGTGAGATTAGTGCCCTTTAAGAGAGGCTCCAGAGAGCTAGCTTACACACTCTACCAGGTGAAGAAGACAACACTAAAAAGATGCTGTCTCTGCAACAAAGGAGGGAGGGAGGGAGGGAGGGAGGCAGAAAACAGGCCTTCACACACTAAATACACTGGGGCATCCTGAATCTTGAAGAACTTCTCTCCTGTGCTGTGTGTGTGTGTGTGTGTGTGTGTGTGTGTGTGTTGCTGGGAACTGAACCTAGGACCTCGCATATACTAAGAAAACACTGAGCTACATCCCCTTTTTATTGTCTATTTTGATTCAAGGTCTCACTAAATTTTAGCCCAGAATGGCCTCAAACTTAAAATCCTCCTGCCTTTAGTCTCCTGAATAGCTGGAATCATAGGCATGTGCCACTGTACCCAGTTTGGACTTTTCAACTCCAAACTATAAAAAATAAAATTCTGTTGTTTATAAGTCACCCAGTTCATGATATTTTTTATAATAGCCTGAATTAACACCCATATTCAAACTGTACAAACACCACACACACACACAACACACACACACACACACACACATTTTTTATACATTTCAAAAACAATTTAAATCTGAGTAACAATATTTTAAAGAAAATTTTAAAGGGATTTTTTTCCTTTTGGTACCAGGTATTGAAACTAGAGGTACTTAATCACTGAGCCACATCCCCAGTCCCTTTTTGTTTTATTAGAAACAGGGTCTCACTGAGTTGCTTACGGCCTCTAGGGCCTCCCTGAGTTGCTGAGGCTGGCTTTGGACTCAGTCACCCAAGCTGCTGGGATTACAGGTGTGCGTCACCTCACCCAGCTTAAAGGGATATTCTGGAAGATTTTTTTTTAATAAAATTCAAAATTGATTCTGCTATGTTATGGTTTAAATGTGCACCCTCCAAAATTCAAGTGTTGAAAGTTACTTGCCAACATGATGGTATTAAAAGCTGGGGCCTCTAAGAGGGGATCAGTTCATGAGGGCTCCTCCCTTGTGAATGAGATTAAGGTCTTCATAAAAGAGGCCCCACAGCATTTTCAGCTAAGCTTGCCCTTTGGCCTTCTGTAGTTCGAGGACACTGCATTCCTTCTCTCTGGAGGAAGGAGCAACAAGGTGACATCTTAGAAGCAAAGAGCAGCCCTCACTAGACTGCCAAACCCGTGGTCACCTCCATCCTGGACTCCACGCTTCCTGAATGGTAGGAAGTGAATTTCTATTATTTATATATTACCCAGTGTACAGTGTCCTGTTACAGGAGCACAAAACAGATGGAGACAAAATCTTACAAGTTCATCAAATGTTGAGCAAACACCAGAAAAAACAAAAATACCCCCACACATGCATGCACACACGACACACAATTCATGATAGCAAGTGGGGCTGTATAAAGTAGAAGGTCCGATGGCAACGATGCTGATTTCCTACCGCAGGCTTATGTTACTGAGAAGATAATTAAGGGGCATGGATTTTGGGTAGAATTTTGCCAAGTTCAAGGATGACTGAGCAGTTGTGACAGAGACAGTGCCTTTTGTACTGGACAACTGGCAAGCTGCATGGGAACACAGGACTGTCCTCCCTTTGGCAGGCTGGCACTAAAGTGCTCAGTTACAGAGAAAAAAACTTTAAGCCTAATGTTAATAATGGGAGCACATAAGGCACAGTGATTCTGACTCAGTTGCAAGATAAGTGCCAAATGAGAGTATATTTTGTCCTTAAATCTCACCTTAAAAGTTTCCTTTTTCTTTTAAGCCTGCAATTGATTCTTTCTATAAAGTGTCTTGTGATACTGTGAATTAGGCTATATAAAAATAAAGCACACTGCATTATATAAAGTTTTACTGCTTCACTGCTATAACATCAAATGTGCTTGATTCTTTAGACCTAATTTGTATATCTTTAGACTCACTGAGTAGTTTTCACCTTATGAAGAATTCAATAAAAAGGTATTAAAAGAGACAAAGATTGCTGTCAGATATAAATCCCTTTTTATCTTTCCTCTGAGTCTAGGCCTTTGGCAAATAGTTTTTATGGATATGCAAAACATATCTACCAACAAAAGCCTGCTTAGCTCATACAGAAGTTAGACCAGTTAGCATTTACAACCTAAAATAACCCACCTCTGTAAGATACATCTTAGAAGGTCCTCACAAATAGTCACATAATTGATAAGGAAAATCACAGTGTTTTCAGGCCCCAGAAGACCGGAAAAAAGTTGGTATGTGATAACACCTGAATGACCTAAAATTTCACAAGAAGACAATGCTTGAACAGTTCAATAGAAAGACACTCCCAGAATAAAACACCTCCAGGCTTCAGGGGAATCTGTCTCATCTCTCATGGAATAAAATGACACAAATACCGTGTCTAACATCAGACCTAAATGTTCAAATTTCTCTTAGCATGCACACAAATGCAAGGGAGCCAAGTTCTGTGTGATGTTAGTGTAGGAATATGCTCAAGTTGGGCCTTGACAACAATCTTTGCTATTTGGCTTTAGCCTCAGCCTTTTGGAAAGGTGTTAAGAGCTTAATGCCTAGGGGCTGGGGTTGCAGCTCAGGGGTAGAGCGCTTACCTAGTATGTACGAGGCACTGGCCTCAGTCCTCAGTACCACATATTAATAAGTAAAATAATGGTATTGTGTCCATCTACAATTAGAAACCTGTTTTATAAAAAAGAGCTTAAGGTCTGCTTTAGGGTCCATAGTGACATTCCTGAATGTATTTGTGATCAGTGGCCATGTGATCAAATGGGTTCCCAGCAACTCTAAGTCACAATAATAACCTCAGTGATGATCATCCCTCCTCAACCTCACAGGCAGCTGGGACTTCAGGTATGTGCTATTGCTCTGTCTCTGGACTTGGTGCTCATATCTGATTACTCACTTTCAAATAGAGATAAGTATCCTAAATGCAAGTTGGTGTGAAAATCTCATTATGAACTTTTGACGTTAAAATCTTAACAGTAAACACGACTGAGTGTCTATCTATTATTCCAGGAATAAAATACTATAACAATAATGGTGACTGCAAAAACAATTATTAATTTTGTGTACAAAACAAATTATTAAAAACAAAATAAATGTGGAAACATGTTAATAGTACAAATATTAGGAAATAATAAACTTGCTATGTTTAGAAAGAATAATGTTTTTTGAATCAATAATATGCCTATGAAATTTTTAAAAGCAAGGTTATTAGTTATTAGATAATATAATTCTAGCCTTTATAATATTATTAGGTAAACTATTATTCATAACCTTAAACAAAACTTTCTATTTTATGCTAGTTATTTTATTCCATTTAGGCAACAAGTTTCAAGAAAAACTGATGTCATGTAAGGATAAACTGAAGCCAGAACGTCAACTGTGCCACTTCAAAATTTCATCAGTAAGGGATATAGTTCAGTGATAGAGCACTTGGGTTCCACCCCCAGATCTACCAAAAAAAAAAAAAAAAGAAAGAAAGAAAACTTCAAAATAACATATGACAATATTATTCACGGTAAAATAAATATCTTCAACTTATTGTAATAAACATAAAAGATCAAAGAAATTAATATAGAATTAGAGAACTAGGAATTGCCTCCAAATATATTGCTCTTCCTCAGATTTAACAGTGGAAGTTTACTATTGTGTGTGTGGAATATAACACTCACAGGATCAATTTAATAGGTGATAGTGCTGAGAATTCTGGCTCCTACATTACAAGGTCAAATTTTAAAATTCTGAGTCGTGTACATATAATAAAATAATAATATTTATATTTGGAATATATGTTCAGATTTGCTCAGTTCTCAGAAAGTCTACCCTATGTTGATATTTTTGTGCTATTTTTGTGCTAATATTTTTGTGCTATTTTTTTCTATGTTGCCAAAATCTGTACTCAGTCTATGGGTTCCACATTCATGGATTCGACACCTCAGATTGAAAATATTCAGGGAAAAAATTGCATCTGTACTGAAAATGTACAGACTCCTCCAACCCCCCGCCGCCCCGTCATTATTCCCTAACAATACACTATTGTGGTTTGGATCTGAAATTTCCCCTGAAAAGCTTATATATTGAAGGAGTGGTCCCCAGTGTAGCAGTGCTTCAGAGGTTCACCTTTGGAAGGTGACTGGATCATGAAGGTGCTAACCTCATCAGTGGGCTAATCCTGGGATGAATTCATAGCTTAATGTGCTAACAAGGGTGGTGGCAACTTCAGGAAGTAGGGCCTGAGTGGAGCAAGCAGGTCACTATCGGAGGAGTGCTGTCCTCAGTTCTTTCTCCCCCTTCCCCCCTCGCTCTCGCTCTCCCCCATTCCTGGCTGCCATAAGGTAAGCAGGTCTGCAGTACCACATGGATTTTACAATGATGCTCTGCATCACCACAGCCCAGAAACAATGGGACCAAGTGACCATGGTCTGAAACCTCTGAAACTGTGAACCAAAATAAATCTTCCTTTAAACTGATTTTCTTAGGTATCTTGTCACAGAAACAGAAAGCTGACCAACACAATAGCAATTTACATAGCATTTACACTGTATTAGGTGTTACAAGTAATCTAGAGATGATTTAAAGTATTCAGGAAGATGCAGCAGGTTAAATACAAATACTACGCCTTAATATATGAGAACATTCTTGGATTTCGGTTTGTGTGGGGAATTCTGGAATCAATCCCTCTAAGATACCAAGGAACAGATGGATTTCTGAATTTGATGTACCTCTAATATGACCTTTTTTTGGTGGGGGGGGGGGGGGGGGGGGGGGACTGGGTATGAGGGATTGAACCCAGGGGTGCTCTACTACAGAGCTATATCCCTATCTCTTTTTATTTTGACTTTAAGACAGCGTCCCGCTAAGTTGTCCAAGCTGGCCTTGAACTTGGATTCCTTCTGCCTCAGCCTCCCAAATTGCTGGAATTACAGGCGTGTACCACCACACCTAGCATGAGAACATTTAAGAATTCACTCTTGGACATTTGCATTCCTAGAAGTTTCAAATTAAATCATGTTTCTTTATCAACTACTATTATCTTTCTGAATGAAAATCTTTACATATTTGTTTATTGTAGGGAATAGTAAATCTAGAAATTAAAAAAAACAAGGCAAATGAAGATATGTATTCAATCAGCACTAATTCAGCAATTGGTAAGTGGTCAGAATGACAAGAGATTATGAGTAATGGCTATAAGATACAACATATGAATTTGAGACAAACTTCTGAAAGTAAATTATTCATTTCATTCCATCTGTGCCCAGAAGACCAATCAGCCAATAGATAAGCTATTCCACTAAATTCTTGGGAAAGGGACTTGCCCAGTTGCCAAATACATTCATGCAGAATCATAAAGGAGAAGAGCAAATTCACAGGGTGTCAGGCATTTGTGGGAAAGAGGCCTGAAAACCAGGAGAGAAAAATAATGGCCCGTTTCATTAGCATTCCATGTTCTCAGAAGCAGGTAGCACTGCTTTCATTTGAAATGCATGTGCTCACCTCACCCTGATAGGATGTACCAATCCTACCTTCTCAGATACCCTTTCTAATCACAGTCCATGAGGCTGTCGTCTAAAGTGAAATGTAATCTCCAAGTGAAAAATAAAAAATGATGGAAAAAGTATTTTCCTCACTCAAGTGAAATCTGGTTTTATGATGCTCTTGCTCAAGAGACATCTGTTAGCATATCTGGATTTAAATGTTCAGATTGCACTTTGTGCCAAGAAAATGCTTCCAGTATAATTGCCCCTGACAAAAAAAGTTTGCTTTAGTAAAAACAGCTTTGAGGTTCACAGTTTAATTGGCTGGAGCCTGGCCGTGTTGTCAGCAACCAGGCCCCCTCTCCCTCTCCTATTTGACTCACAGACAGCAGCAGCAACTCTCCAACATTACAGGCTTTTTTCTTTCGTTTTTTAGAAAAAAAGAAAAAGAAAGACAATACAACTTAGTACCTGTATAAGCTGTTAGGATTACTGTCTACTTAAGACTTTTATAATAATGGTTTGTTTTACAGCTTTATGTTTCTCACTGAGAAGAGGGGGGAAGAGATGCTTTGGGATTCTGAGCTATTTGTGTATTTTCAGCACATGGTATAATAGCTTTTCCTCTCCCTCCACAGTATTGCCAGAGTTCATATTGACTGAAAGGAAACATATCAACTGAATTTAGTGTGTTCACAGATTCAGTATGGCCCTTTTCAAATGAAGTATGTTGAGAGAAGCAGTGTCCAACAATCCTTTGGTGATGTTTCATATCTGTATAAATACACCTATGCTGCTTCTACACTTCAACCTTGAAATGACTCTGTTTCTAATAAATACTAATACCAAAAACCTGAGAATCATTTAAACTGGAACATACAGTTAAAACTTCATGACTTTTGAAATATTAAAATGTCATCACAAAAGCTACATTTTTAAAGGCATTAATAAATTGTGTTTTATGATGTATTGTCACCCTTTCTCAAGAAAGAAATCTGAGTTGTGATAGACCACAGGTTTTATAATACCAAAGTAACTCTTTAAACAAAGGGGGAAAATGACAATAGTATAGTAATAATTTATTTTTAGGACTATGTAATGTACCAAACTCTTCACTCAATCTTTTAACTGTCTTTCACTGGCAGGAAATCTGTGATAATTTATAGTATAGAAATTAATTAATAGAAGTGAGGATTTAATAAAGAATATTTTAAACTTATTTTTACCATATTTTAAAGACATATATTATATCCACAGCCAAATTTCTTTCTACTTACCCTTGCTGGGAAAATTTCATTTCCTTTAACTCAATACATAAAATCTGCACCTTTGTCTGCCAGAGAAATATGCTCAAGACGTGATTTGTTTCATGGTTTGATACACCACAATAAATTGTTAATGATACATTACTGCACCAAAAAACCCCAAAAAACACAAGCAAATGCAATACCATGTTCTTTGTATATTCAAACAGAGCCAGGAAATTGAAAATATTTTTTTAACTCTTCAACATCACCACCAATGAACATGGATGAAACAACTGTGCCACACTCACAGCCCTGTTCTGGATGTTATGTGTACACATTCATTCACACTAACTATGCTTTATGAAAAATTGGCTATAATTATTCACCACCTTTCTCAAGAGCCAATCACTCAAATGCATGAATATCCAAATTGATAGTTGCCAGCTGACAAGATAAAGAAATGGCACAAAGGATCAAGAAGACGTGCCAGAAAAAAGAAAGTAGTGCATAAAAAAATTAGATGCCATAATTTGGTATATAATTGCTTTAAATCCTGGAAACTGTGAATATTAAACTAGATCAGAATAGTACATTTTGCAGGTTATATTTTCTCTGGTTTCTGGTGCTTCAAGTTTCAATGTTGGTGATTTATGACTTTCATCGTCAGTCAAAGTTCTTTATAAAAATACAGTTTTATGTCATGCAGCTGGGAATAGGATTTTTCCTTTCTCTTTCTGTATAGTCCCACATAGAAATTGAATAGATTCTAGTAATAATTATGAAATATGAGGTCATCATTGATTGTAATCATATGCCACTCAAACGTCTCTCTGATTGTACAATGAGGTGACTGGAAATACCCTTTGGGTGGTGCTGTCACCTATCTCAGCATGTGCTGGGCTACCAGAGCAGAGAAGGTTTTCATTCTTGAGAATGTGGAGACAATTCTAGAGACATTCACAGTACAATCACATTGGGCTCTTGGGTCTCAGCAGACCTATTCTTCCCAGATGGGCTCACCTCACACACATATTCTCTATCATATGATCAAAAAGAATTATTTCTAAAATGATTGTATACACTCAAAGGCTCTATTTTGGCTTACTGGACACAAAAAGAAAATGAGCCAGGAGCACTGGCATACATCTGTAAATCCCAGTGACTCGGAGGCTGAGGCAGGACCTCCCAAATTTGAGGTCAGCCTCAGCAACTTAGTGAGACCCTGTTTCAAAATTTAAAAAATAAATAAAAGAGTTACAGATGTGGCTCAGGAGTGAAGCACCCCTAAATTCAATCCCTAGTATTTGGAAGGGGGTGGTTAGGAGGGGAGGAGAAAATATTAGATTTTCTATTACTGTTACCTTAATTGTACACTTTTAAAATGCCTGTTTTTGTATGCTTTATAATATACAAAATTTCACAGAAACATGTGTATATAATTTATAAATGAACAAATATATTAATATCAGGGGACTCCACTTAGAAATCTTTTTGTAACATCTTTGATAAGATACAAATGACCCACTTAACATGCAGCGTGATGGTTCATGGTCTATTCACCGGGTTGTTACACTATTGTCACAATTCGTCACCCCAGAAAGTAAAGTTTTGCTATCACCTCCCCACTCCCCCAGTCCTAAGCAACCACGAATCTTCTGTCTCTATAGATTTACCTATTCGGGATGTTTCACATAAATGGAGTCATGTGATGTATGATCTTCTATTACTGACTTCACTTAAAATAATGTTTCAAGGTTTATTTGTGTCAAAGCATATATTAATACATCACTCCTTTTAATGACTGAGTAATATTTCATTGTATGGATATACCATATTCTGTTTATCTGTTTGATAGCTAAAAACATCTGGATTGTTTTCACCTTTGAGTTATTTTGAATAATGCTGCTGTGAACATTTATGTTCAAGTTTGTATGCGTACATATATTTTAATTGCTCTTGAGTGTAGACCTAGAGGTGGAATTGCAGAGTCAAATGGTAACTATACATAAAACTTTCTAAGGAAAGTTTTCTGCTTAAAGTAGACTGCTTAAAAGCTGCAGCATTTTTACATTCTTACCTGCAGTTTATAAGGGTTTCAATTTCTTTCTTTCTTCTCCTATTGTGTGTGTGTGTGTGTGTGAGAGAGAGAGAGAGAGAGAAAGAGAGAGAGAGAGACAGACTTGGGATTGAACCCAAGAATCTCTGCCATGGAGCTAAAACTCCAGACTTCTAAAATTTTGAGACAGGGTCTTGCTAAATAGCTAAGGCTGGCCTTGAATTTATAATCCTCCTTCCTCTGCCTCCCAGGTTGCTGGGATTACAGGCATGCTGACACGCCCAGCTCCAATTTCTTGCCAACACTTGTTGTTACAAGACTTTTTTATGCAAACATGTTGTATTTTTTTTAATTACAATATACACATGGAGGTAGATGAATAAAATACATTAGAAAGATCATACCAAAGCAGGCTAAAATCAAGACAACAGACTTCTCCGAAAAGCAATCTGGCATCATATATTAATGCCAAAAATACACTTGCTATTCAACTCATCTAGGAAATCATTCCACAGAACTGCTTTGTCCAACATGGTAGCCACTAATACTTATAAATGAAGGAACCAAATAACAAAATTTTTAAATTAAAAAAAACTGATAGTCTTTTGTTATTAGAAAACCTGAAAGCATGCTTAGAATAATCTGGTATGTGAATTTACTTTTCAACTTTAAATTTTATAAAATCTAAATACAGATCAATACTGGCAATAAAAATTTCATGTTTCAATTGAACTATGCACACCAGATTTGGAAGACTGAATTTGATAAGAAGAATGTAAAATATCTCATTGAAATGATAATCTTCAGTATTCTGGGTTAAATGTATTATTAAAATTAATTATACTTGTTTCTAACTTTTTAATACAACTTCTAGAAAATCTTGCATTACACATGACTTGCAGTGAACCAGCATTCCTACAGAAAAGCAAAGTACTGGTTTGTAACATAAATTATGTAAACTGTTCAAAGTAGAGGGAAAAAGCCCCAAAACCTAGTTATCGGACTTTTTGATTCTAGCCATTCTTTTGTGAGTGTGAGGTGGGATCTCACTGCAATTTGATTTGCTTTTCCCTTATTTCACCTCAAGATCTATACTCAAGTTGATCGTCTTTTCATGTGTAAAGTTTTGTTTGTTTGTTTTTACTAATAGGTGAACGATCAAAAAAAGTTGAAATACCATTGGTATAAAGTTCTCCGGCAATTTCTGGGGCAGTTATCCAATGAAACCCCCAGAGAAGAGGTTTCTGAAAAAACAATCATAGCTCCTGTTCAAGACATTTAAATCTTCACGGACAAGAAAAAAGGGACACCCATTCATGTCCTGATACAAATCAAGACAAAAAGCATGGAAAACCAATGGGGGTTCAAGACTGAGCAGATATACATGTCCAGCTATCACCTCTAATTCAAGGATGTCCAACAGCTCTGACTCACAGAAACATCACCGCTACTTACACTGGCTCCTTGCTCTACTCTCATTACAAAGAGGGGGTGACAGTGATACCTCAATCACTTCCTTGGCAAACCTCTGATAGTGCATGAGAGGCACCTCAGGACAACGCTAAAGGAGATGCCCTGCAATGACCGCACCCATGGAAGCCAATGCCCATGGCTGTGCAGACAGCTCTCCTTACTACAGAATAGAAAGGAAGGACTCTAGAGACTTTTTAGTATAGTAAAATGTAAGTAATTTAAAGAACTACTCTCCCTTTTTGTCAAAATATCTATTCTACATTTTGGGGTTATGGAACATCTTTACTTAGCAAAATTACTTTTGGAAATGGCACTGTCTGTGAATGACTATCACTCCTGCTTTCACCTGCCTGTTCTGCTGCTTCCCTGACCCTAGAGGAACCAGTCTCCGACTCCTGGCCGGCTTAAACACCCGACTTCTTATTCATTCAGTCCGTCAGTGACTGTCAGTTTAATCAAATATTTACAGAGCATTTTAGCATAAGACACCATGCTAGGGGCCAAGAGATCCGGGGGAGGACAATGTGCCAAGACCATCAGCTCGGGAATCCGGTTCCCAGGGTTTTTTTTACATGCTATGCTCTTTATCAATTCTTCAGTGATAGACAGGCTAACAATTTCTGGATCACGTCATCTGTTAATGGAATGACGAGAGGCTAGACTATTTTAAATCAGAGCTGCTTTAGAAAATCCAGCACGTATAGGTCATAGTACCTATTTCTCCATACCCAGTCTCTTAGAGAAGGCTTTCTGGATGAGTCACAGCTTAAAATAGGAGAGGGCAATAATAAAAGTATGTACCTTAAGTCAGATCAGAGAAGTGGAGCTTCCTATTGCCCTAAATTTAAGAACTAACATCAACACATCTTCTGATTATTTTACCAAGAAAGAAAATGCTCTAATGATTAATTCTTTTTAAACTAATCCTTTTTATACCTCTAACACCAGAAAGGTTGTTTCTGAATAAAAAGTCCCTTGTTTCTCTTTTTTCACAGCCTTTCTCTCTCTAATCCTCACCCTGCTGAATTTAATTGCCTTGGCAATGCCAAAACAATGTCTGATCCTAATAGGTCAGCATTGATCGCTCTAAACCAATTGGTTCCTTCATTAGCAAGAAAATGAAGTAAAGAGAAAAGGCAGGTGGCTCCCGAACAGGCAGCTGGGCTTTTGCTCCTCTTACAGTGCCTCTCTCTCATTAAACAGGAGCTGATCGATTGGCAACTTGCTCAAAATCCACAAAAACTATTCATCACTTTTGACACAGATCTGTTTTAACAGGCCACTCAACTCAAGATTTGGATACCTCAGACAGTCTATTTGTGGGGCCCATCACATTCTTCCCAGACAGAACACTCTGAAGATCAGATGGAGAAAACCAAGGACACATCAACAACCAGTGCCTGGTGTAGAGCCAAGCAAAGCTCCATGGCTAACCCCTGGTGGGATTTTGGAGCAAAGGCTCCAGGGGGTAGGGACCTTCTCCCAGGGTCTATGTTGTATGGTGTGACAAAGGGGGGCAAGGTGAGGAACTGGTCTTGGTGACACTGGCAGGAGCAAACAAGCAGGGATCTAAACTGTCATCAAAGGGAAGGAAAAGAAAACCGAGGCACAGAGGAAACTAGAACACAAGAAGTGGGGGGTGGGCGGCGGTGGGGAGATGATCCCAAAACCCCACACATGCACCAGGAAAAGCACAATACCTTCAGGCTATACTGTGGGTTGGGAAGGGAACTAAGGAAGGGGGCAGACTATTGTGTTAGATGGTCTAGGGAAGGACCTCCTTGCCAGGATGGATGGGTCACTCTTCCTGCAGCAACTAGCCACCACTAGAGACACAGCAAATTCCTTTTTGAGCTAGTCAAAACTGTCTAGGGAAGGGGGTGTTATTCAGTCTTGATTGAGCATCTGCTACATGCCAAAGACCACATTAGGCACTTTACATGAAATTAATCTTACTGAGCCTGATGACAGTCTTATGAAGGGGCCAATTTTGTCCTCATTTTTCAAACTAAAAAATAATAATAAAGTTTGGAAATATAAAGTAACTTGTCCAACACATCCTAATGGATGTCCAATCAATCCTTCATCTATCCATTCTTTCATCTTTCCAACCAACAATTTCTAGGAGGACATAGCAGTCAGAACTTGAATGTCCCTCTGGTTAACTCCAAAGCTCATGCTATTTTAATGAACCCCTAGGAAAGAATTTGAAAACAAACAAACTTAAATATATAATCCACTTCTGAAGTATAAAACTAAAAATATAAAACAATGGTTTTTAAAGAAAAGGGAATAATGGGAGAAACAAACATATAGCCATATTTAAGGTCAATGCTTTCATGCCAGAGGTTTCTTGGCAACTGACCTCCAGGTTCTGCACAGCCTGAGGGGAGGAAGCAGGAACAACTCTGATGAGTCCCCCTTCAATTGCTGCCCTCTACATAACTAGCAGAACAATACAAGAAACTAGCCATGAAATAATTAAGCTACAGAGGTAGGTCATTTTTCTCCTGAATTTCAAATCCAGAAACAGAAACAACTTATTCCACTTAAATGTCAGTAATTCCCTGTGTTAAGAAAACTATTCATTTCTCCTACAATCTGAAAACCCCCTATACTCAATAAAAAGTACTTATCAATGTGTTGAATTTATTCACCAGTCATTCACAAATTCAACACCTAAGCCTGAATGAACACTGCTAGGGTTATTAAACCTCCTCATCACAAATGTAAATCTTATTACAATGTTGACTTAGGAGGAATGTCAGCAATATTCAATAATAAGAAATAATCAAAAAATGAATTTTTTGTAAATAATCAGATTTATCACTAATGACAGACGCTTAGGGATGTGGATCTCTCAAAAATTTTATTTCAGCAAAAAAAATAGAGGGAAAGAGAAGGAAGAGAGCAATATTTTTAGGAGCCTAGTACCTGCAGGGGACCAGATAATACCCTGGGGATGTGGAATTGAAAAGACCTGGGCACTGTTCTCTAGGAATTTAGAGTCGAGTGGAAAGGACAGGATGTCTGGTCAGTCATTCATCCACCAATCCACCCATCCGTTTTTTCATCTTTTCAACCAACAACTATTTACTGAGGCCCTATGACATGTTGCCAAGTACTGTGCTGGGCACTGGGGATATGACAATGAACCAGTATGCTGTGGTCTCTCCCTCATGAACTCAGAATCTAGTGGGGAAGACAAGCCAGGAAGTAGGTGACATATAATAAAATGTAATAAGTGCTTTGAAAAGAGTAAGACCAAGCACTCCGAGAGCATGGAGTAAGGGGGCCATTAGTGCAGTGGTGGTGGGATGGCGATTACCTTGGTAAGTAGAATACTTCTCGCAGTAAAAGACATCAAAACTGAAACTTGGAAGGATAAACAGGAGTTAGAAGGACAAACAAGGAGAAGAGAAACAAGGGATGTCGTTTTTCATAAGAAAGAACAATATGTAGGGATGTCAGAGGCAAATCAGGGCATGCCAGAGAGGCTTACAGAAATTCTATAGATGCATCACACAGTGGTAGCCAACCTTCAATCTGGCCCTCCGGGTTGTCTTTCCAACCTCCCTCCCATATCAGTACAAAGGCCCAGCAGATATTGTGGTGTGACAATGTGTGACTTCTGGAGCTAGGTTAAAACAGAACATACACTGTGGATTCTCCCTTGATCTCTCTTGGATCACTCTCTCTGGAAGGAGTAACCATGATGTAAGGACACTCCGGTAGCCCTCTAGAGGAGAAAACACAGAGAGGCATTAACCAACAGCTAGTGTCTACGTGCCAGCCACACAAGTGGGCCACCTCTGAAAGTGACTCTTTCAAGCCTAGTCATGACTTTAGATGACAACAACCCTGGCTGACAGCTTGACTTTAATTCTGTAAGAGACTACTATGGACTGAATATTTGTTCCCCCCCAAACTCATATGCTGAAATCCTAACCCCTGGCCCTATGATATTGGGGGTGGGGGCAGTCCTTGGGTCATGAGGAAGCAGTTCTTGTGAATGGGATTAGCATCCTTGTAAAAGAGGCCTGAGGGATCTTGTTTGCCCCTTCCACTATGTGAGGTCACTAACAGAAGGTACCACCTATGAATCAGTAAATGTTATCTTTAAATAAAGTGGAGCTTGACCTTGGCTTACTAGACTGGAGAACTGTGAGAAATAAGTTTCTGTTGTTTACTTATAAGTTATACAGCTTATGGGAGTTGTTAAAGTAGCCTGAATGGACTAAGACAGAGACTTCAAGCAAGAACCATCCAGTAAGCACCTCTCCAACTTCTAACCCACAGAAACTGTGAGATAATAAATGCTTTCTAGTGTTTTAAGTTACTTTTTAGGGTAATTTTTCATACAGAGATTACTAATGTACATAACATTCAGATGAGAGGAGGTGGCTGAGATCAGAAGTTCAGAAGGGAAGCTGGGGCAGATCAAATAAAACATTGGACTTTATCTGGAAAATAATGTGGAGTTTTGGGAGATTTTGAAAGAAGGGAATGAGAGTGTCAGGTCTGCATTTAGTAAGAACATCTGGCTATGGAAAATGGACTGAAAGAAGACAAAACCGGAGTCAAACAGCTCTGCCAGCATACTGGGTGAAACCTAGCACGCCTCTGCCTAGCATCCCCCCACCTTCTCCAACCTCCTCTTTAACTCACACTGAGCCGCCCTGCCACTCCTGGTCTTGGATCAAATGTTACACTGCCTTCTGAGCAGTTTTCAGGGGTTGGAGGAAGTCAGTGGCACTGAAGATGGAGGGTGTAGTGTCTGCTGACAGCCTGCTGCATCTTGCCGTGGCTGTGAGGTGGTGGTCAGCAGGGTGAGGGGCTACATCCCACTTCTTGCTTAATTTTCTTTTACCCTATACTCTCTGGGATGGAACCCACCAAAGAAAATGTCAGCACTCCAATCCTTGCCTCAGGCTCTACATTCTTCTATATTCTCTAGCTGCAACAGCAAATGCAGTGCTCACTAACTGTAGTTACCTACTTAACAGTAGGAACGTGGCTAATCCAAATTTAGATGTGCTGCAGGCATAAAACACACACCAGATTTGAAAAATTTAGTATTTTAAAAAGAATTTAAAATAACTCATTAATTCTTATAATGATCACATGGTTCAATCAATCAGATTTTAGATATACTGGTTTAAATAAAATGTATTAATATTAATTTTACTTATTTTTATCTTTAAATGTGATTATTTGAAAATTTTAAACAATATGTTCCTATTAGTACTGTTCTAAAGGACTTAGAATCAGTACATTATTTAAGTAAGAAAACAGTAACATGTAGGAAAAGGAACATTCTGGAGGGTAAGATGAGCTAGCCAGAGGCATCCAGTTGTGAATCTGAGATCCTTGTGTGTCACTCTAGTGAAGCCATGTAGTGGCTGCAAGCACGGAAGAGATATCTAGGCAGAAGATGAAAATCTGCAATTCCTGATGCCACATGAGCCCATGAGACTGCTCAGGGAGACTGTGCAGAGCAAGGAAAGCAGAGGACATAAAAAAAACATTGAGGGTACCATTCTAGACTATAATGGACACCATATAGAAAGTAGAGCAGTCAGAAGACAGTGGTTGGGTGGGATGTGACAAGGATGGGTGGTTATACAAGCTTGGGGAAAACTGAGACCAGAGCAAGAAAACACTCTGGACAAACAAAGAGAAACAACATTCTCCTCCCTCCCCTTTTTGCAGTGCTAGAGATGGAATTCAGGGCCTCATGTAAGCCAGGCAAGTGCTCCACCACTGAACTATATCTCAGCCCTTTTTAAAATTTTTTACTTTGAGATAGGGCCTCACTAAGTTCCCCAAGCTGGCCTTGAACTTGCAATCCTCCTGCCTCAGAGAAAGTGCATTCTTTGTAGAAGAAACATCGAGAGCATCTGTGGAGAGTTGTGGCTAGCCTAACAAGTTCACAGTAGGGGGCAGGGGCCAGGTACTATTAGAGTATAGAATGTGAAGAACAGGAATGGGAGAAACTGCCTGAGCATAGAGTGGGCTATCACCAAGGACTTCGCATTTTAAGCTACAGATCTTGGACTTTAGGCCACAGACGAAGAGGAATCCTGGGAAGTTTTAGGTACAGAAGTGACATGACCTCATTTGATCTTGACAACTTTCTTCAAGGTACATAATTCCAACTCCAAGAAGCACCCACCCACTTGGTCCTGAAATACCACTGGGTTCCAGGGACTGCAACTTGAAAACCACTGGCCTAAATTACTTCTCTAGACTTTAAAAACCTAAACAGTCCGCGGTGGAAGGATTGGTAAGGAAAGTATAAAACTGCATTTGTGCCAGTTTTGTAAGTCCCTTTCTCCTCTGCCCGCTCCCCCACCCTCCCCCTCATTTGCTCTCAGATAATTATATGCATGGCAGTCCAGAATGGTAGGAATACCAGGCCATCCCAAGGAACCACTGCTCATTCTTCATATCATACATCCAGGCAAGATACATGGGAAGAAGCAAGTAAATCCCCTCGTGAAGGCTGTCACTGGATCAGTCAAATGAAAAAGAAAAGTCACAGACTAATTATCCATCAATGGCCTCCTCCAGGCCTGTCCACTATCCATCATCCTCCTGCTGTTCGCTCTCACCAACCTCCCTTCATAGACACACAGGTCTGGAAATGAAGGAAATTCCCAAACGAGTTCACCATGACAATAAAGGAGAAGAAACTTCAAACTAACGACTGAAATAGAGTTTAACAGAATCTGTTTATTTCATCTTTACAAATCTAGCACTTATTTTTCCCCCTAGGTTATATCCATATTTTCATGTAATTTTTTAGCATTATGTCTGGGAGAAGTGACTTCTGGGGTTACATACTTCCTAGCCCTCAGTTCAGAGCCCTTTGCCATTGCACTACTATCATTCCTTCATGGGTTCTGAGATGAAACACATTCCGTGTCCCTAAGATGAGCAAACATTTGTTTTTAGTAGGAAAAGGTTTGTTTTTAAAATAAATGGTGTTCAGGAACAGCTTTCATGAGTGTTCCTCATGATATAATAGCAGGTCCGACAGTGGGAAGAATATGCAAACACTTTCCAAAACACTGAGAAATGACTGTGTCTCAAAAGCCAAATGAGTTTCTGAACAAAAAACTAAATTAAATCCATTATAAAAAGCTTTTCAATGGACCACATCTAAATCCCACTGACTTCTTAATCTTTTTAGACTTTAATATAATGCACCTAATACTACACAGATGTGGAATATTTTGAATATCTGCAAGTATGGCTCTAATTCTTAAAATTGCCTGTTAGTTGAATGAGGCACAGACTCACACGAAAGGCAACAGGGCAAGGGAGGAGGCAGGACTTAGGGGAGTGAAGATGGCAGCCTACGCATTGTGGGAACTTACTTAGCTGTCCTGAGGCGTGTTTACCTGTCGGGAAAACAAGGCTACTGGCGAACAGTAAATCATTTAATTTCCTACAGGTGTACCAACACCCTAGGGGGGTTGGATGATCTGCGGCAGTGAATGGCCTACCCAAGAATATAGTCCCCTCTTCTTCCTTAGTACAACCACCTTAGATTTTTAAAAGCTGAGCACAGAGCTGCCTGGACTGAAACCTACATTTCCCACACCACCCTGCAGCTAGGGGTGGCCATCTGACTATGATGTGATCTTTCCTGTCATGTTTTCCCTTTCCTGTCACACTCTTTTCAAGGATGCCTCTCCACCTGTGTTCCTGACCCTCTCCTGCCTTGTTTCCTTCACTAGTTCCCTCCTCTGTCTACCCTGTCAGTTATTCCTCCTCTCCACTGCCATCAATGATTCTCTCTCCACTGGTACTTCCTTTCAGTACAGAACCTTAAGCACCACACTGTCCAGCAATCATCCCTTCTCTAGTTCCCTGTTGCATTGAACATCTTGAACAAATAGTTCATATAACCTCTTTCCATCTCCTCAATCTCCTTTTCCTCTTTGTTCTATGGAAGTTGATGCTCCTAGTGGCCACCCATCACCAAGTGCACCACGATGCTCCTAGTGGCCACCCATCTCCACCTTTGCCAGCCCCTCCAGTCTTCATCCCACTGGACGCCTGAGAGTCGCCAGCCAGGTTAACAAAAGCCTTCCTTCGCTCCTTTCCTAAGGCTCTCCCCAGGTTCAACTGCCTGCCTGACCATTCCTACTCAGGCTCTTTTATGCTCTTGTCCTTCTTTCATTCACCCCAATGGTTATTCCCTAGGGTACCATCCCTGATCAAGGAAGTGAGGTGGGCGGGAGAAAGGTAGGTAAGTTTAGTCTCTCCCACAGGTTCCACTACTTTTAAACAAAAAAAGACTTATTTTGCCTTCTGATTATTTAGGCTCATTTTGTTTTTTAAAGCACCTACTCTGTGTCAGGGCTAGACGTTCTCATGTGTGTTACTTACTTAAGGCTTGCCATAATCCTGAGGCAGACATTTATTCCTTCTACCTGGAATGTCACTTCTCTAACTGATACTGGACTAAGTTCTACCATATTTCAGGCAGGTGACAGCTTAGGAGTCACTGCCCTCCCTGAGCCCCTTTTCCACACTGGGACCTCTGTTAACTCTTTCATAGCACCCCATTCTTCCCCTCCACAATACATGTATATGTATTTGATATTTATCTTCCTTGGGTTTACTTCTTCTGACTCCTTCAGTAGACTCTTTCATGAAGATAGGAGACCATGTCTATTTTCCTTACCATTACACAATCAGCAACATATTGTTGAATATACAAATTAAATACCATGTAAGTGGTGGACTGTGATTAGAACCAGGTTATCTTTTTACTACACTCTAATATTCCAACCTTTACAACACCAACTTCCCTCGAGTGCTCCAAGGAATCCACCATTCTCTGCCACCTGAATCATCTACCTTCCAGGCAATGCCACCATCATTTACTTTCATTCCTTTCTCCTTTTCATTCCATATATATATAATTGGTTTTTTGATTCTACTTTCAAAATGCCTCTTAAAGCCATACCCTTATCTCACCTTCTGTACTCTCCTTCCTCTGCCTGTTAAGAGAACTTCATGCTTCCAGGTCATCCATTCCTGCTGAAGAATCTCTTTGAAATTAAACTTGTACCAAAGAGGGAGAGAATCATGTACAAATGTAAAATGATCAACTCTGATGACAGACAAGAATCAGAGATCTGAAAAATATTTCCATGTTACTTAACTGACTGCCTGCATTCCATGGTAGAGCTGTTATGAGTTAATCCCCAAAAGGCAGTATAGTAAAGTAGTTAAGAACACAGACTTTGGCGCAATTCATGCCTGGGGATAACTGAGACAGGATCTAGGAAATACGCTGGAGAAACAGAGAGAGCATTCTTTGTAGAAGAAATGCCAAGTGCGAAGTTAGAGTTGTAAACAGAGTAATCAATTCATGGAAGGAGCAAGAATTGGTACTATTGGACCACAGAGTAAGAGGAATGAAACAAGAGAGGCCATGAGGGCACAAAGTAGTAGATCATGAAAATTCCAAGGTTCAAGTTGCAGCCATGTCACTTATTTATTCTAGAATCATGGGCAAAAAAACTCTCATTGTAAAATGGAGACAGAAGTTAGCATTAAGTCAGAATAATTCACTGTTAATGTATTTTGGTGCTTAGTGCATGGTAAGTGTTCAATAAATGTTAACTATCCATAGCCTCTTCTTTAATCCCAAGGAAAATTAAATGATTTTATAAATTGGTTCCAATATTTGAAGTAGGAAGATGTTTTATAATGGTTACTATAATTGACACAAAAAAATCAGTTGAATTTCTATGAACAAACTAATAATAGGAAAATGGAATTAAGAAAACAATTCCATTTACAATAGCATCCATGTACATAAGAATAATACACGGAGCACTGTGTTGCACATGCAAAGCTCTGAGTTCAATCCTCAGCACTGCAAAAAAAATAAGAACAAAATACTTGGAAATAAGTTTAACAACAGTGTGAGACATACATTGAAAATCACAACAAACTGTTGAAATAAATGAAAGATAACCTAAATAAATGGAAAGACATACTGTGTTCATGGATTGGAACTGTAACATAGTTTAGATGGCAGTACTCCCTAATATGATCTACAAATTCTATGCAATTGCTTTTAAAATCCAAGCTAGTGTCCTTGTACAAACTGACAAACCGACCATCTGATCCTAAAATTCATATAGAAAGGCTCCAGAATAATCAGAACAATTGCCTTCCACTAAAAAATAAAAATAAAAAAATAAAAATTTTGGATGACTCCAACTTCCTGACTTTAAAACTTACTACGAACTACAGTAATAAAAAGAGTGAGGTATTGGCATAAAAACGGACATATAGACCAATGGAAAAGAACTGAAAGCCTCAAAATAAACCCACACATCTATGGCCAATTGATTTTTGACAAGGGTGCCAAATTAGTTCAATGGGAAAAAGAATAATCTTTTCAATAAATGGTGCCAAGATAACTAATTATCTGTATGTTAAAAAAATGAATGAATTTAGACTCCTGCCTCACACCATATATGAAAACTAACTCATAATGCATCAAAGACCTAAACATAAGAACTAAAACTCTTCTTTTCTAGAAGAAAATTTAGGTGTATATCTTCATGACTCTGGATCAGGCAACAATTTCTTAAACATGAAACCTAAATCACAAGCAACCAAAGAAAAAAGAGATGAATTAGGCTTCATCAAAATAAAAAACTTTTGTACTTGAAAGGACATTACCAAGAAAGTAGAGCTGTGGGTATAGCTCAGTGAAAGAACACATACTCAGCATGTGCCAGGCTGGGTGCAATCTTTACCTCCAAAACGAAGGAAGGAAGGAAGGAAGGAAGGAAGGAAGGAAGGAAGGAAAGAAGGAAGGAAGGAAGGAAGGCAGACAACTGACACAATGGGAGAAAATCTTTCCAAATCTTATATCTGATAAGGTTCTAGTATCTCATATAAAGAACGTTGAAAACTCATCAACTAAAAAAACCAAATAATTCAATTAACAATGGGTATATAAACATGAACTCAATTAAAAAAATGGGCAAAGGAACTGAATAAGACATTTGTCCCACAAGGATATACAGATATCCTACAGGTACAAGAAAAGATGTTCAATATCATTGATCATCAGGAAAATGAAAATCCAAACACAATGACATGCCCACAATAATTGATAAGTCTGATAATAGCATGTGCTGATGAGGATGTGGAGCTATCAGAACCAACCCACACTGCTGCTGGGAATGGAAGACAGTGCAGCTCCCATAGAAAACAGCTGGGCAGTTCCTTGGAACGCTAACACAGAGCTGCCATGAGACACAGCAAGTCTACTCCCAGGTCTATAACCAAGAGAAAGGAAAACTTACATCTACACAAAAATTGTCCACGAATGTTTATAGCAACATTATTTATAAGAGCCAAAAGATTAAAATAACTCACATATCTACCAGTGATGAATGGATAAGTAAAATGTTATATACTCATATGACAGAAGGTTATTAAGCCATAAATAGGAATGGAGTACTGATACTGCTATGACCTAGATGAATCTTGAGAACATCATGCAACATAAAAGAAGCCAGACACAAAATGCCACATACGTGATTTCATTTATATGAAATGTCCAGAATAGGTAAATCCATAAAGACAGAGTAGATTAGTGGCTGCTAGAGGCTGTGGAGAAAGGGGATGGGAAGTGACTGCTTATGGGTATAGGGTTTCTTGTAGGACAAAAATGTTAGATTGGATAGTGGCGACAGTTGCACAACCTTCTGAATAAACTAAAAACCACTTAATTAGATACTTTAAAGTGGTGAATTTATGGTTTGAAAATTATATCTCAATTTTAAAAATTAAAAAAAAAAAAGTCAATATATCCTCATTCCCTTAGATCACTGGCCCATTTTTTCCCTCAGCAAATGTAAAGAACAAGTACTCTTCATTTATCATAGCACAATTGTGTGGGTCCTTAATATCTTGAACCAGCAGTAAACCCAGTTGGGTGAACTCACTAGGTAAAAGCAGAGGAGAGACACATTTGCATCTTAACCAGCACAGTTCCAAAAGAGACCATGTGTTCATTACTGAGAGCACAGCTAGGACAATGGAAGAATCAGACATTTAAAATCTGAAAGCTTCAGCCCAAAGCAAGTCAATAAAAAAGAAAACAAAATCCCCAACTACTAAATACACATCCCAAGCCTGCCTGGCATGCATGGGCTCTCATTCTGCCAAAAACCAAATTCAAAACAAATATCAAGATTCTAGGGAGGGCAAAAGCTCAAACAAGCAAAAGCATTTCTAGTAGTTAATGCAGATAAGGGAAAATAAACAGATGTGTTTTGTTCTGGGCTTGTTATTATCAAATTGGCCCTAGCCAGCAAAGCAGGTGATAAAAGTGGGCATGTTTAACTCCAGGTGAAATGGCAGAGCTCAGCTACTGAGCGGCTCCTACTTCAAATACTTTTTACCTCAATTAATTCTCTCACACAAGAGAGAAATTCAGAAATCTCTTCAGGTTAAAGCCCTGGCCCTTTTCTTTTTAGTGTTTTTAAATTCATACTGGGAAGAGGCTGAAGAAGGAAATAATGCTATAATCACTGATTCCGTTAGGGCTTACTGTCAATCATTACAAAGTGATCCTTGCCTGATGCATACCTCTAAACAGTCAGAAGGAATCAGTCACAAAGTGAGAATTTCAGCAACAAATACAGAAATTGTCTGATGGTTGTGGCTTTGACTTGGGCAATTCTGGAATACACTGTGATCTCTGGCTTCTATCCAGAGTGTGAAATAAAAATCCTGTCTAAAGAAAGGGCCTTGGTTCCCTCACAACTAACCTGGGCAGTGCTGAGACTACATGTGTATCACCCCCTTTGAACCTTTTTAAGAAAGCAGATGCCCTATAACTGAAGATAATTTGGAAACTGGCACGATAGTTAAAAAAAATAAATTCAGTTGGACAGTCGTTGTAGGGCTCCTGCCAACTTCTCGTTCCTTGCCATACAGAGTAATGATTCCTGTCAGTCACTTAGAAAAAGAATAGCTTCTAGAAAAGCCAAATAGCTGTAACCTAAAAACAGCAACCCTGCATCAGCACATAAAAACTTACAGGGAGCTAGAAGTCTGAAAAATCAAATTCAAATTCAGAAACCTAATCTCAGCTCCAATACTGAAATTATAATAAGAATCAAGTTCCTACAAAAATATGTACTAATCATTTTATTGGTTCTGTTGTAAGACACACACACATACACATACCCGTGGACACATACACAGTGTTGCATGCCCAGTGCAAATAATATATTGTTTTGCAAATGAAAAACTTTCAAATTATTTAATCCAGATTTATTCTATAATTGCTAAAAGTCAAATACTCTTAAATAAATAGAAGTCAATGCAATCAGAAAAAGCAGACACGAAGTCCACTCAAGTTTCCATATTAATCACAAATACTCTGGTGGTCTTTAAGATGCTAAACAATTTAGTACCTAGTATACTTCTCAATGTCAGGACTGTGCCATAGCCACAAATTAAACTTTGGGAAAGGATTTGAGGGAAGCAGAGTTGTGAAGATGTTTGGGACAGATGTTTCAGGGGTCAACAATAGTAGAGAGAATGTCGGTGGGCTATGAAATCAGCCGAGAGATGTGCTGCTAAGCTATCCCTCAAGTGAGTTAAATTTGGGGCCTCTGATCCCAAAACAGGAGCTTACATCCAACACATGTTCACAGGTCCTTATTAGGTAAAGGGCAAGGGAAGATAAGGAAAGAATTTCTTTGCAACTCAGTGGGAGGGGGACCTAGCACCTTGTTACAAATCACTGGTTTGTACAGAACATTTTAGAGTCTTGGAGAAGAGTAACTATAAGAGCATCAGCACAAGCCAAAGGCAAAATTCTTTGCCAAAGCTGTAAGTGCTATTGAGATTGTGATCTACAGTCTGAGAATTGATTTTGTAAAAAAAAAAAAAAAAAAAAAAACTCCAAATTCTACGATCAGCAAGTTTAAGCAAGCTTCATATCACACTGTATAGAAATATACATACATTACCATTCCATTAGATTTCTTGTTAGAATTGGTACCTGGAAAGAGCTCTTAGATTAGGGAATTACATTTTCATTTACAGGAAGGACTTGGTATTCTCAATTCCAGAGAGTTCAATGGTAGTGAAAGGACTTGGGGAAATAGTTTTCTGATATGCTGGCCCTCAAAAAGAGTGTTACAAGATTAAAGGACTGGTCCTGGATGTGTGATCTCAATAAGAAGAATCACAGTGAGAGAAATTAAGGTGTCCATTGGAATCTTATCATCTGAAATCAAGACTTGCCTTGGTGAGGAAGGTAAGACAGGTACTTTTAACACCTTGCCCAGGGATACTCAAAGACCAGTCTAAAAAGGATTCACATGGCTTGTAAACAGCAGAACCAGGTCCTGAATTGAAGCTGTCAGAGTACAAATTCCTTTTTCTGTTCTACTACCTGATTGCCTTATGTAAATGAACAAACAAAACCAGGCGGACAGAGATGAGTGTGAACAGGAAAGAGCAGAAGAAAAATATGTGTTGTAGGACTGGGGGAGCAGCTCAGTGGTGGAACACGTGCTTAGCATGGCACTGGGTTCCATCCGCAGCACTGGAAAAAAAAAATTTTTAAAAAGTGCTGCATTCTTCTGCCAGTATTTCTCAAATGGATTTTAATTTTATTTTCTTTCAGGTTGGGAAAACCATTTAATGATCACACTTCAACTGTTCAAACTTTATTTTCCTTTTGAATCCAACTTGTAACACATCTGTTGATCACATAATAAAACGAAATTGCCAAAGATTAAGTGATGAGTTGTTTTCAGTAAATTCCAACATTTGTTCCCAGTCCAATTCAAATGGCAGCTTTCAGAATGAGCCCAAATTGAAAGATCATTTCAGTGCAATAAGAGAGGAAGTTCTTTTGGTTGGGAATCAATTTTGAATTCTGGTTCCAAGAAATTTTATGTTCAAGACCAATTAATTATTAGGTTGTTTACCCTCTCTGATGCCTGAACACAACCTGGCTGTGCCTGGATCAGGACAAAGAGCAGACCAGACAGTAATTCCTGAGTGCAACCTGTATCAAGCCCTTGCAGAATCTGGCTGGGGTTTTAAAGAATTCCAGGCATGTGTTTAAAGTCATTTTCCCAATGTGCTAGACTTCCTTCCGTTCTGAGAAAAAGGGAGACAGGTTGGGTAGTTAAAGGTTAAATGTGGAGAAACACACAGGATAAAATCTGCTAAAAAATTGTTTGTTTTTTTTTTAAATGAAATATTTCATTTTCCCAGGGTAGTTTCACAATGCTTTCCTATGTTTGTGGCCACAAAGATATTCAATAGGAAATCCTGAAAAAACTATGCTAATACTTAATAATACTGGATTCAATTGAAAGACTATCAAAATCCATAACGTTTGTCTTCTCATCTAGATCAATTAAAAAATTCAAGGACCTGAATGGCCAATTTGATGTACAATCAGATATATGTCCAAAGGAAAACTGTTCCCTGCTTTCTTCCTACAGATCACTGATCTTCCCCGCAGAAATGGAATCCCAATGAAAGATAATCCAAAAGTAAGCATTTTACTTATTTATACCTGAAGGACGTGATTTAAAATCATGGCACCTAAGTAATGAGCAAGAATGCTTCTCTGCAATGGCCCTGCAAGGTAAGAGGAATAGCCAACTGTCCCTGTCTCCTGGGAATCTTGTTCTCCAAAGGCTGTTCCTGCCATGATACTGTTTAGTAGGGAGTCATGATGTAGTCTGAGCAACACTTCAATGTCATGTCTTTTTCCAGCTTTTTTAAATGTCTGACACTCTGTTATTTCTTTTGTACACTTATTCTAATGACCAAAGATTAAATCCATCGAAAGCTGAAAAAGCCAAAGCTTTGTGATATGGACAGGGAGATGGACAAACCAGTTTGTTTTTCCTATGCCTGGGTTGAAATAATTCTAAAACTAGATAGACACCTTAGCCCTGTGGCAAGAGATACATATGTGAGGGTCATAATGTTTGCATATCGGCCCAACAAATCCCTGAAAACCATTCAACATACAAACTATAAATACTCCAAAGAAAACAGCTGCTGTGTAGAATCGACAGAAAAAAGAGAATAGACAACATGTTGCATTATTTCCTAAGCCTGTTGACAACAGGCTTCCAAATTTTGTGTTTAGCCCTCTTTCTCTGAACTAAAGCTAATGGAGTGGCATTTCTACAATCATGTCTCAGTCTATTCTCAGCATACTCCAGGCCTAAAGTAAGTAGTAAGAGGGAGAGTTATATGAAATTCTTTTGCTTTAGGTACTACTGCAGGTACTGGTACTACAGAAAAAAGAGACAAACAGACAACTATGCAATGGAGAAATTGTTGTGGCCTACAATGCAATGCAACTTATCTCAATTTCTTAAGCAAGCTTAATCTGCAACACCATAGTATTACTTTTCTGAGATGATCGATGAGGGCTTAATTAATGTTAACTAGTTTTGAAGTGGAAAATAACACATAAGATAGCACAGCAGTCAGCAGTTGTTTTTAAATTTTTAATCTACAAAATAGTTCTAAAATACAAAAAGTGTACAGAAACTTCCATTTACTTTTCTGATTAAGGATTTCTTGAACAGGCTAACTCTAGAATATGTAACCTCATGAGTGGCTTATGTGTATGTGATTTCTCAAATATAAAACTAAAGTCAAGGCATAATTTAAACAAATTCATCTAGTCATCTCCTATGGTAAACCCAATTCTGTAATTATTAAGTTCTGAAACAAGCCATTATGTTTTCTGGGCTATAGCACATCAATGAGTTTTTATTAAAAAAAATCATCACTCCATTTGTTCTAAGAAATTAATGACTTAAATAATACTAAAGATTTGTATTTAAATATTTATATAGCTGATAAAATCTAAAACATCTGCTTTCTTAGCTTAAAATTAGAAACAAAAATTTAGTTAATGAAATAATCTCAAAAGCATAAACATTTTTATTAAACTGAATAATTTGTGGTTTATAATTTTAAAAAATAGCTGCATAACTTTCATTGATAAGAAAACGTGAAAATGCTACCTGGTCATACAACTCCTTTGAATTAAATGTCTTCAATGAGTAAGTTCCTTAGAAAACATCAGAATGACTAACTTAAAGCTGTAACAATGAAAATGTTATTTCATGAAATCAT
Source organism: Glaucomys volans (assembly GCA_020662805.1). Classification (NCBI taxonomy): domain Eukaryota; kingdom Metazoa; phylum Chordata; class Mammalia; order Rodentia; family Sciuridae; genus Glaucomys; species Glaucomys volans. Next base: position 457,418 of record JAJEJO010003034.1, read on the forward strand.
ATGTTATTAGTGAAAGTGGTTCCCAGCATGTATCTTTAGCTTGACCTCTTTCTCTTGTGAGCTTCTGCCTCACATTTTGACTGCTGGCCAGGTAGTTTCTCTTGGATTTTCTAACCATCTTTTCAAATTTAACCTGGCCCAACTAGAGGTGGAACATGCCTAAGAAAGAACATGGCATAAAAAAGTATACTTGAACAGCCAGGCGTAGTGGTGCGCTCCTATAATTCCAGTGACTCAGGAGGCTGACCAGGAGGATCACAGGCCAGCCTAGACTACGTAGCAAGATATAACTAAAAAAAAACAACTAAAAAGGGTGGAGGATGTCACTTAATGGTAGAGCACAATTGGACTCAATCCTCAGTAATGCAAATAAATAAATAAATAAATAAAATAAACTTGAACAAATAGACATACTATGTGCCCAGGGGAAGATTCAAGATTATAGACTGTCACTACTTAATCTAAACTTAATAAGAACTGAATAAAAATATCATAATCCCTCTCAACCTAGAATGAAACGATAAAGGCTAATTTAAGTAGAGCAATCAAGCAAGAATGGCTAGGAAAACCCTGAATAATAAAAGCAAATACTAAAACATATTACAAAGCTTCTACAAATAAAATAATGTGGTACTGGCATATGAATAGAGAGCACAATGGAATGGAGAAGAAAATTAAAAATATAGAACCACTGCATATGAAAATATATGTGCACTATAAAATACAGGCAACATCTCTGATAATAAGGGTCACTGGTTAACTAGATAGCCATATAGAAAAAGATAAAATCAGACCATCCTTCACACCATACATGAAGATAAATTCCAAATGCATCAGAGATTCAAACATAAAAATTGAAAAAAATTAAGTAATACATAATACATTCTGGGAGTTAGAGAAACAAGTTCCTAAGTAACTTGAAATCCAGAAGCAAAAGGGAAAAGACCAGTCAATTTGACTAAACAGAAATGAAGCAAGATTCAACACAGTAAATAGAAAACAACAAAACTCACACAAGTAAAAATAGCAAATGGGGAAAAAAATATCTGTAATGTCTATCACACAAGGAGCTTAATATTCCTAATATGTAAAGAATTCCTAAAAATAAAGGACTAAGTTAAGTCTTTGTAGAAAACTAGAAAACAGAATTAAGCAGAGTACACAGAAAAAAAGAGTTGTGAAGTATCCCCAAACTATGAATATATGCTCCACCTCCCTCCTGACAAGAAACAAAGAGCTCTCACTAACCAGACCTCCAAACACCTGAGAACCATCCAGTGCTGGCAAGGCTGTGGGAAAGGCGCCCTCTCACACACTGCGGGTGGGAACGCAGGGGCATCTGAGAGGCTCAGGTCTCCCTTCTATTTGACAGTGTACTGAGAAGCCAAAAAAAACTTCACAGTTGGAAAGTCTGTAAACTGCCTTAGTAATTTCCAGTCCAGCCAACAACATATAGTGCATGCCGTGTGGGTACAAGGCCAAGGGTGACTTTCACATGCACTATATGAAGTGTGCTCCTGGAGTGGTTCAGTATGCTCCACCTGCCTGCACCTTAGGAAACCATTCCTACCTGCCAAACTGACACTTTGATTCAGTTTCTTCAGTTTCTTCCTTCCCTCTCCATTCCCTCTCCCCTCCCACACTCATTCCTATGGTCCTTCTCTCCTTAACTATTCCCTCTAGAAGAACAATAATATCCCTCTTTTAAAAAAGCATCCTTTCCCAAAGTCAGACTCCTCTCCAGTCACGTGACCTAGACAATGAAAGGCACACTGGAATGTGGTGGCAGTGGCTGGGTAGAGAAGCTGGGGGCATGCGGAATGGCACATGCTTAGACTCTGCAGGACAGGGTGGGGAGTTGGGTGTGGTGGTATCAAAATTTCTGTTTATTCTTTTTTGGTGGTGTTGGGATCTAGTGGGCCTCATGCATGCCATGCAAGCACTCTACCATTAGCACATCCCTAGCCCCCATGTTTTCAATTTTTCAAGGGCAGCTGGTAATTTGTATATTTTAATAGAAAATTTCCTATTTTTTAACTATTTTTGTGGTGCTTGTGAGAAAACACTACCAACTGAGCTATATTCCCAGCCCTAAATTTCCTATTTTGTAAAAGCTGGCATCAGATTCAGATTCCTTACGCAGTATAGGCCAAACAAAAATGCCATTAGACCTCTAGTGTGTAAGGCCTGTTTTAAGTCTTTGGGGGGGGGGGGGCTTATTTTTTAACCAATTAATCATCTGGGTTGTGCTGTCTAGACCAGCCAGTTACTCTTCACTTTTCTCACTACAGAGATCAAAAAGAGTCATAAATTTTCTCAAAATGGCGCACAATATGACATTTGAGTTTTACAAGTCAGTTTTGTGTATAAGTATTCCAGGATCTCACTCCTTTTAAAGAGTAGGACACCATCCCATGTTGGATCTTGCCAACAATCACTCTTGTTGATGCTTTTTTTAAAAAAACAGAATTCAGGTTAGGAAGCTGTTCCTTTGATGCCTGCTTCAGCCCTCCCATTCCACTGACCTCATGAGTAACTTTCAATAAGTTCCCTATCCATAAGAATGGGAACAATGAAGTACCTGATAATAAGGTATGCAAATAATACAGTATCTGGGTTGTTATGATATGTTTAGAGCATTCTGCACAATGCCTGCCACACAGACAACACTTACCAAAGTGACTGGTGGTGTTACTGTAGCTATTATGTCAGCTTTTGGACCACTTAACATTCATACATTTCAGAGCAGCCCAAAAGTTTCACCAAAGTTTAGGTGTTATGTTATCTGCTCTTTATGTTCATAGACTGCTTATCACTAAAAGATTTCACAACTAACAAAATTCACTGTTAGTAAAAACACAGTCATTGCTATTCAGCGCCTCGTGCTTGTCAAGGTGCTCATTTTAAGTGGATTGTCTGATGACATGTTGTAATACCCTCCCTACTATCTGGAACACGAAGACATCCATAATTACTGAGGTCATCCAGAAGCTATTCTCCAGTTTTTACAGCTGTCTTTTTTGTTCCACAGCATCTCAAAAATAATAGCTAATAGTGGCTCTACCAATAAATTTTACTAATTCTTTGAATAATGGAAGATGCAAGTCACAGGGCCATGCTGATTTGAATTCATCATTTCCCTACAACCACATGTTATTAAAAAGCGAAAAAGCTTTTCCCAAACCTATGTCCTCCCTCTGGCTACTGCCCTTTCTCCTTCCTTTCCTTCACATCAATCTCCACTTCTTTCTTTCCACTTATTCCTCAGCATGCTGCCATTGGTCTTCTGCCCCCACCACTCCACTGGATCTGTTCAGATATTTTTCAGTCCTGCTGACTGCTGCGCACTCTTAATGTGACTGACTACCCCATTCTTCTGTGATACTATTCGGTCCTTTTTTTCTTCCTGCCTCTTCCCATGCTGTTCATCAGTACCTTTCTTCTTTATGTATGGTTCTCTTTCTTTATTCTGTCCCTTAAACACAGGACTTACTGCAGAGCCTCACTGGCTTCTCCTTTTCCTTAGGTGCTTATCCTAGGCTGCTAGGTGCGCTTTCTATTGTGAGCCTTCTCTTTCTTAACTTATGGCAGATATAAGGCTTAACTATTTTGGGGGTTTTTTTTGGGGGGGTGCTGGGGAACCCAGGGCCTTGTGCTTATGACGCAGGCACTCCACCAACTGAGCTATATCCCTAGCCCCGCTTGATTGGTTTTTAATCTCTATGCTCTACCTAGAAAGTCATCTCCTAGAGGCTGAGGCTTTTTCTTATTCACCTCTGTTCCCCAGCACCAAATAAAATATTGACATATAACTAGCATTTGTTGAATAAGTAAATAATATTCATATGCTTGTATGAATATTAGTTCTAGTTGGTTTTTCATTTTCCCACAATTTGAAGTAGCATTTGTTTTGGAAAACCAATCACCCAGGCCACTTTTTCCCAGAGGTAAAAATTTTTTTAAAAATAAAAAAGGAAAACCTTTTAAAAGTCATTTATCAGCTTTACCATGGTAGCATGAGCCACAAAAGCAGCTGAACAATGTACCCTAGAACTCCTGCCTTCTATAATTGAAGAATTTTTTTCTATTATCATTTATGTCTTTGCTTATGGCCCATAAAGAGTCAGATTTAACTGCATTGGAAATTTAAGGGAAAAATATAAAGGATCTTGATGAAACAAAACTGTTGGTATGAGATGAGCTTTCCAAGGGAAATAAATTACACAAAATCACTCTTTCTGACTCTAAGTATAAGGAGAAATATGTTTAGGGCTGCACAAAGACCATGTAAATGTTACATCTCAGATGCAGAACTTGGTCTAATTATATATAAGGTTGTCCATTCGCAAATCAGGCAGTCTGAACTCATCTACCCAAATGCATTCTGCTCCGTTTCTCCTCTTCATTGCCACCCTGCTCACAGACCCCTAACCAAACAGAAAGATGGTAGGGAAAGATGTAGAGGAGCAAAGAACGTGTGTAACTGTGAGTGTGAGTGAGCAAGCGAGTTTCCTGCTTGCTACAGGAGATCCTTAGGAAAATTCCCTAAAGGACCTGAAATTTCCCAGGTCCCTCAGAGTAAAGATTTTTCTCCTTTATGGCAGGACCTCCCAATCTATTTTTCATTATTGCCCTTTAAGTTTTTTTTTATTTTGGTGGGGGGTACTGGGGATTGAAGTCAGGGGCACTCGACCACTGAGCCACATCCCCAGGCCTATTCTGTATTTTATTTAGAGACAGGGTCCCATTGAGTTGCTTAGCACCTTGCTTTTACTGGCTTTGAACTTATGATCCTCCTGCCTCAGTCTCCCAAGTCACTGGAATTATAGGCATGTGCCACCATGCCCAGCCCAGCCACTGTTCTTAAGTAGGCTAACAGTCACAAAATCCATTCTTAGAAAAGAGCTGCTGGCTTGTATTTAAGGAAAATAACGGATGAAATTGAGTATAGAATTTACCTTTACTTAGGAATTTTGGAAATTTGTTCTATTAATATATTTTATTATCTTTTTAGGTATGGATCCTGTCTCTTTACTGAACTTCAAGAGATTATGACGAGTTGAGGTTCAATTTAAGACTGGCCTATATCCTCTACTCCCCCGCCCTTTATCCTAATGGCCCAATGGGGATTCTGTTTTTTCACCTGTAACCTTTGATCTCAGGAAGGGCTATAAAAAAGGGGTGAGAACACCTTTTTCATTTACTGATTATTCTTTTTTGAGACTGGTTATAGAAGAAAAAAATCTCATTCATTCCTACTGCCAAGTAAGCATCATTCCTAGGATCAAAGATTTTAAGCTCTTGAATGATTTCAATTTCAATTGATGTTGTCCATTCACATAATGGACTATTAGTCATGAAAAGGAACAAAGTAATGATACATGTTACAATACGGATGAACCATGAAAACATCATGTTAAGTGAAGTAAGTCTCCTATGATTTGAACGTGGTTTGTCTTCGAAAGGCTCATATGTTGGAAGCTTGATTCCCCAGTGGGGAATCAAGAGGTGGAGCCTAGTGGGAGGTTGTGAGGTCTTACCTAGGGTGAGGCCCTTGGTGTAGATTAAAGTTGCTCCTCATGGTACACAGAGGAGTCAGTATTCAAGGAAGGGCTATTATAAAACAACAATCCTGGCCACTCCCTAACCACTACGGTTGGTTTCCCTGTACTACCTTTCCCTCTTACATGTGCTGTCCTTCATGATTTCATCCATCATGAGGTAACACAGCTAGAAGAGCCCTCACCAGACTTATGCCATGCTATTTGGACTTTCAGTCTCCAAAACAAGAAACTAAGTAAATATCTTTTCTTTATAAAATACCCAGTTTATTATAGTAACAGAAAATGGATTAATACAAAGTCCAACACAATGATAGAACATGTGCTTAAGCATGTGTGAGGCCTTGGGTTCAATCCCATGTGTATACATACACACATCCAAAAATGAAACCCAAAGACCACATATTATATGATTCTGTTTACATGAACCATTCAGAATAGCTAAATCTGTAGAGACAGAAAGTAGATAAGAGGTTGCTTAGGGCCAAAAGAGCAAGGGGAAGTAGGGAGGTGACAGCTACAAGAGACAGAGTTGCTTTCTCAGGTGATTAAAACATTCTACAATTAACTGTGGTAACTGCTGCATAACTGAATATACCAAAAAACTGTGCATTTTAAACAGATGAATTGCATAGAGTGTGAATTCTATCTCAATAAACCTATTATTAAAATTCAGAAATATTTGGACATATTTGGATGTTTCATTGATGAGACCTTCTTATCAGTCTCTTTAACTTGACCAGAAATTCAAATTCATAGTGATTAAAAGAATCAGAATATGATCTAGACGAGAAAGAAAACATTATATTTTGAAAGGCTCTTAAAAATATTCAAAGAAGGCTGGGGACATAGGTCTATGGTAGAGTGCTTGCGTAACAAGCACAAGACCCTGGGTTCTAGCCCCAGTACCCCAGCACAGAAAGAGAGAGAGAGAGAGAGAAATTTTTAACACTTTTTATGGTGCTCAAAGTAATCCTCCTTTCAAATTAAATGCCTAACAACAAGGGAATATAAACTAATTACCCTCAACCTAAAATAGTCAAAATTGATTTATCCCAAGGTACTTATCAATCCACAGGCTTGAAAAAACACTGGTAACATCTCATTTCCCTGACAAATAAAACTTTAAAAAGTTTTACTCCTTTAAAGCTTTCAATAACAATGTTATAATAATAAGTTATTAAGTTATTATGTTATAGAAGATTATAAAGCAAATTTTGCACTAAAATAAACACTACTTTATATCATTATTTTAGTGACCAATATTCAGGAACTTACCTAACTCGGAGAGGACATTTTTCTTTAATTGTTTTATAAGAGTTTGCATATAAGAACCAGTAAAAAATGAGATGGCATTTAAATGTTCATGGTAAGTGGAGGACTACATCACTCTTAAGCTAGGAAACTCATTTGGCGCCCATGGGACAGTACAATGACTCAAACTTGTGCCTCAGTAAAATCCCTGGGTCAACTTTGTGACTTTTGTGAACTCCTCTCACTTGTTAAATCCAAACATCATTTCATCAAAAAGATGTACTACCAGGCAGCAATTAAAACTGGTACCCATGATAGCTACATGGAGAAAGTTTTTTAAATGTTACATAAGAAAAAGGAAAGCAAAGAATTTTAAAAGAATTTACACATTTTTGTAATACTTCATAACTATTTAATGTGGTAAAAAATTAAAATGTCATAGTGATAAGACTGGGTAAGGTAAGATTCTTACAACGTCCAAGTATATTTAATAAAAATTCTAAAAATGCTTTAAAAATATGTACAGTTTTAGGAGTCAGGATAATTTACAAGACAAGATTGTTTTTATTCATTTATTTCTGAATATGTGTTTGCGTTTCAAATTTTATTATTATCTATGAATAATTTAATGATTTTTAAGCCTGACTTCAGGGTTACTTTCACATACATGTCCTGGGCTACTTTTTAAATGGAACAGTCCATCTCAAACATGTCTGCTTCTATGCCTTGGCCTTAGGACAAAGACGCAAGGAGCAAAGAATTTTAGTGGTTCATAATAAAATGATCACTCATAACCATGATGCTTGCCTGACATTTTTATCCATGATCAGATAAACAGATGAAAAGTAGATTCAACTGAATTCTGAGATGACACCAAACAGTAAGTCATTAGTCAGATAATAGAAGTTCTGACCAAAGTTAAATTATCAATGGAATAAATAATTAAAAGTTCATTAATGACAAGTACAGAGTACATCAATAATGCAAAAGAAATAAGGAAAGGAAATTGGAATACAAATACAAAATGCTGAAAGCTTGGCCAGAGGTATCAATGACTGCCACTGAAAATAATGATCATTTGCTCTCAGTTTCCACTAAGGATCAGTTATCATGGGTGCAGCATACAAGGAATTTGGGATAACTAAGAAGACATAACTATCCTTGTGGTATATAAACACAATGAAATATTATTTAACCACAAAATGGATGATACCCTATCATTTTACAGCAGCATGGATGGAACCAGAGTACATGATGTCAAGTGAAATAAGTCAGGCACAAAAATATTAACACTTCATACTGTCATTTATATGTTAAAGCTAAAAGTTGATCTCAAAGAAGTAGAGAATAGGGTCTGGGGTTGTAACTCAGTGGTTGAGCACTTGCCTAGCAAGTGTGAGGCACTGGGTTCCATCTTCAGCAGATAAAAATAAGTAAATAAATAAAATAAAGGTACTGTGTCCATCTATAACTAAAATTTAAGAGAGAGAGACACAGACAGGGAGAGAATAAAATAATGTTACCAGAGCCTGAGAAGGGTATGGGTGAGGGAAGGATAAAGAGAGGATGGTTAATGGGTACGGGGTGCAGATGGTCAGGAGGAGAGACTTCTAATGTTCTGTAGTCAATAGAATAACTATGGTTGAGAAAATTAATTTAGCATTTCAAAATAGATACTAGAGAGGATTTTAAATATTCCAAACACAAAGAAATAATATGTCTGAGGTGACAACCATGGCATCTAACCTGATCTTATCATTACACATTTTATAAATGCACTGAAATGTCATAATGTCCACACAAATATGTACAATTACTATGAAACAAATTTAAAATAAAAATATAGCCAGTGTGGTGGTACATGCCTGCAATCTCAGTAACTCAGAAGGCTGAGGCAGGAGGATTGCAAGTTCAAGGCTACCCTGGGCAACTCAGTAATACCTTGTCTCAAAATAAAAGACTTTGAAAAGGACTGGGTAGACATAGTTCAGTGTTAGAGAACCCCTGGGTTCATTCAATTCTCAGTACCTATAGATTTGTGTCTGTGTGTGTGTGTGTATAATTTTATACATATGTTTATATATAAATATATATGTATTTTAAATAGCTCTTCAGTTGGTTAAACAAACAAACAAAAAAATGGTGCATCAAACACAATTGGAAAAACTCCATAACAAGTACTTTTCTAAACCAGAGGCTTTTGGTGGGGATAGTACTACCTTAGGGGGCACTGTGGAATCTGTTAGAGTAATTCTGTCTTCCAGTCTAATTCATTCCTTTCATTTCTCCTTTATGGCACAGCAAGAACACAATATTGATTTATTCAAACTCTCTTTTCATTGTGATATAACCAATATACACAAAAATAAAAACACAAAGGCATACCTTAACTGTTGTAAAGTGTACTCCCACCCAGCACCTCAGAAGCCCTCAGGTGCCCCTTCCTGATAAATCCTGATAGCTAATAAATCAAGTTTTCCCATCCTGTTCTCTTCCATAAGTGACTTGGCTATTTTTGACCCTTTATATTTCTTTATAAATTTTAGAATCACATTAAATTCCACTAAAAAAACAGTTGAGGTTATATTGATTTCTTGAAGAGAATTTATGTGTGTGGGTAGGTTATATTTTCTACAAATTTTATTTCAGGATAGTAAGGAGCACTGCATAATATTTCTTTTAAAAAGGGCATGCTAGGCCTGGTAAGAACCAATATTCTCAGTGAAATAAATGTGGAACATTCCCCTGTAGAACATGGATCTCTAGTTCAAAAACTAGATCTTATGTGAAAAATGAAACACACTCAAGATGACAACTGAGATTACCTTCATTTTAAAATCTTCCTCGGATGTCATGATTTGGCCACCTCATTATTTCATACAGGGTTTTCTAGGCACAGATGTCTTAATGTCATTGATTGAAACCCATTAGTTCTTTCATAAATTATGATAAGGTGACCGAAGAGCATACATACTAATGCCAAGCAGGTCATTATAAATAAATTCCTCATTTTTGTTTGGGAATTAGAGCCAAAACAGTTGTGTGAGTCAGTTTTTTGTTGTTGTGACCAAAAATACCTGACAGTAACAACTTAGATGAGGAAATTTATTTGAGACAATGGTTTCAGAGGTGCTGTCCATGGTCAGCCAGCTCCACTGCTCCAGGCCTGAGAGGAGGCAGAACATCATGGAAGAAGAGAGGTACTCAGTTTACAACAGATGGGAAGCAGAGAGAGAGCCCAGGAGCCAGGAATAAAATACATAACCACCAAACCATGTCCCCAGCGACCCACTTCCTCTTACCATGCCCCACCTGCCTACAGTTACCACCCAGTAATCTATTCAAATTATTAACCCATCAAATGGACTAATCTACTGATGAGGCTGCTGGTCTCATAATCTAATCATACCGCCTTTGAACATTCCTGCATTGTTTTACACAGGAGCTTTCAGGGGATACTTCATACCCAAAACAACAATGGTTAACAAAGCTGGACTGTAGTAGATCAAAGGGTAAAAGTGAATCTTGGGATTCTAAAGTTAAATCAAATAATTAAAACCAATAAATCAGATACAATGGATTATGTATTTGTTATCTTAAAACGTAGTTTAGGCCTGTTGGTCTTAGATAGACAAATGATTATATTTTTAAAGAGTTCATGACAGGGTTCATGCCACATACACCTCTTCCACTTTACCAGCTACATGATCTTGGGCAGATTACTTGACCTTTCAGAAATTTGGTTTCTTATTGCAAAATGGAAATAATACTGGCAATTCCTGTTGGTTTTGCTTTCTTGTTTTTTGTTTTGTTTTGCGGTGCTGGGGATTGAACCCAGGGCCTTGTGCTTGTGAGGCAAGCACTCTACCAACTGAGCTGTGTCCCCAGTCCTGTTTGTTTTGAGATGGATATCAAGCTGCCTTTCCCAGGCTGGCCTTGAACTTGAGGAGCAAGTGATCCTCCTACTTCAGCCTCCCTGGTGTAGACGGAAGGGCAGATGCAGGTCACCTTGCCTGGCTCCATTTTTTGTATGAATGACTGGAGATTAGAATTCAAGGCATCTAGGAGCTGGGTATCTAAGAGGAACTGAATAAGTGGCAGCTATGAGTGTCATTTTGATATTCATGCACTGACCACAACTTGTGTACAAGTGAATGAGTTCACCTGGGCTATGTCCCTGAGGCATTTGCATCTTAAAGCTCTCACTTCTAATTGTGGAATGAAAACCTTTGCCTCCTTTAAAGAAATTTCAGGCATCAGCAAGCAGATGGCATAGTACATTCAAAATTCATCCCACAAGGTCATACTGCCCTTTCAGTTTATAAGCAAGAAATTTTGAAGTGATTGAGAAATTCTCGGTGATACAGGAAAAGTGTCACATCACCCAACAACTGGCTTGATGACAATGCTCCAGTTCACTATAAATTTTCAGTCAATTATGAAGCACAAATATTAGACAGATCTCCCACTCTACTAGGCATAAATCTGGCTGAGCTGCAGAAGTTTCCAAAAGTTAATCTCTCCTCAAAATACGGAATTCTTTATTCTACTGGAAATATTCAGGAGAATATACTAGATGGAAGTATGATATGCTAGAAAAAGTAATGAACTTATAGCCAAGAGAAGTGTTTCTTCATTTTAGTTCTAATACTTAAAGCACTAGTGTAACATTAACCAGCACATTTAGTATCTACAGGTTTTACTACCTCATCTAATAATGAGAGGGACAACTTAGGATTCCTTTCAACCTGAGTGTCTATGTGAAGGTACATCTAAGGAGAGGGGAGAGGGGAGGGAAAGGACATTTCAGTTGGCGCTTGCCATTATTTAATATTGAGTGGTTAAGTCTAGCTCAGAAGCTAAATCTGATTAAATTGTTGGTGTCTGTATAAAACAGAGGATCAGGATGGACCTCCAAAATGAGGAGGGGCTGTCTAGAGCACTTTAAGCCTATTCCCATGGGTTGCAGTAAATAATGAAGATATTTGATGTGATGTCATCTCTGGACTGGAAGACAGACCATCCAGCCTCCAATGCCTCCCCCAAATGACCACATGAAGTCTCAATTTCTGGTCTCCTAGATTCCTAGGTTGAATCTCTCTGTGCTCTACATCCTACATCCCAGGCCAGGAGGATCTCTCTGCCCTTTACAACACCCTGATGTTCATGTTGACCCTCCCTGGACAAATCATCATGCTGCACCACTCTGCCCTTTACAGGCAATGGTGTTCAGCCGAGCTTCATATCAACACTATCTGAGGAACTTAAAAAAAAAAGAAAAAATTTAAAAATACTGATAGCAGACCCACCCCAAACCAGTCTGACTCTCTGTAAGATGGAATTGAGATAGGATACAAGAAATATAAAACATTAGTTAGAAAGCAGATAAAAGGAAAAACAAAAAACTATAATATAAAAGTCTGATGCTAACGTCCCTCATACTTTCCATCTTGAAGTCAGCATTCCTTCCAGGTCTGTCACTCCCCAAACCAGTTCTCTCTCCAGTCTGTCATTTCCAAAGGTCTGGAAAATCTTTTAATCTTAGAATTACCATAAATTCACTCATATATGAAAATTATCTTGGGCACAGTTGATCAGACCACATAATAAACAGGTTAAATAAAGAGACCCAATAAGAAATCTATGGTTTAGAGGACCTTCCAACATTATCTACTGATCATATAATGGCAACCACACCACCTTGTAATCACCAGACTGATTGATGTCATCCCCACATACCTTCCCGTGCCCATCCCTCATCTGGCTGCCTTTAAAAGAAGAGCCTGAGAATCCCAATGGTCTCTCACTTTCAAGAAGGTCCGCATGCTCCCTTGAATGTGCATTGCTTGCTTTCCCAAATAAATTTTCTGTGCCTCTGATTGACATGTCCTTAAATTAATTTCTCTGACATTTGCCAAGAACCCCATTCATCTTGAGCTGAGGTTCACCCTTTCTGGGAAATCCTTAGACCTCCTCCGATGACAGTTTTTAGGCACTTGGGTTTTGTCAAAGTTCTCCAAATGATTCCAGTGTATGACTGGAGTTAAGAAAGGTCCGCACAGCACACGCTGCGTCTGTTAACAAGTACAGAAAAGACACCTCTCTAATAGGGAAAAGAAGAGATCCTGCAGACACAGCACTAGCCAGAGTTTTGGTTTCCTAACCCGTATGTTAAAGGAGTTGTGTGTTTATGAGTATACAAGAAAGATTAAATTATAGAGGTCTCAAGAAAAACTGTCAATAGTAAAGATAATTACAGGTAATGATGGAGAACTAACAAAAAGAAGATAAAACCCATAAAGATCTATTTTCGATGTATAAGAGAAATACTAATTGCATTCTCTTAGGTCAACCATTCTGTACTTGACTAATTACAATGCAGCACAGTAACAATGATATAGTTATGTGCGCTGCATTAGACGGAGTAAGTCTTATTTGATTACAAGATTAAACTGTTCTGTAGCTTAACCTTCATAGTTTGTTACTCCTGAACAGTGTAATGTTTGAGGGAACATTGCTCCTGGGTACTACAAGTGTTAATGTCCAACATTTGCATAAGTGAAGGTACTTTTCTACATTTGCATAGAAAGAGGTAACTAGGTCCCTTCAAAGGAGTGAGGAACAAAGAGCAGCTCCTCTCAAGGTTGGAGGTGCTAGAAGGATGCTTGTGAGGGTAGAGGGGTAAGGGTCAGGCAGAATAGGAGGTAAAGATTAATGAGATAGATCCTGGTATTTAAACATCAAAAGGTACTTCCTGGAAGACTGCTATGGTGTGAATGTTCCCACTAAAACTTGTATCGAAATTTAACTGTCACTTTAAGGTGCTGAAAGGCGGGACCTTTAGGAAGTCATGCAGTCAGGGCTCTGCCCTCAGGAATGGATTAATGCCTTTATCCCCACAGTGGGCAGGTTATCTTAAAAGTGGTATGAGCATGCACAGGGAAGTTCTCATGAGTGTGCAGGCCCCCCTCTCCTTACCTGTCATGTGATGCTCTCTGCCATGTTATGACATAGCCAGAAGGCCCTCACCAGATGCTCGCATTTTGATATTAGACTTTCTGACCTCCAAAACTGCAAGGTAAAATTTACTTTTCTTCATAAGGCACCAAGCCTATGGCATTCCGTTATAGCAGCAGAAGACACACAAGGACTTAGTACAAAGGCAAAGAAACTTATAGTAGTAACTCTTCTTCAAGCAACAGGCATCTGGAAGAAAAAGCAGCCCTACACAGAGTAGTGCTTTGGATGAACTGATCATTCCCATCTTTAGGCTTCAAGAGACCTTTGTACATACCTCTATGTTCATGTTCACTCTATCAAGGCATTCTTTCAGCAGAACCTAGAAGGTCCTTGAAGGAAGAAACCATAACTTGCTTCTCTTTGTTTTCCCAAGTATTCCCAACACCAAGCATAGTGTTTGATACAGTGGTCTCAAGAAAAATGAATAAAGGAAGGAACCAATGAATGGTTCCCAAATGAGTGTTAAATAATATAGCTTAGCTCATCATTAAGATGATTGTTCATTATCTCTAATTTACTGCACTCATTCTCTTTCTACTTATATGTTTTCTCCTAGGTTTCTCATTAGGACACAGTTAAGAACAGAACCCTGTGATACTCCACTGAAGAATTTTATGGGCATCACTGAACCAGTGCTATGAATGTAATTTCACCATCTTTTCAAGCACCTGGCACAAACAGATACTTAAATGGTAGCTTATCCTTCCTCCTGTGACCAGAGTCCTAGGCCAGAGGCCTGACAACAAACCAGCTACATGAGAAAAAAGAGAACCTACAGCCTTAGCCCCGTCTTCAGGGTGCTAAAATGAGCTTTAGGTTTAAAAGAGGGAGCACTGGGGCAGGGGGTGACAGCTATGCATAATTCAACAGTATTGGTCAAATTGGTCTGATCGATCATTATTTACATTCTGTTTCTACAAAATGGCTACAGGGAAGTCCTTATCACTTAAGAGGGCAACTTCTACTTGCTGATCAGAATATTTATCTGTCAGACCTGTGGTCCTGGAAGGGGGAAATTTCATCATGGGGTGATGCACCTGCAAAGCTCCTCTCTTCCTGGAAGGTGCAGGACAATGACTGAGGCCTTGGAGATGCCACTCCAGGGCTCAGAAACAGGATGCTGTAAATCCCTCACTCTTGAAGGGGGACACATAGGTTAGGTAAATTTAGGACTAATAAACCTGTGTTGCCAGAGGAACACAAGGTTTAGATGTGTTTAGATGAACACTCCGTAATTAATTAACATGCCTCTGAGCAGAGCTGAGCAGGTTACAAAGTTTAAGACAATAAAGGAACAGGAAAAAAATGAAGACACAGGGGCTGGGGTTGTAGTTCATTGGTAGAGAGCTGGCCTGGAATGCGTGAGGTACTGGGTTCGATCCTCAGAACCACATAAAAATAAAATAAAGGTATTGTGTCTACCTATAACTAAATATATATATATTTTTTAAAATGAAGATACAGATGCCAAGATTTATCCTGCTTCTAGTTACCTGTTAAGCACCTGAAGGCCTAACTAAGTCAAGAGTCACTGTCTTTAGGAAAGGCAGCCGCTCTAAGTCCTTGTTATACTATTACATACAAAATGGCATGAGATACTCCATAGAACCCTTGGTTGAAACCAGATCTTCCACACCTACAGTCTAATTTTCCAATAAAACCCTAAGAGAAAATTTGCTTATTTGGGAATAACTCATTTTTACCTAAGTTTTTTTTTCCTTTCAGTGCTGAAGATTGAATAGAGTCTCACACCTCCTAGGCAAGCACTCTACTGCCGAATTACACCCAATCTCCAGAGAATAACTTATTTTTAGACAAATCAGATTGGTTACTAGTGCTATGCAATTTTTTCTCAAATGCTCACAAACCATCAGACTGATCACTGGTTCCACAATTTTGTCAGGGATAAAAGCCAACCCTACTGCTCTTTGTATATAGAATGTCTCCTTGTGTGTGTGTGGTGGGGGGGGGATTATGTGAAGCATTAGCTTTCCTTATAGAAATAATGGTGAATGAAAACTCCAAAACCAGATCTGAAGTTCCCTGATCCCCCTGGGGTACAAGAGCAGCACCAAGAGATCAGAACTAACTTAGAGGCACAGGCACTCATTCACTCTTACTCCCCTCTTGAACCTCTTTCTCAGCTTCAATTCCTTCCCTACCCTCATGTTTGCTTTCTGATTCAGGTCTGATGGCCAAACTCCTCACTGAAGAAATTGGAAGTAAGAGGAGTCACAATTCTGTTCAGTCCTCAGACGTCTCAGCATTATTTGATATGATGGAATTATGTCTTTGAACAATTTCTATACCTTGCTTCCTCAATGCCAACCCTTCAGGTTTCCCTCCTATCTCTTGATAACTCCTTCTCAGCTCTTTGCTGACTCTGCCTCTTCTTCCCAACTTAATGTAGCAGGCCCCATTCCTCAGTCCTTGCTTCTCTTCTCTCCTCTCTCCATAAGCAATCTCATATAGTCACTTCATTTTATTATTTATGTATTTTTATTTGTGTGTGGGGGGGTACTGAGGAACTCCCTTGTTTTTAAATACCCACTTATATGGTGATACCTACCAAAGTTTATATCCAGGCATGACTTCTCTCTGGAGCTCCAGACCCACATATCCTATGGTCTATTCAGCACTTCATTTGGAGATATACAACTACAACTATTATGGATAATAGTAATAATATTAACAACAATAGTAGCAATAGCTAACATCTAATGAGAGTTTACAAGGTGTCCAATTATGTTTTCAGTGCTTCAAGAGTATTAATTCATTTGATTTTCACATCAACCAGTTGGACAGGTATCATCCCTATTTCATAGATGAGAAAACTAAAATAATTTGTTCAATATTCCACAGGGAATAAATGTCAGAACCATGTAATTCAAAATTAACA
This sequence comes from Glaucomys volans, assembly GCA_020662805.1. Classification (NCBI taxonomy): domain Eukaryota; kingdom Metazoa; phylum Chordata; class Mammalia; order Rodentia; family Sciuridae; genus Glaucomys; species Glaucomys volans. The sequence goes on from JAJEJO010003034.1 coordinate 474,152, forward strand.
TGACCAGCCAGGAATGGTGGTACATGCCTATAATCCCAGAGACTCTAGAAGCTAAGGGAGGAGGATTGAAAGTTTGAGGCCAGCCTCAGCATCTTAGCAAGACCTTGTCTCAAAAAATCAAAGGGCTAGCCGGGGATCCTGGTGCATGCCTGTAATCCCAGTGGCTTGGGAGGCTGAGGCAGGAGGATTGCAAGTTCAAAGCCAGCCTCATCAACTTAGCAAGGCCCTAAGCAATTTAGTGAGACCCTGTCTCTAAATAAAAAATAAAAAGGGCTGGGGATAAAAGGGTGCTCAGTAGTTAAGCACCCTTGGGTTCAATCCCTAATACCAAAACAACTAAATAAATAAATAAGCAAGTAAATAAAAGGGCTGGGGGCGTAGCTTGGTGGTAGAATGTCCCTGGATTTAATCCACAGTACCAAAGGAGGAGGACGGATATCATTGCGAAAACAAAATCTCAATTTCCATCTTTCAAACCTGCCCCTCCCCATTCACATGCTCATATAAAAATTCCAAGGGCTGGAATTGTGGCTCAGTGGTAGAGCACCTGCCTAGCATGTGTGAGGCACTGGGTTTGATTCTCAGCACCACATATAAATAAATAGATAAAATAAAGGTCTGTCAACACCTAAAATACATATTAAAAAAAAAAAAACTCTAGTGCTTTAAAAAAATTTCCTCCCCTCTCTGCATTACTTCATCAGCAAATTTGGAACATATCCTCATTTTATCATAGCTCTTTTTTGTTTGTTCCATATTTTTTATTGGTGCATTACAGTTGTATGTAAAGGTGGGATTTGTTGTTATACATTCGTGCATGCACCACAATATAACAACATAATTTGGCCAATATCACTCTGCAGTATTACCCCTTTTTGTTTGTTTTTGACCACAGCTCCTTGTTTCCCCTATGAGCACCCAAGCCCAGCACCCCCATCACAACTCCTTTAGAAGTAACAGAGGAATAATCCAACTCTTTCTGGTCTCTCTGCTTCTGATCTTGTCTATATTTCTATTACAACAGCAAGAATAAAACTTTTTTCTTTTTTAGTTTTTATACAGTTGCTTAAAATCTTCTGAATGGCATAATGGCATTCATCCCACTTGGAATAAAATTAAAACTCCCTAGGGGCTGGGGTTGTGGCTCAGTGGTAGAGCACTTGCCTAGCATGTGTGAGGCACTGGGTTGGATTCTCAGCACTGAATATAAATAAATAAAGATCCATGAACATCTGAAAAACATTTTAAAAAACATCTCCCTAACATGAAGGTCATACGTTTTCTCTCATATGTGGAAACGAGAGAGGAAAAAGGAAAAGGCAGGCGTAATCTCATGACAACTGAAGGGAGGGACCAAGGGAAGGGTGCAAGGCAAGTACTGGGGAATGATATTGGCCAAGTTATATTGTGTGTGTGTGCAAATATATAACAATGAATCCCATCATTATGCATTATGGCTACATGTATAATGCACCAATAAAGAAATGTGGGAGAAGAACCCAACTCCTGGACATGACTTACAGTGCCTTATGTGATCAAGCCCCTAGCCACGTCTTCAGCCTCTTATATTACCACTTACTTAGATTAACTCTTGAACACACGTACTTCCTTCTGGTCCTTCAGTAGACGGAGCTTGTTCTAACCTTGACTTCTGCAAAGTAACCCTTCTGCCCAGAATGCTTCCCCCTGAGATTTTACTTGCCTGATTCCATTCTGTCATTTAAAATTCAGCTCCAATTGTACCTTCTCTGATGACCCAATACAAAGTTTCTCATCCCTCCATCATGTTTTATTTTCTTCTAGCATTCATCACATTTGAAACTGCCATGCACATTTGGCTGTTTTTGTATTTCCTACATCTGGGATAAAATGCACACTCTACAGCAGGGACCTCATCTGTTGAGTCCACTGCTGTATTCTTAGTGACTGGGCTGTGTCTGGCATTGAGTCAACTGAAATTCAAATCCCATTCTGTTGCATCCTCACTCAAAAGTGGTCTGCCATTCACAAAGTATAGGATTATATATTAAATTTTGTTTAGTTGTCACATGTGGATAGAAAGATATAATTATATAACTCTACTTTCTCTCCCTAGAAACTTTCAGAGAACAGGAAATATGCTTTTATTTCTTCTGTATCTGGAAAGTCCTAGAAACATAAGCAGTGTTTAATGTTGGCTTGGCTTGTTTTCTGATAGCCAGGGGGATATGTTCTGGCTCTCTGTTAGCCAGAGTAATACTACCAACCTGGTGCTGGACATGTGGTTTTCCTTTCAGCCTTTCGCAAGAATGAGACACTGAAGATTGTTAAATTGAATCTTAGAGAAAGCATGATTAAAGTTTTGTTCTTAAAAAAAAAAATTTAGATCACACCAACAATATTTAGAACTAAAGAACCCCACAAAGTTCTCTAATTGTAGACTGAAGCCTAAGAGTATTCTAGTATAGCCACAGGTCCATAGAAATGTTCAATATTAACATTCTGAGTATAAACTTAACAATTTGAAGCAAAATCATTAAATGTCATAAATGTCTTAAGTATCTTGAAACTGGAAGCTATATAGAATCTGCCTCATACTGACAAGTAGATAAATAGGAAGGAAGCACCATTTTACTAAATGAGAAAAATGAGGCTGAGGTACAGATTCCTGCCCAGAGTTAATATAAGCAACAGAATGAAGAACACCCAAAAAGACACCTTCTAATTCCCCTTCTGAAATCTAAATCTCCAACTCACTTTCCCCCAAATACTTTATTATCCAACATTGAGAGGAAAGGCCACAGAATCTTCCCTAAGTGAAACTAATGAAGCAATAATATCTACCCAAATCCTCTAAGTTGAGTATAGTGAACATCAACATTCTCATTCACAATGTTTTTCAAAAAAAATAAGCCGCAGGACAGACTGGGATGGCTTGCCCAAGTTTCCCAGATGTGAGACCCAGAATCACTGGCTGAGGCAGCCCGGCTGTCAGCATTACTGAAGTAATGGAGCGAGCCTCCCTCTTGGTGTCTACACATGAGGCACTATAAATGCTAAGTCTACCATGCTGATGGCTGCAGTCATAGAAACAGGCGTATGTGCACCACTCCGGTCACTCAGCCCTTCCCCTGTTTTTCTCTGTTGTATTGTAAAGCACGCCAGTTTCTCCCTATCTTCCTAAAGAGGCAGAAACAAACATGATATTGGAAGAGAGCTAGGTTGGTGATAATGTATATTAAACATTTAACTGATACAAATTACATAATTTCCAAGCTTAAAGAATATAAATACACAACACAGAGTCAATTATGACCACTGGTATATGCCTGGTATTGAAAGGTTAAGGTGACACAAAGACAGAGGAAGAACAGGAACTCTCCTTTGCATATGTCCTGGGGCCTCAGGGTAGCCATGGGGTGGGGCTGGGGGGGGTCCTAGAGTGTACCTTGCCCCTGGTCCCCCATGGTTTTGAGGCTTATCAACTGCAGGATTTGTCAGCTCACAACAGTGTGAGGAAGAAAAAATATAGGAAGATGCAAATACCTTATCTGCATTCATGTTCCTTTTCATATCATTATTAATTTTTACTTCTATTCTCTGAAAAGAAGTGTGAAAATATCTGCTTTTTCTGCATTGATTTTTTTTTTTGAAAAAGAAAGACATCTTGAGAAGGGCTGTGAAAACTGTAATGCCCTTTCCTCACGTTTTCTAATGCAATCATCTTTAATCTTATATCTAAGACATATCTGTCTTACTTTACAATGCTTGCAAAGTGAAGATTCCAGGCTTACTGCTCAGTACATAGTTCACGTAGAGAAGATGGTTTCATTAATAATAATTAAGGGAGAAAAAGCCTACTGAAATGTTCAAGATTAACCCAGCATACAATTTTTAAGGAGGGACAGTGTTCAAATAGGATCTCTGTAATAGGGCTTGAAAAGTCCAATGGTCCAGTCTCTGTCCTGGGGTGGGGAGCAGGAAAGAGAACAGGCCCAGGAACAGGAAAGGCAAAGGGAAGCAACCTGTGTGGAATGGTGGCAGACTAGGTCTGACTTTAAGCAACCTTTTCAAGGTCACCCAGCTGGATCAGGGTTGCAGCTGGAATTCTAACTTTACAAAGCCCACCTGGATCCAAAACCCAGTGATCTTTGGGGACTGAGAAGGAAGGGCATTTTCACCCAGACTGATAGCTCGAAGATGAAGTTCTGAAATACAGGTTGAAATTCTCTAGCTTGAGGAACGCTTCTACTTTCTTACAGCTTATAGCAATTTCGTACATGCAAACTACTTTCAAATACTTTATCCTCAATGAAAGGCTGGGCAGCTGAAAAATGGGAGAAATGGAGCAATGGTGATCGCGATACAAAGAGCGAACCGTGAGTAACAGACTTTCAGATGAGAAGGCAAGGAGGTAACTCTGAGTCCTCTGGCAGGGCCTTGGGGTGAGGGGAATGTGTGAGTTCAGAGGGGAAGAAATAAAAAGTACCCACCAGAAGAGCACCGATGTGCCTACCAATAACACATCTGTAGATACAAACTCACCCAGGAAATGCACTTCTTGGTCATTCAGGTCTCAATCAGATGAACAGGTTCTTCTCCTTTGAAAACCACGAAGGATGAACAAAGTTCATTCCCTCAGTCTTATAAGTGCACTCACTGAGCATCTACTAAGTATTACGGTGCAGTGCTAGGTGCTGGAAGCTTCACTTTAGAGAGGAAAGAGACAAAACAGACGAAAAAAGACCAATTGAATTAGTAAAATATATTTGATATGTGGTGATCAATACTATGGAGAAAAGTAAACCAAGGAAGACAGGCATTTGGCACTCCTGAGGCCTTACTGAGAAATGATATAGAGGTGAAGACCTGAAGGAGGTGAGGAAATGAGCCAGGCAGGTACGTGGAGAACAATGCATCCCTCTGAGGGAACAATCAGTTCAAAGGTCCTTAGGCAAGAGTATACCTCATGTGTTCAAGGACAACAAAGAGTGCACTAAGTGTAGAAAACAAAGAAAAGTGTAGAAAGAAAGAAACAGAACACTAGATAATGCAGGGCTGTGTAGGCCACTGTAAAGAGTATTAACTTTTAGCTTGAAATCACTGTAAGAGATGCCAGGTGTGCTGGCATGATCTGATATTTTAAAAGAACCAATTTTATTGAGAAAAGGCTCCAGGGGACAAGGATGGAAGCTTATTACTTATCACTGGGCTATTGTAATAATCCAGGCAGGAAATAAAAGGGGGGGTTGATTAGGGATGGGTGCTGTCGAAATATTAAGAAAAGATCATGTTCTAGAAATATTCTGAAGGCCAAACTAACAGGACTTACTGACAGACTAAGTGAGGGGTATGACACAGCTTGCGTGAAAGAATGGAGTTGCCACTTATCAAACTCTTAAAGACTGCAGGAGGAGGGAGCGTGGCTTTGTCTGCATTAAGTTTCAGATGCCTATTAAAGTGAAAGAGTCAGAAGGCAGTTTAATTGATGAACGAGGAGTTCAAGGGAGAAGTCTGGGCTGGAAATATGGAGTTGGGAGTGTTCAGAACAGAAATGGTTTAAAGCCCTTGAGGCTGGATGAGATCACTAAGAACATGAGCTTGAGTGTGCACTGGGATGAAGCCCCGGGCAGTTCCACTTCAGAGGTCAGGGGAGGTGGGGCAGCAGCCACAGGGTAGGAGGAAAACCAGGGGAGAGGGTGTCCTGGAAGTCAAGTAAATGGTGTGTCTCCAGGAGCAGGGCATGTTCACCTAAGCAAATGCTGCTGAGAACTGAAGCAAGACAACAACTCAGAACAGACCACTGACGCAGCACTGTGGCAATAACTGGCGACCTTGACAAGGGCACTTTAAGGGGAGACCTGTTTGGAACAGGGTTAAGAAACAATAAGAATTTCTAGACAAATTTCTTCATAAATCTGTAAAGTGTCAAACATTCCTCGCTTGCTAAATTCTTCCATCAAGTCCCTTCCAAATCATAAAAAGGCAAGTAACATTAATGTTAATTAAATGTTTAGTGCACATTACAGTTACCATATTACTTTTAGGTATGTCAAATTTATGGCCTAAGACAAATTTTAATGAGTTGAATGTCTACTTTATAGTGCATTAGGGTCTTCTGTCCAACATATACTAATTAAACATTTATGTATATTTTATAAAACTTTTAAAGGAGAGATAATGAGCTACAGCAGGTACAACGCTGGTCAGAGAGCTAGAAGATCTGGGTTTTCCAATTTTGCGTTGGCCAAATCTACAATATTTTTGATATTGAATTTCTAAGTTAGCCAAGTAATTTACACATATTTTTCCTATGAGGAAATATAATTCATTTTATTATGTGCTTCTCAGAAACACCCTTTGGAAAAGTGGAGACACTGGGAGACTGACTATGAAGACATAAAGAGAATCACAACCCCAAGGGTAAATATTAGTTCTTCAGAACTGAGAGCTAACACAAAGGTAAAAAAGAAAACTCCTGAGCAGCACAGAACACAGAATGACCTGACCCCAAGCCCACCGTGCTGTCCGACTGCAGCCCAGAAGCCCAGAAGGGCCAGTGGAGAAGAGGGTGTTCACTTCTGCGGGGTAGTAGAGTTCCTTTTGACAGGCCTACTCCTTCCTAGTTTCTTCCTACCACTTCTGGGGTGAGGAAGAGTTGCAGGGGAGTTTTGGAATACAGATTCTTGTATCAGATGCTATGAAGAGTTACGGAGGAAAACCTATCACCTCGACCTGGGAGACACAACAAAGGCAATGGTAGCTGAGGTTTACTGAGCTTTTATTATGTGCCAGATACTATCCTAAGTGCTTTACGTATATTACCTCATTCTTACAGACAAGAATTTATAAAACAGATGCTATCAATAGTCCAGTTTTATATATGGCACAAACAAAAGTTAAAGCCATACAGTCACACAGCCTGAAGTTACACAATCTGGAAGGACAGAGCTGGGAGAGAACCTAATCTGTTCCAGAGCCACTCACTCAAACAGGAAGCCCTTCTCCTCAAAACTTCTCAGAAAGGGCAAAAGTTTCTGTTTTTAAGGGACCAGGCAAAACCATGGCAAGAGAGAATAGCTTCCCAGTACTATAAGGCAGAGAAATACAGGTAACAAAGTCACAGTGCCTTCCTAATGCTGAAAGTGAAGAGCAGGCTTTTGTTAGACTCCACTGTTACTTTCTGGGGACAACACTTAGTCCATAATCTGAATTCATATAATAACAGTCTTGCTGTATCAACACTTAAAAACAAAAGCATAGAGTACCTAGAGGGGAAGAATGCACCCAAAGATGCTAATGATGCAATCAGAAGCTGCACCCTGTCTGTCTGCTCAGCAACAGATGCCCCTTCCTCTGAAGAAGCACAGTTGGAGGAAGGCAGGCATCATCTCAGATATGACATCAAATACTGAAGAATCAGGGCTGTGTTGTTTTAAACACTCTAAGGAACTCAAGTTGGACAGAATCATTCTGATTCCTTGCTTTTGCTAAGTAAATATTTACTTAGCAGAAAAATGGATTATAGTGGTATGACCTTGTGACAAAAAGGGCCACATGGACAATTTTCCATGAGACTAGACAATACTTGTCTGCTAACTTGATCAAAGAATAAAAGACTTCAGTGTTGTGAGGGACATCAACAGGGACTGAACCCCTGACAAGACAGACAAGTGTCCTCTATGAATAGAAAAAAAAAAACACAACAACTCTAGATTAGCTTAGGTCGATCCTGCTTCTGGGTGAAGGGGTGCGAATGTGTTTTTCCCTGGCTCAACTTCTCGCACCTCAGTCCTCAGAGATCTGTCACCACCCAGCTGTTCACTTGTTTCTGTGATGTGCTTTCACGTTCATTGCACAAAGCATGCCCCATCCCTATCTTCCTCTCCCTGTATCTTGGCACGTCCACACTGCAGAGGGCATACAGCAACACCTCCTCATCGTCCCCTCCAAAAAGCTCCTCTGCTCACTGTAGGAATTAGCAAGCACTCAGCTGTTCAATCCAGAAATCAGAACATTGGCACCTCTCTGTCTCTCTGTCCCTTCCTCTCTCCCTCCCCCCACCAACATAATTCCAAAGTCCTCAACTGTCTTCCTTCTAAATCTCTCAAATCTACTTATATCTCCCACCCTGCTGCCACCAGCCTGGCCCTGCAGCATCTCTCCCCCAGTAGCTGTAACAAGATTCTACTTCCATTTCCCTCTAATCAGCACCCTGCCTCCCTTGGCTCAGAGTGGTTGTTAAACACACACTTCTGCTCCTGTCACTCCCCTGCTCACAAGTTTCCTGCTTCTTTGGGTATGCATCCATGTGATCTCCTGACTTTGGGGTCTGTGCTGTGCTCACAACAGACTTCTCCCAGTTCCTCATTAAGCTCTGGGTCTTCTTCATATAAACCTTCCTCCCTCCTTGTCTGCCTCAGCTTCAATGACAAGGAGCCTTCAACTACCAGGAAAAGGCTAACCCCTCTGACCATACGCCTTCCCTGGATTTTTCCTGCTTTCCTTCAATGAATGTCTACTCCATGTGAACAAAAGTTCTGTGAAATAAATCCTTAGTAAATCCTCAGAGCCTACCATGGTGCCTGGCACACATAATAAATATTTGCTGAACTGAATCCAGAATCATAATAGAATCATATGGCTGGAAAGAAATTTCTTGGTCACCTAATCTAGCTCCCTGCTAATGTCTCAATTTTTCCCTCTAGAAAAATGGAATCTCCATTATAGCATATGGAATAATTGTTTATGAAATAAAGATAAAAGAAACGATCTGTGAAATTTTAAGATGCCATATTATAATGACTACCACTTGGACTCTAGAGCTAAACTACCTGGGTTAAAGTCCTACTTTGTAATTTATTAGTCATGAGACTTGGGCTTTCTACTTATCTCTCTTGCTTCAGATCTATAAAATGGGAACCAAAACCATACCTTTTTCATACAGCTGTTTTGAGGATTAAATGAACTGAAATACATAAAATGCTGAGAATGGGGCCTGAAACAATGTTATGGTGTTAGTCACTAGATTTTATATTATATGTATGCCACAATTTATATGTTAAAACAGCTTTATGGAAACAGCCTAGGTTATCAGACACAGTGATAAAAAGCTAGCCCCACAATCCCCCACATACACCAATGGTCACCTTTCTACTAACTAGAAGATTCACTCATTTATTCATATTGTAGTCATTATTCCTACTCACTGATATCTAGATCCAGTTTTCTTCCCCTGCTAGGCATGTGGAAGGCTGAATTTCCTGCTCCTGTGTGGCTGGTGGGGACCTGTGAGTAGTGAGGAAGTGCTGTGAATCATGTCTCAGCTGGAATAGTTAATCCTGGAGTGAGACTCTCCAGGACTCTCTTGTCCTTGCCTCTGCGATCATGGACCATGTACTGAGGTGGAATCTATCAGCCAGGGTCCCTGTGTGACTATGATGTGCCAAACTTCCTGTCCATTCTCAATGATTTTGTCATGTGAGTGAGAAACATGCCACCAAGATTTCAGAGATGTTTGTTACCACAGTAGAACCCAGTCTGTTCTGAGAGACAGAACAGTATCTGCAGACTACTGCTTTCTTAAAAGATCCAGGCGAAAAACCTGGATAGAACTCTTTGTCCTAAATCCTTTTTGGTTGACAACCACCAAATTGGACCAGAGTCAAACTGAAGAGTCTAATATAAGGGAAAGGGAGGTCAAAGTCTGCCAGGAAATATACCAACCAACCAGTGGCGTGAATTTCAAGTAAGATGCATCAACCCAACAGAGTTAGTGTGATCTGGCGAGCCTCCTCCAAGTCATTCTTTCTGGTATTATAATTTTATTATTCTGAAGTATTACACAAAGAATATTGGAGATTCTATCCATTAAAAAAAATTCTTAAAATAGATATTTTTTCTTCTTGGGTTATCTGTATCATCATAGTTTTTTCATTAAATGCAGACACTTGAACAGAAAAGTGTCCAAGTTACTACATAATATATCATCATCAGATCTTGAAATTAATGTATGGAACCAGGCACAGTAGTATATGCCTGTAATCCCAGGGCTCAGGACACCAAAGCAGGAGGATCGAGAGTTCAAAGCCAGCCTTAGCAACAGTGAGGCGCTAAGCAACTCAGTGATACCCTCTCTCTAAATAAAATACAAAACAGGGCTGGGTGTGGCTCAGTAGTTAAGTGCCCTTGAATTCAATCCCTGGTACCCTCCTCCCCCCAAAAAAAGAAAGAAAGAAATTAACGTATGGAATGTACAATTCCAGAGGACATTTGTATTGATATGTCACTATATAATCTGGCAAGATGGGTATAGTGGGAGGAACAAAGACCATATACTTACTCTTAATATAAGGTAAATAAGTTAATGTAAGTTAAGTAAGTTACTGAGAGCCTAAATATGGAACATTATGCCAAGTACTACTGAAAAGAAAAGAACATTAGAAAACTCAGTTCTGGGTGCACACAATGTAGCTGGCAGTTGAAGAGTATATTCAATGTCTGTGGAGCAATTCCCATCCATCCTTGATACAGAGGCCCTGCTGGTCCTCTGAGGAAAGTCTTCATTGAACCCAAGGGTAAAACATGAGAGCACAGCAAAAAGCGAGGCATCTGAGTTATGAGGGCTCCCACTCATACAGCTCAAATAACTGGGGACTGGCCCCTTTCTCACAGCAAGGGGTCGAGCAGAAGATACAGCATACTTGGCACAGCATCACAAGGGCCTGACCACAGAAACACCCTGGACCTGCGCCCCTGGCAGAGGCAATCAGAATTAAGCAACTATTTTAATAAGGATTTGTTTGGTGTCTATCTGTACCTGTACTCTCTGGGGCAGACTCCACAGATTCAGGGAACGGTCTTTTTCATCACTGATATCTACCATTTATTGAGTGTTAATTCTATGCCAAACTCTATTGATACATTTTTATATTTACAAGTTCTTTTAATTGTGTCAAGAACTATGAGATAGAGTCTAGTGTTAGCCATATTTTACAGATAAGCAGACAGGGTTAGAAAAGGATCTTGCCCAAGGTCATACAGCTGAACTTGAACCAGTTCTGTTAGATGCCAAAGCAAACGCTCAGTATACTACACTAAATACCTACGCAGTGGTATCAACCCGTCTGGCACATGCTGCGAAGTCCTAAAGCCAAACTCGGCACATAAATCTTGACAGATTAAACCAGGGCAGGTAAAATTCCTGTGCATCTGGCTAGAAACTAAATGATCCTCAAAAATTTTAAAGAAAAGAAAATCAATAACAATAATTCTTTTCTGTGTCATTCATATTTTTCTTCTTTATTACTGGCAATTTTACAAATCATCAAAAGAACTGTTATTGTTTCAATTTTTGCTAAGAGTACTTAACTGCAGTTTCCTTCTTTTATTCTTTCCTTCCTCCCTTCCTTTCTCTTTCTCAGTAAATTAAAACATATCAAGAACTTCAAAAGTTGACAGTACTGAAGCAAATGCTGCAGAGGAGGAATTCAGAATACTCCTACTTTGTCAACAGTCATAAAAATTTGGAAGACCCATCAATTAGAGATACAGAATTTGGGTCAGTGTATATTGCAATTTATTACTACTCAGCTGTCAATTTTGGGGTCAGAAATATAGGAAGAGACTCAAGGGACTTTTCAATCAGCCAGCATAACAAGCAGCAAACAGAAGATGCTACAAATAATTCAGCAAAGAAAAAAAGACAAAAAACCTTAAATGTTAGTAATACTTGAAAACTGGAGCTGAGTTCAGAAAACACCCACTGACATCCTCGTTCTAGAAGGAAAACACCCCTGAGAGAAGAAACAAGAGCACCAGCAGCCACAATCTTAGCATGTTGCTGAAGGGCAAGAAAGTGGAAAGATTCAAGGATGTTACAGGGCAGGCTTTGCCCAGTCACAGTAAACTTTAATGCAAAACAGCTAATTAGTGGACAGCTTTTCTCAATAATTAACATTATAAAGCAAGAAAATAATATTATAGTCCAGCCTCAGGAACCAGAAAAAACCCTGAATCATTGTGCTCCTTTTTCCTATCCACCAGCGTCTTTTGGGGAGTAAGGATGCATGATATAGTTTATCATGTTGGAAAACACCACGTCTGACACAATTGATATTTAAGCTTTTTGAGGATAAAAATCAAAGCAGTTGGTGGGAGGCGAAAGTCTGAATTAAAATTCTAACTACAGGGTAAATGAAGCCTGCAGGAAGAATGCATGAACATTCTTTAGTCCTGGTTCAACACTTTAAAACAGACCTAGAGACCTAAATTTGCATAACTCTCCAAAAGGCAATTTATGATTGAAAACGGGCTTGTTCAGCTACAACTCTGGTTCACTTACCCCCACACCCAGGTCGTCCTAGAGCTGTCAGGGTGAGTCAAGGACCACACACGTGGAAGGACGGTCTGGAATTGCTAAACTTGCTCCATCCCAGACAAAGCCTCTGCACTGCCATCAACACTCTCCAGAACCACTGTTTTACCAACACTCTCCCCAGCAAAGCTCCTGGGAAGACACAGATAACCTCTGTAACCTGACACGTGCAAAATCCTTAAGAAACAAAAGATAAAATCACCTTGAAAAAAAATCCTTAACACATAAAGAAAGGAAAGGAAAAAGAAAAGGGGAGAAAGAAAACCGTAACAAAGAAGATGGAGGTGGAAAATGAATATTTTCACAAGCCAAGATGTAAAGTAAAATTAAAAAGGGACAAGGACAGTGTTCTATCTCATTATATTCCATTCCAAAATTTAGTAGCTGACAATTACCAAGCACACTACAAGCCAGTTCCCGTCCCTTTCTTTTTGTGCTGGCATATAATCTCTTAATAAAGGTTATTCCAATCAACCCTTTGTCCCCAAGTTTCCATTACAATATTTATGAGGACCATATGAGGAAATAATTGATATAACCACATGGCCCATCTGGGTACCATTCACTCTTAATTCAGAGGCCATACAGTAACAGTGTTTAGTTCTGGGTGCTACACTTTACAAAGGTCACAGGAAAACTGAAATGCATTCAGAGGCATGTGTCTAGGACAGGAAAAGGACTCAAAAGTAAAGCAAGTGAGAACCTAGATGTGTTCTGCTTACAGAAGAGAGGCTTTCTAATACCTGAAGGGCTCTCACATGGGAAAAGGCCTATTATTTTTTGTGTCTGTGGCCTCCGGGGGGTAGAGGTAAAATCATGGATAGAATAGACAGAAAAATTTCAGCTCAGTAAAAGGAAAAAAAAAAACTCTAACCAGCAGATCTATTCAAATACAGAATAGGCTGCCCCAGAAGACATCCCAGGTCATGCCAAGGGTAGTGGACCACTTAGCAGAGGTGCTTAGAAAAGGGTTTAAGTACTGGCTGAAGGTTTGGGAACAGGTCATTGTTTCTTTCACTATAGTCCAAGGACAAATTGAATTAGAACCACCTACAATTCATATTGACGATTTAAGTTCTGAAAATAATTAATAGAAGTTCAGAAAAAAATGCAGCTCCCCAGCACACTCAAGGTTCACCGACTCAGAAGGGGAAGTGCTGGGGAACTGCATTTCATAAATGCCTAAGCTCTCCAGGGGTTCTACTGCACACTGAGGAGACCAGGCAACCCAGGGAGCTCATCTAGCACTTATCCTCTAATGTCACTGAGCTGCCCAGTTTCCCTGCTTCTATCATTTTGTTAGTGTTGTTGCCTCTCAGAAAATGCCCCTCACTCAAGTTCCACTAACTCCTCCTGTGTTTCCTGAAAATCTATCCACTCCTTAAAGATCAGCTTAAATGAATGATAAATAATTTCTGATTTTTCTATCACATATGATGCTGCTTACTCCAAACCTCTTTACTGCTACTTTGTACCAGACCAGCAGAACTTGTTTCCTGCACACCAGTGTTAATGTCAGGTACCTATATACCAGAAATACTCTGAGGGAGGGGTTTCTGGCCCATTCTCCTTTATCCTCACTGCCTAGCACAGAAGCTGGTAAACACTGTGTTATAAACATAATCCAACAAGTATTTGCTGAATGCATAAGTGCCTTATGTGATGGATATTTTATGCTTACCTAAGTCTAAGTTCTTTGAAGGCAGTGCTCATCTCAAGTCACCATGGTCCCAGCTCTAGCACAGTACTTAAATAGACCAAAATTCCAATATACCTTGAATCAAACTCACTGATGAGTCCCTGCCCCTTTCCTTCTGGGTTTTCAGACAGTAATGCATTTTTACAAACAGATCTATCAAATAGTGTCTGCCGTCAACTCTTAAAATTCCCACTAGTTTCCAATGAATACCTCAAAACTGTTTTGCAAATGGCAAAGATTTTGAGATTCCTCAAAGATCTTAATAAGCCAGAGTTGCAAAAGAGGCAAAGAGCAACAACTCCATTTCTTTTTATTTTTAAATATTTTTGGTGGTAGATGGACACAATACCTTTATTTTTTTATGTGTGGTGCTGAGAATTGAACCCAGTGCCTCACACAAGCCAGGCAAGCACTCTACCACTTAGCCACAATCCCAGCCCCAACAACTCCATTTCTTTTCACTGATACAAGCATGGTGACCACCCTGGATGATAACAATAGTGCCCAAGAGACAGTGCCCAAGGCCATGAAGAATGAAACAGTGTCATTTGTCCTCCAATCTGAAGGGTGAAAAAAGTGCCCTGAAAAACCACTGAGGACGCCTGAACTCACACACAAAATTTTTTTATTAGGCAGGCGACCAGCGTCTGCCCTGAAGAGAAAGAGAAAGAGAAAAAAAGAGAGAACAGCTCTGGAACTTCCCACGCAAACCGATGATAGGGCCAGCTCTTGAATTTGAATTTTGGCGGACTAGGGATCAGCCAATGGCTGGCAACGACAGGTCAACGAAGGGACCAATAGCGGGCTAGCTACAGGGAAGGGGCGGGGGAGCTGTCAATCCTCCCTCGCCTTCCCAGCAGGCGTGTCCTGCGCCCAACCACCAGGGAGGGAGCCCCACGAGGTTGGGCGGTAGGTTGGTAGGCAGCCCAGGCAAGCGCGGGATTGCAGGGAAAACCCAGCACCCGCCTGATGCCTACTGAGGCGAACTGACGGGGGCGGGGCTACGCGGACAGCGCTGCTCTGACAGGTGCGGCCATTGCAACTTTTCACATTACACAATCAGGGGTCCCTGTTTCCATGCTTACCCTCAACACGGCTCCTTCCTCTTTTTTAAAGACTGTCTCCGACTTGCAGTGGAAAGGCCTCCCCTCACCCTGGTGGCCCCGTTACTAGCACTCTATTTCATTCCTTTCTCCCCCTAAGCTTCCTGGGTGAAATGTCTCCCACTCTCTGCCTCCACGTTTTGACCACAATTGTCTCACCCACTGGCACTTCTTGCCAAGTGCTCTGGCTTCATCCTTGATCACTTCTCTCCTGCCATTCCTCTTTTTCATTCCTTTCTGGCATTAACTGCTGTATGTAAAACTGCACTCTGGAAAGCAGCATTAAATTTCTAATTGTCAAAACTAATGGTCTGGGGCTGGGGTTGTAGCCCAATGGTAGAGCACTTGCCTGGCATGTGTGAGGCTCTGGGTTCGATTCTCAGCACTACATATAAATAATTAATACAACAATGGTCCATCAACAACTAAAAACAAATTTTTTTAAGACTAATGATCCACAATCCTTGGGATTGCAAAGGAATTTTACTTTACATACCTGAAAAATACTGTATATAATCGATTTGAGGAAAAAAAGACGTTTTGATGCATTTAAAAATGTAAACGTTACAAGAAATACAAATTTTTAAAGATGCTCATTCTTCCCAAAGCATTTATTGATGTGGAAAGGCTCCTCCCCTGATGCTTTCTAGCAGGAGGTATTCCCCTGGTTCTCTCTTTCGTCTGTTCCCTTTCTCCATTTTGTCCTACAGATACCAGCACCAATATTTGAACTGGCAATAACTATCACTAACTAAACCCACTAAGCTATGTATTTTACATACTGTGGTTATTCTTCATAACAACCACAGTATCATTCTCCCAATTTTTAAATGAGGACCCGGAAGCTCAGTAAAGTCAATAACTCATTCCCTAAGGTTGGACTACTGCTAAGGGATTAATCTGGAATTCTAACCCATGACGATTTGGTTCCAAAGCCAACATATTATGACAGTATGTTGTCTCTTAATAACACTAATAGCTTCAATTATTATTGCAATCACCTGCAAACTTTGAAATTGCTATGTTTAAGAAAGTCATGTTTTAGTAAGA
Organism: Glaucomys volans; assembly: GCA_020662805.1. Lineage (NCBI taxonomy): Eukaryota > Metazoa > Chordata > Mammalia > Rodentia > Sciuridae > Glaucomys > Glaucomys volans. The sequence goes on from JAJEJO010003034.1 coordinate 490,359, forward strand.
TAAATGTAGTGGTGGTATTCAGGATGGATTGGAAGGGAATTAACTGGAGGTTGGCAAACCAATTAAAGATGTAATACTTAGGCATCAAGCCATAATGGTCTGCATTAGTATGCTGGCAATGGGAATAGAAAAAGAGATAGATATAAGAGAAATTATGAAAGATCAATCAAAAGAACTTGGGGACAGCTTAAACACATGAAGGAAAAGGAAAAGAATCAAAGCTGATTTTAACTGTAAGTCCATGTGACCAAGAAACAAAAAGGGTGCCATGGGCTGAAATAGGGAAGACCAAGTTTATGGGGGAGTGATAAATTTCTTGTTATAATTATTGAAAGCAAATAACAGGTGACCTAGATATAGGAAGGCAACCATTTTAGAATATACTTACCTTTAAAAGAAGAGTAAAAATGTCTGTTTTTCATTAATCTGATACTGAAAGTGATGAAAAGAACATCAATTCCCATAAGAACACAGGCCTCCGACCTGAGTACATACCCTTGTGTTCCCTGGATGTGGCATCTTTCCTTTCCCAACTTGTAAAAAATGCAATGCCTGCACATTCCAACACCATTCAATTCAAAGAAGACAGTTAATAGGTCTCATCTGTTTAGCTGGAAAGCGTATAACAGGTCCTTCATAAGAAGACCACAGACAATCGTTTGAGCGAAAATTTATGCAAAGTAACCGATTAGTAATAGTTTTACACCAGCAGGGCTTCATGTCTCATCATTTAATACAGACTACTAATAGAGTTTAGTATTAGAATTTGAAAAGGAACAGAAAATGGAAAGCTCTCCCTGCAGAATTTATTGTACTCTTTCAGCTATTATGGGTTTCATTACAGATTTCTACTCCAAGGCCTTATTCTTTGTTTTATTTTCAAAATGTGGCTCATACTTTAAAAATGGCTTTCTGGGAAACCTCTGCATTTGCATGAATCCAAATGAACTCTGTTCTCTGTCTGCTGTCATCATTCTGTTCAGCAGCTTGTTACATATTTTATAGGGTTAGGACGTGATTAACAATGGACTCCTTACAGCATTCCATAAAACAACAAAATCAACAGTACAGCTCAGCAAAGTAAACACCCAGAGTGCTCTTAAATATTTGGTTTTATAGCACTTAAATGACAAGTTTTTAAAAGAGCTAATACTATGTAGATGAGAATGTGACTTCAGTACCACCCCTCTGACTGAGGACAGCCTGACAACTGGGCAGACAGTATGAAGAATGTCCCCTCCTTCACTCTTCTACATTCTGATGATATTCACTGGAACAACAAATGTCCTTCTGCATATCATTCCAAATGGGGAGAGAAGAGGATTGAGGGAATTAAATGTTACAACTGCAATAACTGCTATATAAATAAATCAAGCTGTTTTTTGGAAGAAGACATCAGAAAATGGGATAGGTTTCACATCAACGTTTATAGCAGCACAATTCACAATAGCTAGGCTATGGAGCCAACCTAGGTGCCCTTCAATAGATGAATGGGTAAATAAATCGTGGTATACACACAATGGAATATTACTCAGCCAAAAAGAAGAATGACTTTATGACATCTGCCAGTTAATGGATGGATCTGGAGACCACTATGCTAAGTGAAATAAGTCAATCCCCCCCAAACACCCAAAGGTTAAATGTTTTTGCTGATATGTGGAAGTTAACCCACAATAAAGAGTTGAGGGGGAGAGAAGTTCGGTAGATTCAACGAAGGGGACTGAAGGGAAGCTGGGGGTGGGGGTATACGGATAGGAATTAAAGAAAGACAGTAGAATGAATTTAACATAATTTTCCTATGTACATATTTGAAAACACCTAAGTGAATCCCACCATCAGTACACCCACAAGCATGGGGTCCTAATTACAGTAAGACATATTTCATGCTTATATAATTTTATCAAAATGGATTCTACTGTTACATATAACTACAAAGAACCAATTTAAAAAATGGGATAGATTTCAAATGGTATGGGAATGTTGAGGACACATCCACAGCTCGACCCTGGACTCTACGTACTCATAAAACACTGCTACACCACCAGGTCATGCTTTGGCAGGACAAAACATGGTTCCCTTTTGCTGAAGGAGATAATACAAAAATAAATGCCAGGAAGTTCTTCAAAGGTGATCAAAAGGTGCAGTGAATAATGACTCTGATGCACTTCAAAATGAAAATTCTTCAAGCAAGCAGGTCTGGGTCTCAAGTAATTAACCCAACACTTACACAATGGATTGCTATAAAACATAATGAAGTTAAAGCATAAAACACTATCTGATAAATGTTAACTCAATGTTCACGTCCTGGTGTACAGAGCTGCTTTATTACAGATGAACACAAAGTATTAAAAAAATAGGGGAAACATACCTTATTAGTCTAATTATTTCACAGGTTAAAGAGTTTTAAAGTTCACATATGCAATGGTGGGTTAGAAAGCATAAAAATCATCCCTTTATCAGGAAAATTCAAGTTGAAAACCTTTCCACAATGGTTTTTAAAAAGCATCATGACAATAAAATTATTCTGGAAATAATACTAACATGCAACCTCACTCACTTAACAAAAGCTAATTTTAAAAATGAGGAGAATCAATACAGCAATATTAAAGGATGTTGCTGCCATCTGGACTGCCCAAGAGAAACCAACACTTCCTATAACAACACACGTCTTTTCTTTTTTTAAATATTTTTTTTAGTTATAAATGGACACAATATCTTCTTTAATGTATTTCATTTTTATGTGGTACTGAGGATTGAACCCAGTGCCTTATACGTGTGCTCTATCACTGAGCTACAGCCCCACTCCAGACATGTCTTTTCTTAAGAGAAAAATAAAAACTGAACTTTGGTGGTCTGGCAGCAAAACAACCATCATTATGAAACAGACAAAGTCAAGATTTGCCTAGGACTTACACAGCGTGGCCCACGATCTTTGTCTTTTCATTTTACATTTATGTTAAAATTTATAGACAGTTAAATTTACCCTTTTAGTGTACTGTTGTATGCATTAAAAAAAAAAAAAACCATAGACTCAAGTACTCGCCACAACCACCACAAAATAGTTCCAGCACCCCAAAAGGCCCTGGAATTATCGTTTTGTATTGAAATTCTCACTAATTCCTCCCTGGAAAACTGATCTGAATTCCATTGCTGTAGTTTTGCCTTTTACAGAATGGCAAGTTAACAGAATTTGACAGCACGTAACCTTTTGAATCCTGCTTCTTTCACTTGGTACAAAGCATCTGAGATTCATCCATGCTACTGTGTTTATAGGGAGTTCATTCGTCTCACTGCTGTGTAGTGTTCCATAATAAGGATATACCACAGTTTTTTCATCCAGCTACCAACTGAAGAGGTACTCAGGTTATACCCAGTATTTGTCAATTTTTTTTTATTTTTATAGACTGCATTTTTTTGATTCATTGTACACAAATTGGGTACAATTTTTCATTTCTATGGTTATGCATTATGTAGATTCATACCATGCAACCATACATATACATAGGGTAATGATGTCTGTCTCATTCCACCATCTTTCATACCCCTGCCCCCTCTTCCCTCTCAGTTCACTCTATGTAATCTAAAGTTCCTCCATTAATGATGTTACTACAAACACTCCCTTCAGGTTTCTGTATGAACTTAAATTTGTATTTGTCTAAGGAACAGAGTAGCTGGATCAAATGTAATTGCATTTATAAGAAACTGTCAAGCTGCTTTTTGAAATGGCTGTACCATTTTGCATCCCTGCCAGTATTATATTAGAATTCCAATGATTCTCATCTCATCCTTGCCAAGATCTGGTGTCACAGGTTGTGTTTTAAAAGTCATTCTAACAGGTGTGCAGTAGTATCTTATCGTAGTTTCTCATTATGGTTTTAATTTGCATTTCCTCAGTGACTAATGATGCTAGGCATCTCATCCTCTGCTTAGTTGTCAATTGAATCATCTCTGATGAAGTACATCTTATAAAATCTTTGGCCTTTTTTTAAAAAATGGGTTAACTTTTGATGGTCTACATATAAATTCTGAGCCATATGTGTGCAGCTTGGTGACAGAGGAGGAATGTGGTATGAGATGATGAGAAAGTAAAGGAAAAGGACCAAACCATTTTAGGTTTTAAAAGGCCTTAGAGGAATTTGAAGATGAGATACCATAAAGGTTTTAACCTGATCTTCTTTAACTTGAAGACTGGTCTGGTGACCACACACATGAAGAGGCCAGCAGGAAGATCAGTTTAGAGGGCTGCTACAATGGGGACCATGCTGGTATCAACAGAAGTGGAGGCAGTGCAGAGAGCTGCAGCAGAGGGATTCAAGATACATTCAGAGATAAAACCAGCAGGACTTGCCAGTGGAGTATAACAGGGAGAGAAAGAAAAATGAAAGGATCAAGGATGATTCCTAGGCTTGGGGATGAAAGAACAGCATGGATAACAGTGACATTTACTGGGATGGATAAAAACTGATTGGAGGACTGAAAATTCAAGATTTCCATTGGGACATGTGAAATTTGAAATGCCTAGAAGATATCCCAGAAGAGACTCCACATCAATAGCTAGAACACAAAGGAGAGGCCTGGACCAAAGAGATAAACTTGAGCACTAAAAGCTCAAACATGTATAAGAAAGGAGACAGAAAAGAACAGGGGAATGCAGATACAAGCTCTTAAGCACCCCAATGTTACACTGAACTGTAATTCTGTCAGTTTCCCTCTCTCCCCACCTGCACTGTACCTCAAGTGCACACATCAGGTCTTTTTCAGGCCTATATTTAACAAATCCCAGTGGCTGACACTTAGTAAGTATTGTGGATTCACACAGCAGGGTATGTGAGGGAAGGCAGCATGGGAATAAACAAGGCATGCAAGGACAGGTAAGGGGAGGCACCCGAAGGAGACCTGTCTCAGTGGAAGCTTTCAGGGCATTTAAGAGAGTTCATGATGGGCAATTAGCATCTCAAGCCAAAAGGGGCCATTCAAAACAGCAGATTGAAATGTTTGTTTCTAAGGGAATCACTTTTTACCAAGAACCATTCTGAAGATTCTCTTTTCTACTTATTTTCTATCTACAAAATGAGTTCCTTCCTTTTATTGAGAGTTTACAAGGTAACAGGTCAAGATGACTGGGCTAAATTGAGACTAAGTACCTTTGGATTTGATGATCCAAGTATGAATAACTCCCTCAAGTTCCTAAGAATGCAAAGGAACCAAGAGTCCCTGCCACCCTACCCCAGATTCCTTTCACATTTGATTGGTTCTACCAAAAGACTTAGGAAATTGCTTAAACAAAAGTCCAAGACAATTCTATCAGGATGTAAGGTTCTTCTTCTCAACTGGTTAGCTTTACTGGAAAGTAAATGTAATATAACTCAGCAAAACATGGGATGGAGAGATCCCTAATAGGAGAAACTCCCTACCCAAAGATACCTGAAGTCATTTTAGTAATTTTCAAAACATTTGAGTTTTTACTATAGTAACATATTTCTATATAGACACACAAGATTTCACTTTAAGGTCATGAGCAAGGTAGCTTTGATTATTTGGAAAATGGAAACTGGCAATTTACCATTTAAATACATAATGGTAAATTGAAGAATGTATTGATTCTCTTTCTCTTCTTGTTAACAAAGGAGAATACACACACAAAAAAAATCTAAGTGTGACATAAAAGGCAATTTTATAAGCATCTTCAGCAGTTGAATACTTTAATTATATGACATTAAATTTTCTAGTTAAGGTATTAGTTCAAAAATGCCAGCCAAAGTAGAGTTACATTACGTAAAAATTTGACCATCCTCCTATAGCAAAGACTTTTATCACTGTGTATTCATGAGCTCCCCACGATCTTCCATTAGCCTGTAGTTAGGGGGAGCTAGGTTGTTGGTCCTGGCTAGTGAAATATGAGTAAAGGAATATGTTACTTTTATGCTGAAGAATTTAAAGGCTAGGGCACGACTCTTCAACTCTGGATTCCCCTATGACCAAAGAGCCTCCTCTAGATGGTACACTAGCTATGGAGTAGTAGAGCTTCCATCAGCCTACGTTACTATGGAACAGAATCCTGGTCTTCAGTACATAACTAGTGTCAACAGGCTTATTTCCCTCAATAGACTTTTGTTATGCTAATTTACTAGAACACAGCTTAGCCTATCCTTATCAATATACTTTCACAGTTGAAAATCGTGTTCACAATAATGGGTAATCTGAAGGAGATAAGTGTAAAGACTAATTCTGGCCAAAGAACCCTTTTCACACTGCACAGGTGAACAATTAATTTGCAAGTATAATTGTTTGCAAAGACCAGTTCTTTTAAAGTAGAAGTCAACATGTAGTCTTTGATTTTAAAAGAATCATTTTATTTCTTATTGTTACTTCCTGAATTGATTTGTCTGTTATCATTTGCAGCACTACAAAGATAGCCTTAGTTTTGCGTTGTTTCATCATCTTCAGGGGATCATCCCAAGCTAACTTATGATATAGATATCAACTAGAATATCAGTTGATATAGACATCAATTAACAAAACAGTCTATTTAATACAATGGGGAATGAATGCTAATAATGATTTTTTCAGAGAGGTATGTTTGCGGACTTCTTCATAACAACATTGACCTTCTAAGGATGTGCATTTAGGTCTTCCACAGTAAGAAAATGCAAACTATTTTATTTCTACATGAGTTTCTCTATGTATTGACATTGTGTGTTTTCTTCATTTCCAACTTAGCAATATCACAGCAATCACCTACCAGTTGGATCTGAGAGATGATAAAACCAGTCTGCCCCTTATGTCATTTCTATCCAGGAAGCTGACAACACATTCCTATTTGTTTTTGGCTAGTACAATGTTAGTCTAAACATCATTATGCATGCTGCAGTTGTGTATTTATTTCCCCTTCCAAGAGAAAAGAAAAAAGAATTTACTAGAGTAATATAAGAACAATAGGAAACTCTAATAGCTAGTGAATTTATAATAAACAAAAAGAAATGCTTCTTCATATACCATACAGACACTCAGCCAACTGGTAGAATTTGTTACTATCATTTCAGAGTCAAGGCTTTTATTTTATTTTTTTAAAGCTAGATAACTTAATAATTGATGAAATCTTTAATTTTTGTCATATACTGTGAAAGTAATGAAATTTTGTGCTTCAGGAATTCACCTCCCCAGTCTTTTGAGTAAAGACTCTAGTCAAGTGCAGTCTTTACTTCACCTGTTCATCTTCTGGAGGAAAGGAAAGGGTGCACAGAGTTTCACGGCCACAGACCTGGACATCTCCAGCGTGAATTCCTCAGGCCAAGTCAGACCTACCCTGGGTCCTAACAATCTCTTCTAGGCTGATTAAACCTCTGATTTCCATAATTCCATTCCCTTCTTAAAGAAAGCAGAGTTTTTGTTTTAACAGCTTTATTGAAGTTTCACTGAAATAAACGGCACTTATTTGAAGTGTACAACCTGGTAATCTGTGGTGAGAGGTGCCGGGGACTGAACCCAGCAGCACTCTACCACTGAGCTACAGCCTCAGACCTTTTCATTTTTTATTTTTAGTTGCCTAACCTGGCCTCAAACTTGAAATCCTACTGCCTCAGCTGCCTGAGTAGCTAGGATTATAGTTGTATATCACAACTATAACATCGATCAACCTGGTAATATTTTTGATTAAAAAAACCCATTACTACAATTGGAATAAAGGACACATTCAGCACCCCCAAAAGTTTCCTTGGTCCCCTTTGTAATGATTCCTTCCTGTACCTCTTCATTCCTCATCTCTGTTCTTATCTGTAGGGCCTTGTGACACTACAGATTATTTTAAGGTTTCTAAAATTTTATATAAATTAACCATATAGCATGTATTCTTTGATTTGGTTTATTTCACTCAACATAATTATTCTGAAGTTCATCCAGGTTGTTCTATGTTATCAGTAGTTCGTTCTTTTTATTGCTGAATATCGCAGGTTGAATAGCCCTTATCTGAAATGTTTGGAACCATAAGTGCTTCAAATTTTGAGGATTTTCAGATATTTGAATATCTACATAGACCTTCATGGTTAAGAATCCCAAGTACAAAATACAAAATGCTCCCAAATCTGAAAGTTTTTGACCATCCTGTCAGTGCTCAAAAAGTTTTGCATTTCAAATTTTGGACTGTCATATAAAGGCTGCTCAATCTGTATGCTACAGCATGTAATTTGTGTCACTGTATGTTTCTCCATTCATCTGTGGTTGGATATCTGCTCTGTTCCAGTACAGATGCTACTGATGTTACTGAAGCCACTATGAAACTTGTCTGTGTCTTTATATGGAGGCAAGCTTTCATTTTCCTGAATAATACCTAGAAGTAGAACAGCTGAATCATATGTACACACATATTTTACTTTTTAGGAAACTGCCAAACTGTTTTCCAAAGTGGTTATACATTCTACATTCTCAGCAGCAGAGCAGGAAAAGAAAAAGAACAGTTACCGTTCTTTTACATCCTGGTCAACGTCAGGTTCATGATCAGTCTTGCTATAGTGGTTATTTTATTTTGGTTTTTAAATTTGTCTTTCCTAATAACTAATGATGTTGAATATCTTTTCACATGTTTATCTGACATTTATATATCCTTTCTGGTGAATTTTCAGATCAAACCTTATACCTTTTCCCAACGAGAGGAGGTGTTTTTTTTTTAATTGAGTTGTAAGCATTCTTTACACATCCAAAAATCAAGTAAACTTATCTGATCTGAGATTTGCAAGTATTTTCCCCAGTTTGTGACCTACCTTTTTATTCTCTAAAAATTGTCTTTAAGAGGAGCCAAAGGTTTTATATTTGATGAAGTCCAAGTTGTCAATTTTTTTTTCCATTTATGAATCATGTTTTTGGTGCTATATCTAAAAAATTTCACCTAAGTCAAGGTCTTATATTTTATCCTTTCATACACAAGTTCTATAATTTTAGATTTTACATTTAGATCAATGGTCCATTTTAAGTTAATTTTTGTCTATGGATAAAAGGTATGGATTGAAGTTCATTTTTCTATATGGATATCCATTTGTGGAGAAAAGCTTTCCTCTCTCCACTGAACTGTCTTTGCACCTCTCTTAAAAATAAAATGTCTATAACTGTGTGGGTCTACATTTAGCCCCTCTATTCTATTCCATCATATTTTATAACAATACTATATTATTTTGATTAAAGTAGCTTTATAATAAATCTTAAAGTCAGATAATGTTAGTCCTCCAATTTTGTTCTTTTTCAAAGTTGTTTTGACTAATCTAAGCTCCTATGAATTTGCATATGAATTTTAGCATCAGCTTGTCCTTTTATTCAAAAGTGCCTGCTGGGATTTTAATTGGGATTGTGTTGATCTACAGATAATTTTAGAGAGAACTGACATTCTAACAATAGTGAATCTGTTTGTGTTTGTGTGTGTGTGTGTGTTTAATTGTACGGGGATTGAATCCCAGTCTTCACACATGCTAAGCAAGTGCTCTACCACTAAGGTACATCCCACCCCTTTTTATTTTAAGTCTAAGTCTACTTAAACTGCCTGTATGGCCTCACATGGTGATCCTCCTGCCTCAGTCTCCTGCATAGCTGGGATCACAGGTGTTCATCACTGCGCCTGGCAAAATATTGAATCTTGTAACCAATAAACATGGTATATCTCTCTCCATTTATTTGTCTTTAATTTTTCTCAGCATTTTTGTGTTTTCAGTTTCTTGCATATACTTTGCCATTTATCTTCTCCAAGAATTTCAATTTTTTATGCTATCATTAATGGTATTCTTTTCATTTCAATTGCTGAGTGTTTATAGATACTATACAGAAATACAATAGATTCTTGTACAATGATTCATATTCTGCAAACTTGCTAATTTACTTAGGTGTAAGAAGTCTCTTTGTAGATTTCATTGGATATTCTACACAGAGGATGAGGCCTGGGAACAAAGCGGTTTTGCTTCTTCCTCTCCAATTTGCGTGTCTGTCTTCCAGTCCTCTTTCTCACCTAACTGCACTAGCTAGAACTTCCAGGACAGTGCTAAATGCAGAATGGATGCTCCTGACATATATTTCTGATGTTGAAGGGAAAGGATGCAGTCTTTTGCCATCAGGTATTAAGTTAGCCGATTATATTTTACAGATAGCCTTTGTCAGTTTTAGGAAGTTTTCTTCTATTTCTTGTTTGCTGATATTAATTTCTGGGAATGGGTGTTAGAATAAAATTCACAAAATTCTTTTTTCTGCCTCTATTGCAATGATCACATGATTGCTAGTTTGTTATGGATGGAATTGTGCCCCCTACCAAATTTGTATTTTGTAGTCCTACACCAGTATTTCAGCATGTGACTGCATTTGGTGACAGAGCCTTTAAGTTAAAATTGGGTCATTAGGGTGAGCCCAAATCCATGTGACCAGTGTTATTATAAAAAGAGGTGATCAGAATACAGACAGCCACACACAGGAAGAAGACAGAGGTCAAGGAAAGAGACCTCAGAAAAAAAAATCAAACTTGTTAACACCTTGATCATGGACTTTGAGCCTTCAAAATTGTGAGAAAATAAATTTCTGTTACTTAAAAGCCTAGTCTGTCCTATTTTATTATAACAGCCCTAGCAAACTAAGAGCTTGTTAAAATAGTACATTGCATTGAAAGTTTTTTTAAATGTTAAACCAGCCTTGCATTCTAGGGGGGAAAAATTCCACTTGATTACAATACATTGTCCTTATTATTGGATCCCATTTGTTAATCCATGTTTGTGGGATGTCTGGTCAATAATTTTCTTTTTATATAATATCTCCTGATTTTAGTAGTAGGATAATTCTGGACACAGAATAAATTGGAAAATATGACTCCTTTTTTTAATTTGTTCTTTTTAGTTATACATGACAGCAGAGGGTATTTTGACATATCATACATACATGGAGTATAACTTCCTGGTTGTACATGATATAGAATTATACTGGTCGTGTATTCATATATGAATATAGGAAAGTTATGTCCAATTCATTCTACTGTCTCTTCCATTCCCATTCCTCCTTCCCTCCCCCAATTCATCCTGTTCAATCAGGTGAAGCACACACACACAACCCTCCTATTGTGAGTCAGCATCCACATATCAGAGAGAAGATTTGGTCTTCCTTTTTTGGGACTGGCTTATTTCACTTAGCATGATAGTCTCTAGTTCCATCCATTTACTGGCAAATGACACAATTTAATTCTTCTTTCTGGGTGAGTAATATTCCATTGTGTTTATGTACCACATTTTCTTTATCCATTCGTCTGTTGAAGGGCACCTAATTCCGTAGTTTAACTATTGTGAAATGTGCTGCTATAAACAATGATGTGGCCACATCACTATAGTATACTAATTTTAAGCCCTTTGGGTATATCCTGAGGAGTGGGATAACTGGGTCAAATGGTTTTCTGAGGAATCTCCATACTGCTTTCCAAAGCTGTTTCCATAATTCCATTGGCTGTACCAATCTGCAGTCCCACCATCAATGTACAAGTGAACTTTTTCCCCCACATCTTCACCAACATTTATTGTTACTTGTATTCTTGATAATTGCCATTTTGAAAATGTCATTTTAATTTGCAGGGAAGTAACTTCTTATTCAATTTTTCTAGAAGTTTGTGTAGAATTGTGTCATTTCTTCCTTAAATATTTAGCAATATTTGCCAGTAAAGCCATCTGAACTTTTGTGTAGGAAAGCTTTTAGCCTTAATTCTATTTCTTTAATAGATATGTGGCAATTTCCAATTATTTATTTCTTCCTGATTGGTTTAGGTGGGCTTTTCTTTTAATAAATTTGTCCATAAAAACTAAGTTATCTAACTTACTATCAAGCAGTTGTTCATAATAATCTTTATTCTTCTTTGAAGTTCACTGGATTAGACAAAAGGGAATAAAGGGAAGGGAGGGGAGATAGGAATAGGAAAGACAGTAGAATGAGTCAAACACAACCTTCCTATGTTCATATATGAACACATGACCAATGTAACTCCACATCATGTACAACTACAAGAATGGGATCCTAATTAGGAAAAGCTATACTCTGTATGTGTAATATGTCAGAATACATTTTGCTGTCATATATAACTAAAAAGAACAAAAATTTAAAAATAAAAAATTAGAAAATTAAGTGAATACACAAAGAAATTATATTTCTATTTATAAATCTTCTTTTATTAAAGTTTTATAAACTGAGGTTATGATATGTGATATTCATTCAGTGGCTCATTGACCAAATCTATGAGTATCTTTTCTGAGCATACAGTGGTATACTGAATTGAAATTCAATGCATTATCCTAAGGAACTGTTAGTTACTGAGGAGAATAAAACATGACTCCTGCCTTCAAGGGGCTTACAGTTTGATAGATGCAAAATAACTCTAATATAATCATGTGCATTGAGATAACAGAAGTACAGAATGCTCTGGGAGTGTAGTGGAATGAAGCCTGTATTTGAAGGGTTGATCAAGGAAGGCTTCCAAAAATAAATTAATGCTAGAACCATACCCTAAAATTTTTTAGATAGAATGAGCAAAGAAATGTCTTTCTGACAAAAGTTAATGAGTGGGAAAGGGTATATTTAGGGAATGACAAGTACCTTTGTTTGGCTTAAATACAAGGCAGCTGTAAGGGTAGTAGGAAAAAAAGTTTGATATATAGGTTGAGGTCAGACTGTAGGGTTTTGACTGTGTCAAGCAGGTAGCAGTTGAATTTAGATGACAGTTAATCACAAGACTTGAAAGCTAATCCAATGAACTTCAATTCTTCCTCCCACCTTATTGTAAGTTAACATTCACATATCAGAGAACATTCAGCCTTTGGATTTTGGGGATGGGCTTATTTCATTTAGCATGATAGTCTCTAGTTCCATCCATTTACCGGCAAATGCCATGATTCCATTCTTCTTTCTGGGTAATATTCCATTGTGTACATGTACCATATTTTCTCTATCCATTCATCTGTTGAAGGGCACCTAGGTTGATTCCATAGCTTAGTTATTATGAATTGCTATAAACATGGATGTGGCTATGTCACCATAGTGTACTGACTTTAAGTCCTTTGGGTATATACCAAGGACCAGCATAGCTAGGTGGTTCCATTCCAAGTTTTCTGAGGAATCTCCGTATTACTTTCCAAAGTGGTTGCACCAATTTGCAATCCCACCAGCAAAGTATGAGTGTACCATTTTTCCCACATCCTTGCCAACATTTATTGTTATTTGTATTCTTGATAATTGCCATTCTCCCTGGAGATGAAATCTCAATGTAGTTTTAATTTGCATTTCTCTAATTACTATAGATATTGAATATTTTCTCCTATAGTTTTTGACCATTTGTATTTCTTCTGTGAAGTGTCTATTCAGTTCTTTTGTCCATTTACTGACTGTGTTACATTTTTTTTTGGAGGGGTTACATTTTTTAGTTCTTTATATATCCTGAAGATTAATGCTCTAAGGTATAGGTGTAAAGATTTTCTTCCATTCTGTAGGCTCTCTGTTCATGTTCTTGATTGTTTCCTTTCCTGTGAAGAAGCTTTTTAGTTTGATACCAGTCCATTTATTAATTCTTTTTTAAAAATATCTTTTAGTTGTCAATGGACCTTTATTTTTATTTATATATGGTGCTGAGGATCAAACCCCGTGCCTCACGCATGCCCCCCAAGGCAAGTGCTCTTCCTCTGAGCCACAACCCCAGCCCTGCATTTATTGATTCTTGATTTTACTTCTTGTGTTTTAGGAGTCTTGTTGAAGAGTTCAGTTCCTAAGTCGACATGGTGGAGATTTGGGCCTTCTTTTTCTTCTAATAGGCGTGGGGTCTCTGGTATAAAGCCTAGGTCCTTGTCCACTTTGAGTTTTGTTCAGGGTGAGAGTTAGGGGTCTAATTTCATTTTGCTACATATGGATTTCCAGTTTTCCCAGCACCATGTGTTGAAGAGGCTATCTTTTCTCCAATGTACATTTATGGCACCTTTGTCTAGTATGAGATAACTAAGAGTTTGTCTCTGTGTCTTCTCTTCTGTACCATTGGTCTTCATGTTTGTTTTGATGCCAAAACCATGTCATTTGTGTTACTATAGCTCCATAGTACAATTTAAAAAATATTTTTAGTTGTAGATGGACATAACATCTTTACTTTATTTATTTTTATGTGGTGCTGAGGATCAAACCCAGTGCCTCACATGTGCTAGGCAAGTGCTCTACCATTGAGCCACAGCCCCACCCTCCACAGTGTAATTTGAGGTCTGGTATTGTGATGTTTCCTGCTTCACTTTTCTCACTGAGGATTCTTTTGGTTATTCTGGGCCTCTTTATTTTTCCAAATGAATTTCATAACTGCTTTTTCTATAGAAATACAATTTCTTTACTTCTAATCAAAGAAAATTTGACTACCTCTCCTTGAGCAAAGCTTCCTTCAGCCTCATTCCCAATCCATAATATGTAAGGGAAACTGCAAGAAGATGGATTTGGGACTTAGAAGAGGGAAGGAGGAGGGAGGGAGGGAGGGAGAGAGGGAAGGAAGGAAGGAAGGAAGGAGGGAGGGAAGGAAGGAAGGAAGGAAGGAAGGATGGATTCCATTTCTTAAGGAAATAAAACATTAATTTGACAGGTCTACTATTCTCTTTTGCATGTTTGCAAAAATCTAAAGTTGCATCCAAAAAGAAAAAAAAAAAGCCAAGTCAGAAATGTGTGAATGAGCTGGGCATAGTAGCACACATCTATAATTCCAGCTACTCAGGAGGCTAAGGCAGGAGGATAGCCAAGTCCAAGGTCAACCTCAGCAACTTGGCAAGGCCCTAAGCAACTTACTGAGACCCTGTCTCAAAATAAAAAATTAAGAAAGTGCAGGGATGTAGCTCAGTGGTAAAGTGCCTCTGGGTTCAATCTCCAGTACCAAAAAGAAATAAAGAAAAAAAGAAATGTGTAAATGACCAACAATATTCGGAATGAAGCTCACCCACACCCCTCACATTCAATGGTCCTGCCAGATCCCTCATCTCCAAATGGTCTCTGAGACCTGCTTACCCCTGCAGCGTCCTAGTGTGGAAAGGGAGATCAGGGCATTTTCAGGAGCCCACTCTTAACTACCCTGTGTGACTCATGGCTTCATAACCTCCTCATCTTGTAAGACAGACTTTGTCAGAGGAACATTACACAGGGTGAATGATCATTACATCTGAGTGATTTTAACCGGACTGTACAAATGATCACTCAATTTTTACCCTGAAATATATCACCTCTATTCTACAGCCACATCTTTGCCCATACAATAAACTCTTGGCCAACTTTTATTCATTACAAGCCCTCTATTCTTTTAATCTTAAGATAACTGAATACCACACAAAATATTTTAATACTTAACAAAAAAAATCCACATACATAATAATTTAGGATTACCTCAAAATTTTATTATTAGGCAGGAAATATTGTAAAATATTTCCTCAGGAAACAAAAGACACCAATGAAATATCCTTTAGACCAAACTGCTTCACCCAACACCAAGAATTTCCAAGGAGAGGGAAAATTTATTTTGTAAGTAGTAAATTTCAATTCCTTATTAAAGACATAAATATGTTTTGTTGCCAGTAATCTTTAAGGTTTCTGCAGACTGTATGCTTTGCAGTTGTTAAATGGGCTTTTTCTCCTTTCTAAAAGAACGGAAAAAATAACCAGAGGAAGAGAGAAAACAAAGTAGAGAACCTAGCCATGGAATGCAGTTCAATTTGCACATCTATAACCCTGCCCGGTGCAGGCCTGTGCAACATCTAGCCAAGCTCAGAGGAAGAGCAACCATGATCCACAGAACTTCCATCTTGAAAATGGAAACAGGTTTTAAGATGAGGTAGGTTACAGATCAGGGAGCTGCACACAGGTCCTCTCTGCGAATAAAAATGTTGATTAGGGAGTGCTTGTTTTATTTTGAACTTAGAGAAAAGGCCCTTTTAGAAAATCTTTATCACTCAGATTCCTTTCTATTCGTCCTAGTGATCTAGTGATTCGATAGTAGAAAATATTTTATCTTCTTAATGTGAACATCTGTGAATTTTCTAAGTAAAATAACCACTGACAGAAGAGCTGGTACAATGTGTGCCTACGTAGGGTAAGGAGATGATGGGCTGAGGAGCCATCTCAGGGAGATGTGCAGACACTGCTAAGAAAGCACCCTTCACCCTGGGTCCACCTTCAAAGCAGAGCAGTACTGGAAGACCCCCTGCTCAGCCCAACAGGCCAAGCAAAATGCCAGTGACTATCAACTGGCAAGTGCCACCTCAGAGGCCTTAAGAATTGCATTTAATTATATGAGTCACTGCTTCTTCTTTAACATTCATGGAAAGAAGCAGTAAATTAGAAAGAGAGCAGTTTTCCAAGATTCATTTGCTACATTAAAATTCTTTGGGAGTTGTTTGTAAAAAATCTTCATCACAAATGATGGTTTTGGTGCTCTAGGGAACCATGTAAATACAGGATGGTAAACCTACCAGAGCATCACTATTTTAGAGGCAGAACCAATGGCCTTAATTTTCAGCAAAGATATTTTTTAAAAAGTTGTTAAGATTTTGCATTTATGAACATGGTTATCAAATCTCAATATATCCTTGAAAAGCTCTGGACAATTTAATTGGCAACTTAAAACAGTTTGGTTTTGAAGTACAATAATCTTTCAGCTGGTCAACAATTAGCAACTCTGGATTCATCGGGTGTTATCCAGCAGTGATACTTCTGTCACCAAGGTGAGGTCAGCACAGTTTGCCTCGCGCAGGAAATCAGATCCATTAGAACCTTGGGAACAAAACTGACCTGTGTAACTAGGATCAGCTCACAATCCATCTACTTCTTTCCCTCATTTTTAATAGTGAACGACAAGATTAGAGCTTGGAATTGAACACAGAGGCCAGTGCCTTACAGAACTCGAGGATGCTCAACACAATCAAAGAAACTCTTCCAAAGCCTTAAACAGTCCATCCCCAAAACCAGTGTCCTTCCAGTTAAAGACAGCCAGGAGAAAGACATCAAAATGTCACTCCCTGGAATTATGCTTATTCTTTACCAAAAATAAGATACAACTTTTGTTACTTCTGGACCATTTAACAAATATTCTTGAAGATAAAAAGATGGCCATTAAAGCAGTAATGACTTGCCTCTATGGAGCTGAACATATTTGTGGTTTTAATCCTCTATAAACCAATTGGAAATATGGAGAATACAGGAAATAACAGAGATTCTCTGAACATTCTGCAAGATTCCACTTTGTCTTTGTAGAAATTGTGAGTATTGTATGTAGATTTTCTGCAAAGTGCTCTCAAAATTCCATAAATTCCATCCTGTAGGGATTTCATTTTTCTGCTCCTATCTCCATGCTTATATCCCTACCCCCCTAAATATATGCTGCAATACCAGCATTTCCATAGACAAAGCACTGCACACTAATAAAATACAACACTGTTTACATACAGTGCAAATATATAACATTTTTAGCATAGGTTATGAGCAATATTTTTAGATGGATGGAGCCTGCAGTGATATTAGTAACAAACTTCTACTGTAAATTAGTGGCCTAAATAGAAATTTATGTACCATAAAACCCAGCATGAAACAATAAGTTAGAAATATTTAAATAACATTTTACAGAGCGTTAAAGCAGCAAGTACAACTGTTGTCAGACTGAGTTGGTTATTGAAAAGGAGAGCCGGGCACTGTCATAGAAAGGTGCCCAAGCAACAAAAGACAATCCCTTGGTCTTTTACAGAACTTTGAAAAATTAAGTCTGACCTCCAGATTGTACCTTACTAACATGTCAAAGTTAGCCTAAATCTGAAAACACATACAAAACAAACCAAGCCATTGATAAAATTCTATAACTCTTGTAACAAGGCAAAAAGGTACCTACATGAGATGAGATTTCAGTTCATATTTTTGCTCATTTTCTAAAAATATGCTAGGCCTGTAATATGAACAGATGAGCTTATGTCTACGTTTGGCTTTCTAAGATCTATAATCCTGCTTAAGCCATAATCAAGCCCATTCTTGCATTACTCACATTTCACAGAGCAAAGAATATTGCTATTATTTCTTGGGAAAAATCAGCTTCCAATGTCAATTTATCTTTGTGATTCTGCAAAATACCAAGACTTTAAACAATATATTCAAAATCTAATACTGCAAACTTGAGTCTGGTTGGATCTGCTAAGTATGTGAAAATGCTATAGAAGCTCCTCAAGCTTATCATTTAGATATTTTCCCAAACTAATGGGATTGAAGGTTGATGGGAAGTGAGGGTTGCTGGGGAGGTGAGTGAAAGAAGGAAAGTTCCAATTTGTGTTTCTCTTCCAAGCAGAACATGGAGGTGGCAGGGCTTCAGTAATGGAGATGGCAGAACGTCAGGTCTTCAAAAAAAAATAAAATGATGGACTTACATATTTATTTATCTGATATTCAGAAGGACAAATGCAATGTCCTTCAGAAATGGGCTGTAGGATAATGATGATGATAATAATAATAATAATAATAATAATAATAATAATAATAATTGCCACTAGGTAAGGAGTATCCTAGGAAGAGACGCAACAGGTAGGAATACCTAGGAATAGAAAAAATAATACTTAACATTTTGGGACATTATCATGAATCAGGGAATATTATAATTGCTGTTATTATCATCATCAATGTTATTGGAAATTATATATAATTGATAATTACATATAACTAATTGATAATAATTCCCCAATTCATGAATAATGTACCAAAATAAAAAATGAATAATAGGGCTTTGTTTTATTTATGCAGAGACTGGCATGCTGAACTTTTCCAGTGGATTATTCAACTTTCATCCTTAAATTTCACATACCTAAAATTGAATTCATCATTTCTCTCCTGATCTGACTTATCTCTCAGCCTAACCATTTCTCTCAGTGATGTTTTTATCCTACCAACCATCTAAACTAAAGCCCCTGTTCATCATTTCTGATTCCTCCTCTTCTCTTATCTTCAGAGCCAATCTGGAAAGCCCAGGAAGAGTGCGAATCCTGAGAAGACTGGGATTATGTCTGTCTTATTTGCCTTTCACTTATTCTTTCACCTCTACCACATGACAGGAACTGGGCAAAAGAGAACGAGACAGCCATGGTCCCTGCTGTCATGGAGATTATAATCTAGTGAGGGAGATGTACATTAAATGAAGGTATAGTGATGAATTGTGATTGTTCTTTAAAGAAAAACACTTGGTTTCTATGAAAGTAAACATGAGGAGATTTAATTAATATAAGGGTACTGATGTTCAAGGGGCTCCTCTCAGGTGGTGAAAATTAAGGTGAGACTCAAGAGTCTCGAGAGTCAGTTTTAAGATCACAAGGTGAGGAATATTCAAGGAAGAGAGGCAACAGGCAGGAAGATCAGAGGATAGAAAGGGCTCAGCACATCTTAGGAAATGCAAAGGAGGCAGCAAATCTGGAGGTGCCAAATGGGCAGTGGCCCTGGAGGCCCTGTGCAGGAGTAGGGCTTTATCCCAGACTCCCATATAGTGGGAAGCTTATTAAAGGGTTACACATGTGATATGACTGATGTCTTTAACACTCTAACTTCAGGGTAGAAAATAGGGAACTAGTCATGAGGCTAGTTCTAGAAAGAGCTGAGAGTGCCCTGAAGTAACATAAGTATCTTCATACCCAGGGATCGGCTAAATGAATGAATCAATAAATAGACATCCTCATCGGTTCTCAGCTCTTTTCTCAAGAACTTCCAACTGTGCCAGCATCCTCCCTCCAGTCTCCTAGATGTGTGTAAGTCTGTGTAATTTTCCAGAGCCAAATTTTTAGTCAACATTATGATAAAAAATTAGACGATATCTAATGCTTAAAATTTTAACTTCTCAACTGCCACTTTTAATTCTGTATGAAATTGGGAACATAATTTTTAAACGTTCTATCATATAAATAAATAAAAATGTATATGCAAGAAAGTTCATTATAGCATATTTTTAATAGAAAAGCAGAAACAATCTACACATACTTCAATGTAGGAAAGGTCAAATTATGGTATCCTTATATAACAAAATATACAGTCCTCAAAAATATTTACAGGGTATATTTAATAATGTGAGAAAAAGTAAAACAATGTTAAATGATAAAAGCAAAAATTAAAACATATGCAATACGATCTGAAGTTCAATTTTTAAAAAGAAAACACATATACATGACCAAAAATAAGTAGATTTATCAAAGTAGTAATGTATGGATTTTAAGGTTAGGGGTGATTTTTACTTTCTCAGTATGTTTTTCTACTTTCCAAATTTTCTACAGTAGTAAGACTTTTATTCTCAGGAAAAAATCTAGTAGTGGTTACATCTAAAAGGAAAAACTTTTTCAGCCACCTGCACACTCTTCTCCCATTCTTTGTTCCAAAGTCTGCGATTCTATTTCCCAAGGATCTCCTTCTGCCATTGCCTGCACATGGCACCCTGGTCTGCAGCCCTGGGTCTGGGGCCACCCTCAGAAACAATTCCAGCTTGCAACATTTACTCTCCAAGGCACTCATCTCACATAACATGCTGCCTTGACTCCTCAACTTCTTTTCCGTGCCTTTAGCTGTCATTTTCTCTGTCAAATTCATTATCCATTTTTTGTTTTATCTGTCCTGCCCATTAGCATCAAGCACAGCACCTTCTGTATAGGCATTTATTATGTGCTGATTATGCAGAATGAAAATGTTATTCTGATACAGGGACCAATGTATTTAGTTCTGAGAATAGCATAGCCACAATCTCTTGGGCCCAAAAGCTGTTGACGTGTTTTCCACTCTGAACCACAGATGGTTAGGACAAGGAAGGTATCTGAGATAGGGTCTTGCTCAACCCCAGAAACCTCTCGGAGGTCCCAGGTAAAGGCAGCAGTAGTGGCAGAGCCAGGCCTGGAAACACAATGGCTCTAGACTCAATAGTCTTATTAAGTCCATCCTACAGAGCTGACTCAGTCAGCCCTTCTCCCTAACTGTCCAAAGACTGTAAACTGGCAAGTAATTTTGGGAAATGTCCATTTGATTTCCTGAATGTCTATCTGGCAGGCTGGAGAAAATTAATTTGGTATTGCCATTGTATTTTTCACTCTGCATAATCTAACTACTGAATATCAAAGGCTCACTGAAAGTACTAGTTTTTAAGTGTAACCATTAGGCACTTTAAAAATTGTCTTCTAGCCACAGCACAAAGGCCAGAATAATCTGATTGCAAATCCCTCCCAGGGACACAGGATTTAAAGCATAATTCAGTGTATTTTAAGGCTACATCTTCCCTCCTTACAGCCTTGAATTAAATAAATGAAGGCCAAAGAGAAGCCAGGGTGTGTGATATGTGCTTATGAACTGCTATGGAAAGTATGCTTTAAAAACTCCAGGAAGACATATTAAAGTCACTGATAAGTAATTATGCTGATAAAGTACTAAGATCCTATAAGGCTAGGCTGTGATTTGAGTTGACAGCTTTGCTTATAAACATTGGTTCTAAAAAATACCAATTAATGATTCATTTGAATCCTGCTCTGCTCTGATACTGTCCAAATGCTGGCATTTCATGTCATGCCATCGTCTTTTACCACATAAGCTTCAGTTTTATCTAGGCAAAGAAGGTAAAAAATACTTTCAAGTGAAAATAATACAAATAACAAAGGATCTATTTTACTGTTGTGAACTCTGACAATTTCCTCATTGCATTAAAAAAGATAATAAGTGTCAAACCAGTTATTATAACACATGACAGCTTCAGAATAGAGACAGCATATCCAACTCACATATTCAATATGGACACATGGAAAAAGAGCAAACAGTTTTTCTAACAGATTTCTCTGCCTCAATGCCAATATGGCAAATAATCACATGAAAATGTTATTTATCTAATTTTCCCTTGGAGCTTTTAAATAGAAACTTTTGTCAACTGATTTTTTTAAATATGCACAGGGAACAAGGACAGCAACCCCACCATGAGGGGCCCTTTCAATGACATCCAAGCTTAAGTTAGGTGACACCGAGGATGGGTGGGGTTTTCAAGATGATTAATAAGGGCTGAGGACCAGGCAGTCATGACAGAGACAGATGGCTTTCCTAAAATGAAAGAGCTCCTGAAATGGCATGATTCCACTGAGGAAGTCGAGGAAAGGAGAAGAGAAACCCTAATCTGTGCTTGCTTTCTCTAATCACTGAGGTTGACAGTCAAAGTTAGAGAATAAAGCAATCCAGATGGGAAAGGGAGGGCTGGGGGATCCTCAGCGCTAGAGTGTTTACCCAGCATGCTCAAGGTACTGGGTTTGATCCCTGATACCACCAAAGGCACGGGGCCGGGAGGGAGCTAAAAAGGCAATGGAAGAAAAATGAAGGACAGAGGCTGCCTTATCCTTGGGAGATAAATGCCAAGACCCCCCTAGCAGATGCCTAAAACTGCGGATAGTAGCAAACCCTATATATACTATGCTCTTTTCTCATGCATACCTATGATAAAGTTTAATTCATAAATTAGGCATAGGAGATTAAAAACAATTAACAAAACAAAAATTATAACAATATATTGTAATAAAAATTATTTAAAACTTAGAAATTGTTTATTTCTGGAATGTTCCATTTAATATTTTCACATCCTGGTTAACTGCAGGTCACTGAAAGTACAGAAAGTGAAATCAAAGATAAAGGGGGTAATACTGTGGTTAAAAGATGTTTTACGAAAGACTGAGAGTGATTCTCTTCAATTAACCTTTACCTAATACCTACTATGTGCTAGATGCATCATCTGAATAAAGTTGAACAGGCACTGCTGATTTTATAAGAGCAAACTCTGGTCCATAAGATCATGCTTCTAATAAGATGCTCAGAAGCAAGACCGTCTTTTCCTTTATACCAAAAAAAAAAAAAAGAAAAAGAAAAAGAAAAAATCTTGTTTAGCAAACGAAGTTATCTTTATCTGAAATGCTTCCAAAGCCTGTGCTTTGTATTTATGTCCATACTTTTTAGATAAGACTTACTTTAACTGTTGCCAATTCTCACATTTTACTGATCTACTGAGCAGTATCTATATTTGCTGATTTTATTTTCTGTCACCCTAATGTTATCATAACTTAATGCTATCAGGGAATAAGAAAGAATCAATGCTGATTACAGTTAAGAAAGTGAGGATGAAAGCAATACTAACTGGGGATATTTGTTTTCTCTAAAGCCTCTACAGGAGGTCTTCTTATCCTAGAGTCATTTAAGAATTACTAACTTGACTCAAATGGAGCACAGAGGTTATGTACACATCAAATAAAGACAGCAGCGGCTCTCTGGGGAGGCAGTGTGGCCTGGTGGAAAGACATCCTATACAAAGTCTTTGGAGTCAGGGAAACCTGGTTTTTGTTTGTTTGTTTGTTTGTTTGTTTGTCTGAGACAGGTTTTGCTATGCTGCCCAGGCTGGATGTGAACTCCTGGGCTCAAGTGATCCTTCTGCCTCAGGAGGTGAGACTACAGGTACAAGCCCACATACCTGGCTAAACTTGTTTTTTGAATTCTGGTCTCATCACTAGTTGTTTTTTTTTTTTTTTAATTAATTGTACAAGCTTTAGGAGTTCTAATTTCTTTATCTGTAAAAAATGAGAATATCCCTACTGCCCAGTATTAAGTGGCACAAAAGTATGTGTGGGTGCCTATGAGGAAGTATCACCAGTTAATCATGTTATTCCTCTTTATTCCTTCAAAGGCTTTTTTGAGTACTGTACTCTAATGAGTTTTGCTACCTTTAAAATATTTTTGCTTTTACTTCATTGATTTGAATATCATATTAGTATGCCTACATACATCATCTGGCGCATTTATTTACTGGTCTTTTAGGTGTCTCTGGGCATGTAGATGCTTGAAAAATAGGCTATTAGCATGATTGGACTGTCTCTATCCTGTCTCCAGGTGTTTTAGAGAATCACATGGCCAGCAGCAAGGATAGCAAGAAATCTCATCGTTCTTCTGCCACCCTCTCCCTGTGCTGTGTCACTGAACTTGTTCTTCCCATACTCTCCTTAGAAGCCCACCTTTGATTTCCCTCCACCAAGAGGCACATGAACAGGCAGACCAAGTGGAAGACTGCAAGGAAGAAACATGGGTTCTGGCTTCTGCACGGACTCTGACCTACTTCACATGCCTTCAAACCTGGTATGAATCCATCCCAGCAACTACAGGAATGGCCTAAGAAATCCTGTTTTCCTTGGAGAGGGGACTGAAAAATCACCAGACTGAGACTTAAAGGAGACTGGAAATTACAGGAAGACTACTACTGTGTAATGACTAAGCTACCTTGGTATGCCTGTGAACTAACATCCCGGCTTACTGTCATCACATATGAACAGAATCACAGCTCCAGGAGGAGCCACAGTGTGTCCCCTTTGGTCTATCTGAACATCCCATCTAACCAAAGAAGTGCTGCTGAAATAGACTGACAATGCTTCAATTATCCTGGCTGCTGATGAAGACAAAATAAGAGCCTCAGGAGTCCTCAAAAGCCTCGAAAGTTCTCTGTAAACTATGTTGTTATCAAATGGAAACCACAAGCAAACAACCCAAACTTTAAGAGTGGAGATTTCCCTGGGCTTTGCTATGAGGCAGGTCCCAAGAACACAATGAATAGTGAGCAGGAGCCAACGGGCGCCCAGTGCAGGTCACACAGCACAGTGACAGGGTTCAAGACATGGCCCATCCAGGTCCCCAGGTTGGCTTCCCACTCACACAGTGTATCCAAACCTGGCTAACCTACCGCTGACCTTTCTTGTTACATTTACTTGATAATACACACAGTGCAGATGGGGAAATGGAAAGAATAAAAAGAATGCTGTTCTCATCCTTAGGAAAGACATATATTGGTTACACCAGAAATGTGATTAATGATTAAGCTAGTAGTCTATGACAAAGTTATTACAATCTTTGAAGAAGAAAAAAATCGCACTTCTTCAATATTTTCCAATATTCTGAAATCCAGGCTTGAATCACTGTGTACAAGGTAACACTCCCTGTCTGGACCACATCTGTGTGACAGGGCCACCAAGCCATACTGACGGATGTTGTCATTACTGCTCAATCACACTCTGTAACAAGAATTTCCATTTCAGAATCCAAGTCTCAAGTAAGGGGCACTGAGATCCTTAAGTAAATGTTGTTTTTTATAGACTGTTAAGAAACATAGAAGAGAAAACAAGCAATACATGAGGCTTATCTGAAAAGCCTTGAAATAAAGAAAGGGCACATTCTTCAGAATCAGATAAAGTAGTCTGAATGCCTGCCTGGCCCCTCTCCAGCTGTACGACTCTGGGCAAGCTTCGGAGACTCGGCTTCCTCATCTGTAGACAAGGGAGGGATGCCTTCCTTCGCAGGCTCTTGTGGTTGAGAGACAGGATGTATCCAACACCGAAGAGTGCTGTCCATTGTCCAGGCAAAAGTCCTGTCATGCGGGCACTGGTAGTTTACATACTCTCCAATTTAAATTCAATGTGGGTGGGCACATCAAGGTTTTTTTCAGAATATCAGTAGTAATTGGGGTCCTGAGACTGACCAAACTAGCATAAAGGTAAAAAGCTCTCATCTTGCTTACAGTTCGTGTACAAAACATGCCAGTAACTGCATCAAACTCTGATACGATCTGATCTTCACCTGAACAGAAGCCTGATAACTTGCCTGTTTTACTCTCCATTGTCCTAAATATCTTTTTCCTCTAACAGAAAATCCAGTATCATTTTCAGATCCAGTGTCCATGCAAGACATGACCTTCTGAACAGGTCATCCCACTGGCAGGTGCTGCACAGTCATCACACAGGCTGGGCAGGAAGAGATAACTGGAATGTATGTGTGCTCTGGGAAGTAAACCAACACCGGCACCTCCAACAATGAGGATCTCTTAAAGGATTTCTCTTCTCTTCAAAATACACTCTAAACATAGAGCTTTGCATTTGGACCCAAAAATGCCTTTCCATCTGTACTAGCTTCTATCAGGTGAAAGAAAATGAAGACAGAAGCAATGGGCAACCAAAAATCCTACTGAGTAGGGCAAGGCAAAACAGAGATTTGATTCCAGCATAAGGGGACCCAGGATGACATGAAAGGGAAAGAGGAGAGAAGAGGAAAGCACATAACCTCAAAGACTCAAGTACATCCATAGGTACTTCTTCAAGGTGTGCAAGAACCTTGCTCTCTTCAAGGAGACAATCACAGCATCGTGAACTTCAAATTAATTCCTTTCTGAATGAGAGCTGAGCAACAAAGAGAGAACTTGGCAAATGGCACAGCGCAGTGAGTGCAGAACTGTATTCCCAATGGGTACTTGGTGAGATGTTAGGTTGTCAGTTTAATGTATAATAAAATGAGGCCACACATCCTAAAGTGTTTTGAAAAGTAAAAATCCAGGGGAATGATGAAGGGAGCATTGTAATGAAGCTGGAGAAAAGGGACAATGAGGGGTGGAGCTGTGATGTGACCTTCCTTCAGCTGGTACCCCACAGGCCTCTGGGAATGGGAGATACATGATGCAGAGGCCATTCTTGCCTTAGCCCCCCAGTGGGGCTGGCAGCACCATTTGCTGGCACCTGGCAGTCAAGGGAGAGCAAGAGAGAAAGCCTGGCTTGGAGACCTCCCATCCATTAAAAGCAAGATAGTAAGAAGTGGGAGAGAAAGTTCCCAATATCAACAGTGGTGACCTGGGGTCAGGCAGAAAGAAGTTATAAAGGCATAAAAGCTTCTTTATTCAGATGGCTCCTTTCAGGGCAACTCATTTCATGATACTTAATGCAAGCGGTTAAAAGAACAGTTGGGTTGGATATAACTTACAGTGCGTCACACAAATCTGGAGCACCCACGGAACATTAATTTCAGGGAATGCATTGAGATTATGCTCTTACAACCAGCCTCTCTGCCAGGGGCAGCTTGTAACTCAGAGTCATGTTTCATTTAGGATGTGCTGTATAATACTGAAGGGGCAAGGAGCTGTTTTGTTTTGTTGTGGTTCCCGGCCTCACCCCAGCCAAGTAGAAAGCATTTGGGAAAGAGTTATACTGAGCCAAACTGAAGCTTTCTGCAAAGCTGTTCCCAACCTTTTGGGCACAAATCTACTCGGGTTATCTCTTTCCAGCATGAACTCAGGCTTTAAACACCCTACTTCTTCTGCTGCTCTGAGGTCAACACAACCAAGCTGGGATCTGCTTTTCCCACACACACTTGGTTCTCACCTTCCCCTGAACCTGGGATCATGCTCCTGACTACGCATGCCAAGCACCTGCTCATTCCTCCAGAACCCCCACCTCCTCCCACAAGGTCATGAGGGTCTGTTTTGCACCTTTAGCTACTCTTCAACTCTGCTGATTGGTGATAATTTATTCAACTTAAAAAAAGGAAAATCATATTAATTTCTCTAAGTAACGTAAACAATTTTATTCATGTTCCCAAAGTCAGTTCCCTTTGTAGCGCATGTTTGTGTAGCTGTTATATGAGTCCTTTGTACTGATGTAGCTGTCATTCCTTCAATTCAGTTCTTGCCAAACATGGAGCTGTATCTAGAGATACAAAGATAACCGCTCTTGTTGAAGAGAGGCCAGTTTAGTGGGAGAGACAGACGTGTAAACAGATCTGTATCTGAGATACACAGCCTGGACGGGGAAAAGAAACTAAACTGCACACATAACTCAGCTTCCTAAGCTCAAGATCCCAGTCGCTGTCCAGTATCAGGGGCACAGGTTCTGCAGAGATCCACTCTCCTGCATTATCACATCCTCCCTCCCAGTGGTATCATTTCAACTCAAATACAAACGTGCCTGCCTTAACATCATTCTCTGGACTCCAAGTTCCCCTCCTGGTGACATTCCTTTCATCTTCTACATTTACTGCTACCTCAGTTTCCTCAGCCTCCATTCACTCCTCTCACAATTCCATTGAAATGGTTCTTAACAACGTCAACAGGGAGTGCCAACTTGCTATCCATGTTGTCTCATACAGCATCCACTGCCCACATCCATCACTCTTCTGCTCATATGGAAAGACTGTCTTCTTTAGGTTTCCCTGGAAATTCTCTCCTCATTTTCTTCCTACACCACCTCCCTGGAAGTTCCTCCCCATTCTCCTCTGCTCCCTTTTCCTCACCTGCCTGACTTCTTGACTTTCACCCTCCTTTCACCATCTATTCTCAAACTAGATCACTCTGAGTTGACCTTTCAAAAATATAAACCAAGTTATCTCATCACCTGGCTTAAACCCTCCCATTGCTTCCCATCATTAGAAGATACTCTGCACACCAAGACCCTGGAGTACCCAGCTGCTCCCTGTCTACTTCTCTGCCCTCATTTCTAGCCACACCTTTCCCCAACACCATACAGACTCCCCGCCAGATTTCAGACACACAAGGTCTTCCTGTTTCTCAGACACCAGAACTGGTACCCACTCACAGCCTTTGCCCTTGCTGCTCACCAGCCTAAAACACTCTTCTGCTGCTCACCAGCCTAAAACACTGCTCAGCCAACATCTTACACTTAGAATCTTGGCTCAACTGGCTTCCTCAGAGGCCTTCCCTGCCTGTCCTGCCTAAGCGTCTCCTGCCCAGATTCGGGCCACCTGATGGCTCAGGACCCCATCCCAGTTCTTCAAAACACTACAAGTCTCATATTTATTTCTTCACTACTCACTTGTCAACCTGTCCTACTAGAACGTAGGCTACACAATGCAGAGTCTTGGTCTCTCTCGCTGCTGTGCATCTGGCTCCAGACAGCACTTAGCGTATTGTAGGTGCTCTGTAAATACTTACTTAATGGATGTGTGAAATGATGGTAAAATCTTTGTTTAGGATCCTGCATTCAGCTCTTTGCTCTTCAACTGCAGAGGAGCACAGGGAGGGGGAAAGGGAGACACAAAAGAACCCATGTGCAGGGAGTCAGAACTAAGCAACTAGAACTAGCCTGCTCAGCAAGGTTTTACTTTCATTCTCCAGGTCATCACTAGTTGCTTATGTCTAACAAGGATTAAGTAAAAAAAAAACATGGGCTGCAGGTGCAGAACGGGTATAAGTTCCAGAGCAAGGGAGAATGAGTTACCAGCACTTACTGGGATTGGCTATTATTTAAGACTTTGATCAGTTTGTGAAGAAGAGCACTGAATATCCTTTTAAAACAAAAAGAGATGATAAAAAATCCCATACTGATTGCATGCCTCCTGTGCCAAGGCTGTTTTACTAGCCTAATCTCCTCTGACATTTGTGGCCACACTATGAGACAGGGACTACTACTACTTCATTTGAGAAATGAGGAGATGGAGGCTTAGCATGGCTGACTCGTAAAGGCCGTTCAGTTGATAAATGACCAAGGTGGGACCAAGCTCAGTCTGAAATCTGTGCTCTTACCCATGTTTAGAAGGGAGACTCGGAAGCCCTGGATGCAGTCAGGCTAATAGCACTGGGTCAAATGGAGAGTCCAGCCAAACCAGGGTTCCAAGGTATTTCCAGAAGCAAGAGGAAGGACAATATATGAACAACTTGAAACTGTCCTAACAATACAGGTTCTAGCTTTTGGCCATACACACATTTGAGGAACTGGACAAAATCATGTGCCTTTGGTTACCCACTGTACGAATTCTCTTGTCAGCCTGAAGGATTAGTTTGTTTATGGTTTATAGACATTTTGCAGAAATGTGGGGAAAGAAAATCAAGTTTGCAAGTATCACCAGGTATGACAAAATAATTGCTTCCTCTAAGGTTTTGAACAAGGACAGCAAACTAAGCTGTACTTATGGCCTGTGAGCCAAGAACAGCCTTTACAGTGTAAAGAGGTTATTTAAATAAAGAAGAGCGTGCAACAGAGGCTTCATGTACTTTCAGGTTCTTATCAAGTCGGGTGACATGGTCTAAAACTTCAAAATGGATACAGAAAGTAAGAAGTGCTAGTAATAGAGAATAAAGTCCCTGATTAAAATAAAGTAACTCCCTGAAGGTTTACAAAAGTATCCAAGAGGGATGACAAATGGTTCAAAAGTAAATATGTATAATATATATTTTATATAAAACTTTATATATCTATTTTTTTTAACCATCTACAACAAAACTTCGCAGAGTCAGATTTCAGGTAAATGTGGCCTCCCAAATGAGGTTTGGTGAGATGATTTTAGCAGACATAAAAAGGTACAGAGGAGGCCAAAGAACTTGGAAAAGACTCCGAATTACCAATTATACAACTGCAATGGGCCTTACGGAAGCTATGGACCCATGCTCCCTCTCTGTAAGTGAAGAGATACCCCAGGGATTGGCAGTGACCTCAGCCACGTGTGCCAGCCCAGTGCACTCACATCTCTAGGCTCCTACCAAGTCTATCTCACTGTGCCGTGTGGCCTTTACCTTACTACTGAGATGTGCTCTGCAAACTAAGGACAGGTAGACAGACTTTTAAAAGGTCAGACAAAAACCAGCATCTCTGCAAAGAATGTTTGATCTGAAGGTGAAGTTCCAACATCTTTCACAAAAAACAAAAACAAAAACAAAAACCTTTGTTTCTTGTTTTGTCATTTTTTTTAATCTCAAAAGTAGTACACATTCTTTACGGAAAACTTAGAAAAATTTAAGGAGAATAATCATTGCTATTCAATTATAAAGTGCTTTTTAACATTTGGTGTACTTCCTTACAGCTTTTAAAATAATGTATGGACACATATGTCATTTTAAAGATAGGAATATTACTTCAGTATTTTCTTTCACTTACAACTTGTATTTTTGTGTCATACAAGTTTTCCTAACATTTTTAATGGCTGTACAATTCCATGTGTTTATGTATCATAATTTCTATCACTAATCTTCCAGGACTCAGATATAGAGAAAATGTTTTACCCTGCCCTTGCCAACACTGACTGTGAGCATTATTCAAAAGACCTTTCCACTTGATAGGCACAGAATGTTTCTCTTTGTTTCACAATAAGGTTGAGTCTTTCTTCACATGGCCATTTAGTCAGTTCTGTCTGCCCAGAGACTGGGTTCCAGGACCCCTTGATCCCAAAACTTGAAAATACTCAAATAAAATGGCACAATATTTGCATATGACCTACACACAACCTCCTATAGAGTTCATATCATCTCTAGATTACTTCTAATACCCGATACAATGCAAATGCTCTGTAAATAGTTGTTATACTGTATTGTTTATGGAACGGTGATGAGAAAATACATCTGTACATGTTCAGTACAGACATGGTTTATTTTTTCTAATATTTTTGTTCTACAGCTGGCTGAATCTGTGGCTGCAGAACCCACAGATATTGAGGGTCAACTGTATTTATATGCCCTCCTCTGCAGAAGGTCTAATCCCAGTGTTACTTGTCCTATTCTCATCGTTCTTTTGAGATGTTCATCTTTCCCTTTTTGATTATAAAAGTCAAATAGCAAAGATTTTAATCTTTTCCCCTATTCATAAATACTGTATTTTCCCTATTTTGTCACTTGGCCTTTTTTCTCTTTTTAATTTGCTGTTTTTAATTCCAGAAATGTAGTGTTTCTGTCTAATCAAATCCTTTATAATCCTTTTGTCCTTTTTTTGATAGAGATCAGCAGTAGTCTGATGCTGATGTGGAGCCATATGAGGGATAACCTTATGGAGCTGGCTAATGATCTACTAGTTGTCAAACCAGACAGCCTAAGTCCCCTAAATCTGCACAAACTGAAGAAGTCCCATTCACTGGAGGCCAGATGGAAGGAATGTGTAGCAGAGATGCTACCAGATGGACTAAGAGTCAGGAAGTCTGGATTCTAGACCAGAACTCGTTGCTCATCCCTACACAAATCCCACAGCCTCCCTGGGCAACACGCACCTCCCTCACCCAGTGAAAGGTGTGGGCACTATAAGCTCCAAGACACACCCAGTTCTAAGGCTCATCCCTTTCCAACATGAGAAAAGAGAATAAGTAATAGATGTTCCACAACCCAGAGAGACCTGTCAATGAGAAGAATGAAGAAGTTGAGAGATGGCTAGAGCAAGGGTCTGACAGGAGGGAATGTGTAGTCCTTTTGACACGTAGGTTATAGAATTCATTTCAAATAAGCTGGTGTGATCTAGAGGGTCAAAAGCAGCAGAGAACTAAAGTCAACAAAGGGCTCAACACCAGTACATAGATTTTTTCCAGAGAAGTTACCAGGTGGTCTTCCTGTGACATCCTCTGAGTCAGTGGAGATAGTAGGGATGCTGGATGTGGGCACAGAAGCCAGAATAAAAAAAGATTCAAAATGAGTCCTACAAAAGAAACAGTGGTGCAAGTTTTGAGGTGAAATGGGAAAACTGCTTGGGGGATCAAGCACACTGAGAGAGCGCTCTTGTAGGGCAGGTATAAATTACATCACAGACGCTAGAAGTGGTGAAAGATAATGAATATCAAGCACAGAAGAAGACATGGGCTGGAGAAATGTTGTGGTGCACATCGAAGTGATGCCCTTGGTCTCTGGAAGAGCCTGAACATCACTGGGAAATGATAATACATACTCTGAAGTATTAGGGTGCTGGCAAGAGGGCAAAGTGTGTTAGTCACATAGCAGGTCCTGAAACCACATTAATGAGCTAAAGCCCTTACCCTGGCACAGCTAACTAACTAGCATTTATTTACATGTATTTAACAAGTAATTGTGGGGTTCTTGGCATAATATTAAGCAATAACACCTGTTCACTTTTTTCTCTTTACTGCTACTTTAGTAGTTATTTATCTTTTCCATCTTAGCACTGATTAAAACATAAAATGTCTTTAGGAAATGTTGTATCCTAATTTATGGCTTAATTTGATCTTAGCAGTCACTGATAATGTTGCATCTCTTAAGGAAATCAGCCTGTCTATTATCACATACCAAGAAATGTATTTTTAAAAAGAGATCTCATTCTCAAGTGAGAAGAAACTGCAAAGCAAGGAGGCAATGAAGGAAGAACACCGAATCCTGAGTCCCCACCTGGCCCAACGGGAATATTAGCAATAATTAAAGTAGTATTTCTTTGTGCTTTTATAACAGAGGATATCTCATCCATCTGTTCCCTTCCAATACCATCTTTTTCAAGCTTGTTTACTGTCTTTCATGTAAAGAAAAAGAAAGAGTCACTTTCCCCTTCCAAAAAACAAAGATGGTAAAAACTACACTGCAAATAGCTTTTATCCTTAGGCTTCAAGTTCTCAATTTATTAAAACTCTTTTATGGTTTATTCTGTCTCGGATAAAATAGAAAAAGAATAACCAGATCCCATTTTATAGATGAGAAAATTGGCACACAGAAATGTCCTTAGACAATCTAAAATACACAGAGAAACCAAGGCCAGCCTTCTCATCATATGCTGTTCAAAGCCTCCATCCAGAGTCAAACCACACCCTCCTGGACTGCATACCAAGTTCTTAAAGGAGAGAAGATAAAAAGGAGAGAGCATCTGCTGAGAGCAGGAACTGGAGTTCCATCCCAGCTTTTCCTCGTGCGCTCTCTATGATCATGGGAAAGCGTTCTTCACCTTTGTGGGCCTCCATTCCTTTCATTGTAATATGGGAGTAATGTTCACACCAACTACCTACGGTGTGCCTGAGGATCAAGTAGGAGGAAGGGCTCTGGCAGTGCTAAGCATGTGCGTTATCTAGGGTTTAAAAAAGAAGAAAACAACTAAACTAATGACTTTTACACTTGCATCCCTCTCTCATTCATGAATTTTATAATTCATCTAAAAGTGCTATGTGGCATATATATAAGAATTAGTGTAACTTTAAATTTTCAATTATTTATCTTTGCCCAACTAAGAAACTAATGTGTGTAGGCGTGTGTCTGAGTGGGTGGGGGAGTGTGTGTGTGTGTGTGTGTGTGTGTATGTGTGTGTGTGTAAATAAACTAATGTTTAAAATTATGGTTAGAAAAATTATGATGTGGCAAAAATATCATATAAATTTTCTTGAAATTGTTGATAAACAAATAAACCACAGTCAATGTGCTAAATAATGAGTACATTTCTCTTGTGAAATGAAATTTAATTTTTCAATTTAAGATTCTATTAAGAAAATAGTATCTCTGCATATAAAAAATTACATGATGATATAAAATCTATGAGGAGTTGACAAATTCTTTTTACAAGTATTTTAAAACATAGCAATTCTAATCCAGAATTTATTCTTAAAATGAGAAATTCTGTATTTTTAACCCTTAAAAAATCATCCAGAGCATGAACAAAACTTCCATACAGTATAGAATAATAAGAAAGTTTTCTGTGACCTAACAATTATTTTGAGTAAAAGATATTTATCAACAATTACAATGGGTAAAAATGTTCCTCTCTCCAGCACCCTGGAGGAGCAATGTTTAATGAGAAAGAGCTATTTATGCCTACAAGCAGAGGACTAATGGGCAGTGTCAACAGAACACATCACAGGAGTACAAGCAGGATGCCAGAGACCTGCTACCTGGTTTTGACTTATACTTATCTGATTTCCAAAACTAGACAAAAGCTTTGAAAACAGCAGGGGCTTTTGGTCTTGTTTTTCCTTATTATTAAGAGTCAATGGCAGCAATAGCTGAGCTGACAGGGTCTTCAGGCAGCAATACTAAGGTTCTACTTTTCCCTGTTGAAAATAAGTTCTCACTCATCTCATAGGCGCCAGCACTAGTGATGCCAACACATACTTCCTCTTCTCTCTTTTTAAGTGCTGATAGCAATTGAGTGGTTTTGACCATGGTTACATCCATCTGGAAAAATAAAATACTATTACAAAGTTCCTTTCACTGAAAGGCCAAATTTTAAGAGGAAAAGGACCTACAGAGATCACTGTGCCACCAAGAATGGCTGCTGGTACACTGAAATCAAATTAACTACTAAAAAGCAGGGAGGAGGGGTAACATTCATGGGGCAAAAAGCAGGGCTGAGGGGAAGGTCCAGCCTAGGCCAGAGGAAAACTCTCTAGTCTGATCATGCAACAAAACAAGGAAATTGGTATTAGTGTTTTTAACTGCAATTAGTCACATTAATTAATGTTAAAAACAATGTTAACAGTATATTATTTTCATCTAGTTAAATAAAGGATTACACACATTTGAGTAAATTACACGGCATTAAACATTTAAATAACTTGAAATGAAGCCATTACTGTCATTCAAACAAGTTTCCACAGCTAAAGGCTGAATGTTAAGTATGAACTGATTTGGCATTACAAGAATATAAATCCTTTATCTTTTTAGTGAGAAGGAAAAATGAAGAGATTTGATGACTTCTGACTTAAGTGGTTTGCTGTAGCATAGCGCTCTCCAGTGGTCAAATATTCAAAGTGCAACTCTCAAAGGCCAAAGTTCAGTGGCAGACCTTTTCATATTTAACAGTGACAACTGATAACATAAGCTCCTTTTCTCTTCTTTTTTTAAATACAATTGTCTATCTCAGCACACATTTCCAATATCAGACAAGTTTCCCTCATCAAATTTAATTTTTCCCTCCAAGGATTCGTTCTTCCTAAGACATGTTCTGGAGGATAAAAGAGAAACCAATGCAAAACAAAACTAAAACTTGCATGAATATACCTAGTTGCAATGTTGAGTAAATTCTCTGTAAGCCCAGGATAATGGCTGTTCAAACCTAAACTCTTAAGTGAGATTACAAAAACTATGGAACTCTATTTCATCTATTATATATCATGAACACATAAGGTAAGTTAAAATTATAGAGATGTCTTCTATCCATTTTGCTGAATATGAGCATTTCCAGGTTCTAATAATAGCAGAAAAGATTCATTGTATATACATTATTTTTTCATCATTACAACTCCAGGTATTTTTTCTGAACAGGTAGGAAAAGACAATCCTTTGGTTACCTTTAAAAGTTACAGAAACAAACTTTTTAAGCCAATCTAATACTTCTATTCTTGAAAATACACTGAAATACACTAGTTTTCATATAAAAAGGATCATAATTCTATTTATACTAGGAACTAAAGTAGAAAAAATTGTTTATAATATTCTTGGGTTTCTACCTAATAAGAACTGTTAGACATGAAAGCATTGCCCCAGATCTTACCAAATACTTACTAAGTAGAACGAGGTAGCTTATTTTCAAAAGAATAATAATGATTATCTATTTTTTTCCTCTTTCACCTATCGAAAGAATAGGAAAATTTTGAACATGTCTGAAAAGATCATTCCTTTCATTGGAACCAATGAGGCAACTCTGTATAATGTAAAGAGCAATAGCGCTGGGTTTGGATCTTGGCTCCATCATGATAGGCCAACCTAGGTAAACAACACTGCTGTGCTTAGTTTTTTCATCTATGACATGGAGATCATCTCTCCCACCTCATGGGGATGTTGTGAGGACTCTAGGTCCCACTGCCTGGAACTCACGTAGGATATCTTCAAACAATTATTCTCTTCTTCATCCTTTCTTATAACTAAAAGAACACAGAAGACCTATGTTCACTGTAGGGAGAACTGGAACCAGATTTAGCAGACATGGAGTGACCACATGGGTGAATCAATGGATTCACTTGGATTTTCATATATGAAAATCCTATTTCTTTTTTTTTTTTTTTTTTTTTTTTTTGGTACTGGGATTAGACTCAGTGCACTTGACCACTGAGCCACATCCCCAGCCCTATTATGTATTTTATTTAGAGACAGGGTCTCACTGAGTTGTTTAGTGCCTCACTTTTGCTGAGGCTGGCTTTCAACATGAGATTCTTCTGCCTCAACCTCCTGAGCTGCTGGGATTACAGGCATGCATCACCATGCCTGGCAAAAACCCTATTCTTTACTATCATATATTAGAAGACCCAAAGGTGGTGTTGGAAGTGAAGACACCGAACCCTGGGAAGGCGAAGAAAGGAAAGAAAACTAGCATGTTAGAAGTTTCACTGCACCTAGCCTTTCTATACTAGTGATCTTATCACTTAGGGTTCCACAGGCCTCTACAGAACAGTTACCTAAATGGGAATCAGTGAGACTGGCTTATTCTTGTAAGACTGGAAGACAGGACCCCACTGACAGTGCAGGTAAATCTGGAGTGGCAAAGACAGTGCAGAGGAGGAGCAATACTACAGGCCCATGGGAATGGTAGCAGAGCTGGTGACGTGCTCAGGAATGAGAATGTCTTACTTATCCATCTTAATTTCATCTCTTTCTCTCTTCATATGTAAGTATTTAAAGCAGTGCAATAGTACGAGATGGCATGAGAGCTGTATCAAACTCTTGGGGGGGGGCACATGTATAAGTCTTAAAATCATGTTTTGAATTGTAATAAAACACCCTGTATTTGCAAAGCAGGCTCTCTGCCCCATGTGACCATGAAAGCAAAGCAGCTGAACAGGCTTGATGTGAAAGTGACCTATGCTGTGCTTGTCACGAGCAAAAACCGGAAAACACTTGTGGCAAGCAAGCAAGCCTCACTTTCACCCTGATCTCCTATGACTTTAGGGGAAAAAGTCTGCTAGGACTGTCACTGCCTTGACTCTTTTCTTATAATTCTTACTTTTTAATTGATAGCTTAAATAATATTGAAGTAAGTGTAAGATTTCTAAGTTTATATCATGGGCACAAGAAATGTTGAAAAACATGTCTTTTTTAAAGGTGCAAATCAGCTTGAGGAAAATAAGAGTAAAGGAGAAAGAGCTCATGGGACAACTTTCAAAATTCTGGCTTTAGGCTAATGGTCATGCCAATTAAAATGCAAATGGATAAGGCTTCTAGCTTTCAACAGCTTGCCAAGTTCCCTGATGACTTACCAGTGGCAACAGTCATCATGCCTTCCCTTGCCGCATCAGTGTCCCAA
Organism: Glaucomys volans; assembly: GCA_020662805.1. Lineage (NCBI taxonomy): Eukaryota > Metazoa > Chordata > Mammalia > Rodentia > Sciuridae > Glaucomys > Glaucomys volans. The sequence goes on from JAJEJO010003034.1 coordinate 528,107, forward strand.
ACAGTGCCCCAGAGACTCAGGAAAGCTAACGCCACATCCCAAATCAGGCAGGACCTCCCCACACACATTCATGCTAACACCCTCCAAGAGGGCAGAAACTTTCAAGCAGGACAGCAAAGGTACCAGCATGTCCCCCTCATCAACACAGGAAATGCCTTTTTCTCAAAAGACAAATGCCATAATACAGAACTAGAACGATCTAGCAAGCAAATGACAGATGGGTCTAGACACATAAGGTAAAGGACAGAATTGGTTCTGGTGACTCTCTGAATATTCATACAATCTATAAAAGTCCAATTCTTTTAGGATGCAGTCTGTTAGAAATGAATATGCAACTGTACCAAATAAAAACACTGTATTTCTCAAAATGTACACATGGATGAAATTTTTCCCTCCCCTACTGCTGTCACATACAACTGCTGGAAGTCTTATCTGAAATTTATATGGATCTCTGATTTATATTCTCTAATGCAGGTCCCCAAAATATGTTCCCCCACACACTACATTTTCTCATGTATCATTTCACCCATCACAAAAAATACTACAATCAGTAAATACTTCCTAAGGATGGTATAGAACTAGGTAGCTCCTCAAATGATTCAGGACCTTTAGAGAATTCTAAAGGATTCAGGACCTTTAGAGGAGACCCTGTGGCAGCAGTATGAAATCTCTTTCTTCAAATTTACAAGTTCTTTATATGGAAAAACAGGGAGGGAAGATAAGGAAAAGAGAGGGTAAAGAGGATTAAGGGAGAGAAGAAAACTGCAAAGAATAAAGCATTTTGCAAAAATAATACTGCCAATATAGATGACCTGTCCTTAAAACCTACCTATTAACAACGAAAATCTCCGATGAGTAAAGAATTTCCAAACCTTGTTACTACAAAGCTCTAAACAACTACTAAGTGACTATTACAGAGAGCAAAGACAGAACTGAAGTATTATTTCAAGTCTTAATTAAGCAAGCTTGGCTAGAGTCAAACCGCAAGCAACCAACCGAGGCAGCGACAGCCAGGTTTATAGACGAGGCATTCAGTAAGAATATATGTGTTAGGTATGCTGAAAACAAATGGATTTAATGCTGAGGTGCCCCTTAGTCTCAAAAATTGCTTTGTTTCAACCTTGTTAGCTTTTCGGAAACACCAACTATAAAGTGACTTCCACATTAATAAAAATCTCTAGCAACCAACATTCAAGTGATCCCCAATAAACTATCAGAGACAAGTGTGATCACTTGTAAAAGTGGTTTACTATATGAATTTGGCTGCCAGAGACACCTATTTATAATACCTAGAACCAAATTCAACCTCTGTTTTTCCACAGTGAGGTTTTTCCAGGACTCTCATGAGGTATCAAGGACAGTCACAAAGCAAGAACTAGTCTGTCATCCACATTCCATATTCATGAACAAGGGGTGCTCGGCATACTTCTCAACAGCAGATTGTGCTGAACAGCTGTATGTAACATAAGCTCATTTTCTTCCATTATTTAGAGGTACATGTACTTATCAAAATTTGTGTGGTTCTGTGTGTGTGTGTGTGTGTGTGTGTGTGGTGCCGGGGATTATACCCAGGACCTTCAGCATGTTAGACAAGTGCTCTACCTCTGAGCTACATGCACTTAAAAAAACAAAAACAAACACCCCACAGAGTAAGAAGCAGCCCAGAAAGGGTGAGAAGGGGCAGAAGGGCTTTTAATGCCTTGGCCTGGAAGTGCCCTCCATCGCTTCCGCTCCCAGCCATCGTCCTGTGCAAGTCACAGAGCCCAAACCCAGAAACAACAGAGATTGGGCAATGCAGGAGACATGGGAAATATTTAATGAGCAGTACTTCTTCTGCATGCTTTTCGATTTTAAAATTATTTGATTCTAAAATTCAAGAAGCCCCATAGTACTCTGATAAGCTTCACTTTTCAAAATAAAAAATCATGTGTAGCCTTGACTTGGGTAACTTTCCCCATTATTGATACTGGGCTGGTTAGTGGCTCCATGTTGATTTTCTCACAAAACTACATCCAAAACATGGGACCTTACAGGTATAAATTCCACAGAACAAAAAAACCTGTACAGTGAAATTAAATCCCCATTTTATCTGTATCAATTATGTACCACTTTTTTTTTTTTTTCTTCAAAAAAACACACACTAATGAATGATCTAGTGTATCTGGAGTCTAAACAATGCCTGTCAGTAACTGCTAGAGGTTCATCTTTCACACTTGGCCTTTTGCCAACCTGTTTTTTCTCAGCTTTCTTATTTTCTCTTTGATTTTGCTAAGTGAACACTATTTTGACAAGGGGTTAAGCAATGCACAAAAAGTGGAGAAAAAATATTAACAAATGAAGCACTTTTGTCTCATCCTCCTCAGAATACTGTGCCAAGCACTGCACATCCCACTGCAGTCTCAGGAAATGCTGCGCTTGGGGACCGCCCGCTCTGCATTCAGCACACAAATCACTTTCACTGTGATCACACGCATTTATCTTTATTTTTAATATCTCCTCATTGTTGCCAATGGCACTTGAACATTATTATTACTAATCCAGCTATTCCTAATAATAGTATTTAAGTAACTTGTCATCTTGGGAACTTTATAGACAATAGCTAATTAATTGTCAAGCATTTAATGTAACAGGATTCTAATCTCCAACCTCTGAAGCAGGGTATTTATTGTTATAATGGTAAAGCTTTTGTTTGAATTGCTTATTTATGCAATATATATTCTCTATCACCTCAGTTCTAATTTTTATATTTGCTTTGTAAGTAAAATAAAGAATCACATGCAGAAAGATACAGACAGCACACTTCACAAACAGTAATGAATCTCTTGCGGCTCCTTTTATTCACACTACAATAGATTCTATATTACCATGCAGAGAAAAACAAAACAAAACATCATAGATTATTTCCCTTGTTTGCAAGAGATGCTTCACAGTATTCTGAAAGGAACAAGAACTTGAAGGTGCAGCATGCTATGCCTTAGCAGTGTGAGTGAATACGCTATTCTGTTGACATCTTGTTTCTGCTTTCAAACAACCAGGTATCTTCCATATGAACTGTCAAGAGCAGCTAAATGAGTTTTCCTGTCTAAATGTGCCCATACTCTTTTCAGAGACTTCATCTTAAGCTAAGCTGCATATCTTAGTTGAACACTGTAGCAACAATTTCTTAACTTGGAATAGTCATTTGAAATCAATATTTAAAAGGTATAAATATGACTACTTTTGTCTGCACACCTTCTCCTTACACACACCACACCATGTGACAATGCAAATGGCCTGAATCCAGCAGAAAACAGAAAGGTGTCAAAGAAAAGAGAGAGAATCCCCTTCTTGGGCCCTTAATGAGGTCTCCAGAGCCAAAGGCAAACCAATAACAAATTGTACTTTCCACATATGGGGGGATGGGAGGGGGGATGGAGCTTGTCATCTGAAATTAATTGAACTTAGCCATGCCAAGAAAACACTGGTAATAAACCCTCCCCATCTAAATTAAGGGTTTTATACCATGAAAAAAAAAATAAAAATTTATGGCAGTAATTTCATCTGGGTTTTTCAAGAAGTGCTTGCTGATTTTCTTGTACTCAGTAGAAAAATCCCCAAGGAGCAATGCAGACTGCAATAAGGCAGACTTCTAAAAAGATACCATTTAATTCCTCATTCCTCCCCTTGCACTATTACCACACTTCCACTTTTCTCTAACTCAGTATTAACTCTCTCAACACAATTCTCTCCATTAACTATCAGCAACATCTCACAAGGCAGGTCTTGTTCTGCAAGAGTCCATCCCTTCCTCTTAGTAAGAGAAGGAGTAGAAAAAAGAACTGAAAGCTTACACATCTGCTCTGGCTTTCCTTTATGATATCTGGCCTTCCTGATTAAAGGCATCAAAAGTCTTAATGGTTTTAAAACAATCTCCAAACAAATCCATCACTCAGCACATACAATGCTGATGTTAAGAATTGATGAATGATTTCAGTTCCTGACCTGTGGGTCCTATGTGTGGTGCAATGACAAAGGCCAGGCACAGGGTTATTTGCAAGAGTTCTGCAAATCCTCCTGGGTACCACGCACTGCTTGCACAACAAATGTATAATGTATAAAACATAAGCAGTATTCATTTTCTAATGTCCACAGACAATGCTGTGATTAATAAAACAAATGTATGAAAAATTAGAACTAAGTTCACAGCAGCTTGCCATTTTCTCAATCAATGCATCCCACAAGTAGAAGGGTTAATTTATAGACCTGAAATATTTTTTGATGGAAAAAGGAATTTTCTTATTGAAAAGACAAGAAACAACTATATGAGTGTTAGTGTTTCAGTGCTTTGGCACTTGTGCACATGGTAGGCGCTCAATACTTGCTGACCACAGGTGTGGAACACCCTTTTGCATCTGTGTTTTCTTTCACTGCATTCCCTACCAGTTTAACTTAGCCAATTCATCCCATCTCTAGGTATAAAAAAGTAGCAATTCTCAAAGTGTGGTGTGGCCACTCTGGGGCTCCCAGAGACTCTTTGAGGAGGTCCATGAGGTGGAAACTTAACCCTAAGGAGTTACTTGCCTCCCAGATATGTAAACTGCACTTTCCATAGGCTCCATGGCCTGTGCTATCACAATAGATTGAGAATCTGTCTTCTATTTATTATACCAGACATGAATGAGATTTGCAAGGCTACGCTCATCACTAAATTTATTACATTTTGGAAAATACAGCCATTCTTCATTAAAAATGCCATTTACATTGATATGTAATGGGTTTATTACTGTGTTTAAAAGTTAACAAATAAATATAATAGATATATCTCGCATAAACAAAGGTTCTTTGAGGATCCTCAGTAATTTGTAAGAGTAGAAACTTTGAAAACTACAGATGCAGAGACTGCAATATATGACATCCACTGCCTATGCAGAACCTGGTTTCTGTTCTCAGGAATTGTGCTGAACCCTAGAGCACAGGCTGGACCCCTAGCTGATGGGGATGTTGAGAAGAGGATTCAGATGTGGGACTGGAGGCTGGACCAACAGTCCTTGATGCTTCCTTCTAAAACAAGATTATATAATTCTGTCTTAAAGGGAACAAAGGAAACCTCCTTTCAGAGATGTGGCTATTAGCATGGACTATGAATAATACTTAATGTACCTTCACTTTACTATCCACAAAACAATACGAGCACATTAATGGGCAAATTAATATTTTTCCATGGTTGTGTGGTCTTCATGTCGGTACAATATTTCCAACATTGTGGAAGCAAGCTGACTTTTAAATTTTGCTGCTTTATTCTTTTCCCAAGAAAAGCTCTTTCCTTCATGTCTTCATGATATCACAACTTTCAAATCACATAGTCCAGTACCACTCATGTGGAAGCGAAATGAGGGTAGGAGAAGAGGGCTCAGAGGAAAATAGCCCCTTGCCATATTTTCAAAGCATGTGCTTATGGCCGAGTGGCAAGGTCAATAACAAGGCAAACAAACATTCTGCTGACGGAAATCCCCAGGGCAAATAAAATAATGCCAAACTTGTAGGGACAAGTAGGATATCTTAATTTTCTGCACGGGTCTTGCTCTCACAGCATGGAAATAAGATGGCTTCTCCTTAATGAGCATACCGTGCCTACAGAAACCAGTAAGTTGTTTAGAATACATGGCATCAGCTCCATGAAGGAAAAGAACTATTAGAAAAATTAAATGACCATACTTGTGTAATTCGATTCAATTCAATGAACGTTAACTGAGTGCCTGTTATGTTCCAGTCATTAGTCTAGGCAACCACGGAGAGAGGATAAATGAGACAAGAGTGTGCACTAACAACTCACGTTCTGAAAGGGAAAACGGATAAACTCTGAAACACAACGCAGAGTGATATAAAAGTAGGTGCCCCATTCTGTGGAAACAGAAGAAAAAGCAATTCGATCTGGTGGGAACAGAAAAAAACAGATAATACACTTGTAGGGGGGGAGGGAGGAAGCGAGAAGCTGCGCCTAACTCGTGGTCCCCCATCTCAGCTGGGCCCTCTCCATCTCCAAGGACCGACCGTTCTGTGTGTCTCATCTATTCTTCTCTTGTCCAGAGCTGCTATTTCACACTTCCTCCATTCCTTCCATATCCCTTACAGATCCCTGCTAGCCCTGCTCTTAGCAGCAGTTCTTGCTGCCTCACGCAGAGAAAAAACAGGAGCACTGGCCTCTGGCTGCCCACCCCACGGGCCTGCTGCCCTCCCCCTGCCCTCCAGGAGAAGGCCAAGGCTAATCTCTTCAGGAAGACTCTCCAGCACGTCCATCTATTCTCCCGTCTCAGGAACCTCTGCTCCCCAATCTCTCCCAACCAACTTTTAATCACCAGCATTTAAACATAGCAGGCCTCTCGAGAGGGGTCCTTTTTTCCCCTCTTGATGTCCCATAATTCCCAGGGACAAGAGGCAGGAGAGGTACCTCTTCTTGCTCCCCATTCTAGCTGCTACTTCCAAAATACTTCTGCCCTCCTTGCAATTCTTGTAATTCTCTGTCCCTTCCACCCTCAGGCCCCACTTGCTCCTGCCAACATCATCCCCCAACTCCACACTCAGCCCCAACTGAAAACTCCCACTCCTGGCTCACTTCTCCACTCCCACTTCTGACGTCAGGTGTCAACAACACTATACAGTGTGCCAATCATATCAGGCCCTCCCAGGTCCTTAATATCCTCATTTTCAGGATTCCTTTCTTCCACTATACTTAAGAGACCCAAATCTACATGCAACTCTTTAACTTGGTCAAGAGAAAGCAGAGCCCTGTCAAAAACTTAAATTCAAACATCCTATGCTCCAACACTCATTCCCATTCATTTGCTTTAGTCTCTCTATGGCTAAAAATTCTCCCCCTCACTGAACTTTCTAATCCATGGATTCCACAACAGACCCAAAGCCCTCTTCCGTTCTCCGTTCCCTCCTCTGTTCAGTGTAGAGCCTGTGGTCTATGTATAATCACTCCCCTGCAGTGCACTCTCACTCCCCTGTCCCTCTCTTTCTCCATCATTCTTGTCTGGCAAACTATAGCCCTAAATGACCTCAAGTGTCCATGTTCTCTGAGCACCAGACTAGGAATCCCATACAGCTAGGAAAAAAACACATGATCAGACTTCATTTCAGATTCAGCACTGCCCAGGAATTCTACCATATTCCCTTTTCTACTTTCAAGGAACCAATTTGGACTTTGAGTCGTTGTCTTCTTTTTTGGCTGGAGAAGGATAATCAGGAATTGAACCCAGAGGTGCTTAACCACTGAACCACATCCCCAGCCCTTTTTATTTTGAAACAGGGTCTTACTAAGTTGCTGAGGCTGGCAGTGAACTTGCGATCCTCCTGCCTCAGCCTCCTGAACTGCTAGGAATATAGGCATGGGAATTGAACCCAGCACCCTGCACATGCTCTACCACTGAGCTGCACTCCCAGCCCCTTATGTCCTTCCTTTTCAAGCAATGGTTCCACAGCACTTGTTAGCAATAACTATAAACATCTGAAATCTTCCTCCTCCTCCCTTTCTCTAGAAAAATCTCTCCACACAAGAGAGGAAGGACCACATCTCCTCTTACCTATTCAAGGACTTTGTACCTTCAATTATATCCCGTCTCTCCTCTACCATCGATTTCTATTGATAAAAGTGTGAATTGTCATAGCCTTTTGGGAAAATAATTAGCAATGCCAGCTGAAATTACATAAAACACATATAACCTTCAACCCAATAAACCATTTCTGGAGTCTGTCCTCTATAAACAAATTCGCCATTATGTAAGGCTGGACACAGCGAAACAGAGAGACAAGAATGCCTATTATAGCATTATTTTTGGTAACAAAAAGAAAACAAATAAATGTTCATCTGTAGTAAAAGCTTGAATAAATTATCCATGGACTATCAAATAGTCCTTAAAAGAATGAACCAGAGCTACACTCATGCAATTGGTAGAACTCTGCTACCTTGCTTCCTTTCTTTGTCTTCTGTCCCCACAACAACAATGAAATGCTTTTGTATTGGTAACCATTAATCTAGATGACGCCAAATCCATAGACACTTTTCTGACCCTGTTAGAACCATGCAACACAGATGTTTACTCCCCTCATTCTTGAAACACACCTCTGTCCACTTCCATGACACCACCTTCTCCTGAGTTTCTTCCTATTTTATTAGCTATCTTCTCAGTTTTCTTTGCAAGTACTGTTTCCTCTGTTTGACCTCGAACTACTGGTATTCTCCAGGGTTGCATCCTCTTCTCAGGTGATATCCATTCTTGTGGTCTTAAACACATCTATATGCCAATTTTTAAATAGGATATCTATCTGAGGGCTGGGGTTACAGCTCAGTGGTAGAGAGCTTACCTAGCACACATGGGGCCTTGGGTTCAATGATCATCAACACACACACACACACACAAACACACAAATACGTACATCTATACATACCTGAAAATCTATACATAAACCAACTTCTCCTCTAACCTCCACATATCTATATTCATTTGCCAAACTTAAAAAACCTATGCAACTGCATTTTAGCACATACAAACTAAGCATCTTAATTCTGCCTATCTCCCCAGCCCCAATCTGCTCTAGAAATTTGGGACCCTCTTAGGTTTTCTCACCTCAGTAAATGGTGTCACTGCATATGCATACACTAAAATCAGACACCAAGAAGGACCTTCTAGGTATAGCTCAGTGGAACAGCACTGACCTCACATGCAAAAGGCTCTGGGTTTGATCCCTAGCACTGCATGCATAAATGAATGAATGAATGAATGAATGAATGAATGAATAATAAAATCACACACCAAAGCATTCCCTCCTCTCTTGACCCCTCCCCTCACATATCAGTCAAATCATGTTGATTCTACACAATCTATTTCACTAGCCACTGTCTTCACTCGACCTCTATTGCCATGAGCCTAATCTAAGCAGCCACTATCTTATCTCTCTGTTTCTATTTGTAATTTATAATCCATCACACACACACACACACACACACACACACACACACACTTACATTCTCTCTATTATAAATTAAAGACAATCCTCCAGAATACAGAAGGCTTGAATGCTCTTCCACACATAGGTAAAAGGACATACTGCCAGAATGCAATCTCTAAGAATGAAGTCTCTGTTTTGCTTTTAGGGTTATTCATTGTTTTCTGCTACAGCTAAACTATGTTCTCTCTGCATCAACTATAAGTGAAGAGTGGCAGCTAAACTCTGTTAGGCCTGAAAGGTTCAGGACAAATCAACTTTCACATCTGTAACTCTTCATGCTCCGCCTCCTTGATCTTATAAATACTGGCTAGAAAAGCGCACTATACAGAAAAATGCCAGCCATTTGAGCACCTGTCTCTCCTCAAAATGCACAGAGAGAACTCCTGAAATAAAGCAGTGAAGTGGGCTAAAATGGCTCTGAACCTTTCAGAAAGAGCAATAACTACACAGTACTTTAGTAGCAAGCATGCATAAAACATAATAAAATGGCATAGAATTAACACTTCTCAAAATAAAAATCTAATAAAACCCTGAATTTGAGGAAGAGGCATTGCACAAATAGGGCAGAAACATCTTTATATTTCCCCTGTTGCCCTGAATGCAGCAGCCTCAGTACATATTTGCTGAATGAATGCCTGATGAATGAATAAATATGGCTCTTAAAGGACTACTCACATTTTCCTAGCCTGATCAAAGAGCCAGTTACCCTTAGCTTCAGGTTTCATCACAAAAATATTTAGTACATGCCTAAACCTACCTGGTAACATGTCAGTATACAGCACACAAAGAGAACTATATCAGCTTGGTTTTATAGAAGAAACTACTACACAAATTCTACCAGTGGTATTACAGAGCTAGGACCTTCCAGGAAACAGGCAGTGTGAGGACCCCTTCCTTCAAACCCCAATTCTAGCAATCGAGTCAGAATGATTTCAGACATGTTGCTCAGAGTTATAGGGACGAGTTTATTAAAGGGATAGGAAAAGGGAAAGGGGACATTCTCAAAGAAGAGAGTGGGTTCTCTCATAGAGGAGAGGGACACTGTGCCTTGCTTGCACTCCAGTTTTACTGAGATCCGAGAAGTTTCCAGTCAGTCCCACCCAGGTCCACCTCTTGACTTTTGACTAATAGCAAGAAGACATCAGACTTTCAAGTACCCACTGCCATGGCAACTCTAGGTCACCTTGGCCTATGCTGACCAGTTCTAACTGGGTTCTTAACCATACATTCTTACAGATTTTATTGTTAGGGGGAATCATCCTTATCTCCCAGAGTTTCAGGATCTGGTCATAGAAGTCTCTTGGGTTTCTCTCATGGACATTATCTTGGGCCTGCATTTCTCCTGCAGATAACAGGTAGTTTGCTGATGAATGTGACATAGCTGTTTACTTAGGCCAGGCAGGGCTGCAGATAAATTGCTTCTTGAAAAAGAGGGCATCTGGGGGTCAGCACAGTGGGCCCATTTTGTAGAATTATTCTCCTAACCTCATGTTCCCACCATTTACATGTCTATTCCCTACACTGGCACCACCTCCCAGCACCAGAATCACCAAAGAAATGTGTGGCCCGCATTCTTTGAACATGTCACATTCTTTCATGATGCCATTAACTTTTCAGACATACTGTTCCCTCTGACTAAAATACCCTTCCCACCTGCTTTTTCTTTAAAGCCTAGCTGAAGATTAACTTCTTTACATTTTATGAATTCCCCAGAAACAATTAATCACTTCCTCCTCTGTGTTCTGTTCCCACAGTATTTTTTAAATATCTTCAGTGTAGCCTGAATCCTAGCTCAATTATGATGATTAGCTGCATATTCATTAGGCGCAATTCAAAATAAAAGAGGAAATCACAGATTTGGGTTTTATCCTAAAAAATATGAAAAAGTTTCGCACAGAAGAGCAAAGAGTAAAGATTTGCTTGGACAGGTGACAAGGTATTTCAAACACGAGGTACAAGTCTGTGAAGGACTTAACTTTAGATGTGTAGAAGCAAAAGAAAGGAAAATGAAATGGGTTGGGAGCCTCTTCAAAGCTCAGAGTGGGGACTTTGACCTTGATCCTCAGAGCAATAAAAAAAAAAACTAAGTTTTAAAGAACAAAAGGGACAGAATGGTTTGCATCACCCATTTAATCACAGAGTACTCATGGAACATGTGCATCTCAAACACCATATGGTGTCATCAACTGAGATGACCCATGTAAAATTCATTCTTCCAGTAAGCTGTGAGCTGTTTAAGAATAAGGATGTGGGCTCATTCACCACTATACCTCCAGTGCCAAGAAATGGGTGGAAGCTTGCTTACTAAAACAAACTGAATTCTTTTAACACCTTTATGTAGCATGCTCTTCAAAATCTTGACCAGCTTCCATAACACAGCGGACTGTGTTGCTGAGCAGTAAGCTACTTTGCCTGACCCTTTCACACACACAAAACAAAGAGACTCCTATTAGGGCAGTCACTAATAGTTTAATAAGTTTCAGGAAATGTCTTCACCTTTATGAAGTAAGGTTTTAACTCTAAAGAAGCAGATTTTACAAATGAATTCATGGGCTGAGGTTGTGGCTCAGTGGCAGAGCACTTGCCTCACAAGTGTGAGGCACTGGGTTCGATTCTCAGCACCACATATAAATAAATAAAGGTCCACTGACAACTAAAAAAATATTTTAAAAATGAATTCATATTATTATAAACCATTCTCTACATTAGTATGTTCAATTAAATACTATACTGATAGAACTTTGTGGTTAAGGCCTACATATTTCCATGTAGCCTAATGTGAAAGTTTAACATTACAATTCATTAATTTCAAAATAAGGTGTTAAAATCTTCATAGTCTAAAAATTTCAAAATTAACAGTTATATCAAGAACCCAGTCAAACAGTTACTGCTAACAAGTGCAATCGTTCCTAACTGGGCTGGATCATACCTTTCAAGTTTCAATATCAAGGCATTCATGTTGCCCTCTCTTACCAAGTGCTTGACCATGGAACCTAGTAAGGCCCAGGGAACCCTCATAAAAATTTTCTTACAAGGTTCACTGAATAAAAAGGTACACATTTTTAAGAAGTACTCATTTCATGATGCTTTCAACAACTCCAATGTAAACGGAAGAGAAAAAATGTTACTTGGACTAATACTAAAATCAAATTAGTGTACTGCTCATAAAATGAATCCAAGGAATGATTGCCCTTCAGAGGGAAAGATCAATATGAAGACACACACACATATGCACACATCTATTTATAGCTCTTCTCGCAGCCTACCATCGATCCTAAAACTATCAGGAGAGCTAGGGTGGACAAGCAAAAGCACCAAAGCCATCTACAGATGAATTTGCAGGAAGGCTGTCTACAGCTCGGCAGCTCCAGGACAGTGCTCATTCAGATGAGTGTTTTTATTTTTGTGGCCTTACTTACATCTCCCAGGTTCCAAAGACTCACTATATGAGTCTTGACTGTAGAAACAAAGTGCCAGCTGTCTCATAAAGGACAATCTCATTTAGTAGAAGGCAAATGCTAGCACAGAACAAAAGTAAATAAAGATGGCTACATATGCTCTAGTTTTCAAACTGGAAAGTGACAGTGATGAGAGAAGCAGAGGAGGGAGAAGATTAAACATGAAGAAGAACAGCTGCCACCAGCAGCAGACTATCTGACTATTCACCAGTCTAATAATACAGTACAGCAAGAACGCCAATTAAAACTGCTGGCGTGAGGATTTAGATCCAGAGATCTTAAGGCTAAAGAAACCACAGGAGTCCAACCAATCCACACCCCTGCTACCATTTAAGGCTACTAAACTCAGCTGAAGTGGGTGAAAAGTGCTTTGTAAATGGCAAGGCTCTACAGAGACACAGGAACTACTGTTGCTGCTATTACATGTCTACTCTTCTCTAGTTCCATATTTATAAAAAGTCCCAATTCCTTCTGCATTTTTTTCTTTTCCAATAAACAGAATTATAACTGTTAATATTAGTTTCTTATTTTACTTTTTTCCCTTGAGAACATTCAAATAGTATATGCTGCTCCAATTGAATATCTTGTAGACAACACATGCATGGAATGTGTAATTTAAATGAGAATGAAACATGAACAAAGCCCACCCCCCTTTCATGTCTTACAAACTTGTCTTCAGAATGTCACTCAAACCTATTAAAATTCTCACATGTCCTGGGAGTCCCCCTGTCTTCACGGAATCAAGCACTCATTAAAAGTTAGGGCATGAAGGGGAAAGGGAAAGGGCTGGTCTTTCTTGACCCAAGAGGAGGAGGAGTTGGTGACGTGGGTTCAGTGGGTGGAATAAAAAAGGCCTTAAAGGGTTCAAAGGGAAAGCCCGAAGATAAGTTTAAATGTCTGACTTTACCACCCACTCTAAAAGAACTACTTCATCTAACTGAAAACTAAAATGGACTACCAATAGCTGTTAGGGAACCTTCTAACGAAGAAAAAAATTTCTACCAGTGACCTCTGGGTACCCTTCAACACTGCAGTCCTTCCAAACAGACTGGTATTAGAGTAAATGTAGCCAAGAAGAACCTAACTTTTATATTTTATGATTTTATTTCAATTTTTCACATAATTTTTAGTAGGCCTACTTATGTGGATATAATTTGATTTTAAAGTATTTGGGAAATACATTTAGTCCAGTTGTGCCTGAAAAGGGGAAAGAAAAAGTAATTTTCCAGTTTTACAGATGCTGCCAGAATGCTGTCTGAAGATGGATTAATCTACAGTTACTCAGCTGCAGAATATCACTTCTATTCCACAGACTTTGTATATGAACTATTAAATCCATTAGATCGATGGCAATTCCTCCCACCTACTCTCAAAGAGCCGACTTAATGAGAACGTCATTTTCTCATTCAACGCTTTCTTTTTAAGGGAGCGTGGTCATACGTGCAAGCAGTCAACATTCCTTCTGCCGTGACAACTTCTCAGGAACAAGTCTGCAGCAGGGCAAGGAGGCAAAGGTGAGGTGGCAGATAAACACACCTGTTTACAAACACAGTACGGGACTGGAGCCAGGAACTGGACTGGACGTCACGAGTCGAAGGTAGGAGGAACCGAACATTAACACTTACCTTCTCAAAACTCCTTGAACCACACAGGAATCAGTGCTATCATGATTTAGAAAAAGAAGTGTTATTTTCTTCTACCAAGCACAGAACTATTCGCCATTAAATAATTTATTTCAATATCCTCTTTCCACATTTGCCTTCCGCAACTAAAAGATAACAGTGGGAAGAGATCTGTCCTTTTGTTCTCTCTGGGCCTGCATGTTAATAGAGAGGATGGAGACATTACCCTGTTGCTCCTGGTTTCCACAATGTAAGCAATGGGAGGCCTTGAGATAGAGTCATCAGCTACTAGGCTCTTTCTCCTCTGAGCCTTTATACATGAAAAGCAAGGAATAAATCATAAAGTACTACTTGATGTACCAAAAATTTTAAATGGAGACAGAGGGTGGATCAATGTGCATTGTCTCACAAATATAGTTTCAAAGATAATTGGTAATGTTCTCTTTTTCCAAAGAAGTGAGGGTTAAATATAGTCGCTCTGTACAGAGACGGATGATCTTCAGGATGTGTAAATTATACATTACAGTTACATAACAGACTAAATCACAGTCATCAACAAAAGAAAATTTGGCACAATCCTTGAATTTTTATGATTCTAGCTCATAAGTAGAGCCTCAAAAAGAAGGAAAAAAAATCTCACCTTAAATCAGCTGTAGCCTCACACCTCAGGTCAGAAAACAAGAACCCAAGGTAAGCAAAAAGAAAAAGGTAATCATCCTCAGAGGGCCAGAAAATGGACACTGGCAGGGGGGGTGAGGGATGTTTTATTCTCAAGGTTACATATATTTAAATAAACTAAACTCAGAAATTCCATGTATTTAATTTTTTTTAATGGGAGAAGGGTTCAATAAACCAGATAACATGTATAACTGTGTGTTTCAACAACAACAGACTTAATGTGACCTTATGTTCCTATGTTAAATACAGTCACTAAAGTCAGGTGAAAGAATACAGATCCTTTCAGAACATGTCCAGAAATCTGGATAGCACAAACCAGGGACTAGCAAAGGATTCCTGTATTAATCAGGTTTTTGTCACTATGACCAAAGTACCTGACAAGAATAACTTAGAGGAGGGAAACTATTTTGGCTCATAGATTCAGAGACTCAGTCCGTGGTTGGCTGAATCCACTGCTTGCATTTCAAGATGAGGCAGAAGAAGGGCATGGCAGAAGAAAGTCACTCCACTCCTAGTGGCCAAGAAGCAGAGAGAGGGGAGAAGGAATTGCAGGGAAGGTGCGCCCTTCCAGGCAATGCCCCCAGCAACCTGTCTCCCTAGTCATGCCCACTTGCCTACAACTGTGTGCCCACTCAGTCAGTCCCATCATTCACCTCTACATTACTGTGTCTGCATCAACACAGGAGCTTTTGGGGCTACTTCATATCCAAACCATAACAAGTCTCGTGCTTCCAACAGAGCTCAAAGGGCTACCTGGCCCCACACCCCTCCATGTCAGCACCACCCAGTATAGGCAATTCAGAAGAGGTTAAAAGCATTCAGCTACTGACATGCTGGCTATGTCCATCCAAAAGCTTTGCCTCCGTTCCTATTATGTCACAGAAGCAGGAAGTCTCCTCAGCCTTATTAGATGCACCCAATTAACATTCATCTCTGACAAGCTCATCCTTTAATCTCCCACACAAAAACAGCTACCATTACTCTGTAATATCTATTAAGCAGTCATAGTGATCTGAGTAAAGTACATTATTGGAAAAAACAAAGAGATGTTTAGCCAAAGAAAATGGGAGACATATATGAGGACTACAAAGGCCACACCAACGTAGAACAGACATTCTTGCCTTCATTCTATCAGAATGTACCTTTTCTGCCACCAATTCAACGCAATTTTCTCACTACACTCTGAATAAAAAAAATAAAAATTGCTCCCTTTGAAAAGAAGTTGGCCTTGTAAGAACTCTCAAAATTCAAGGCCAATACTCAGAGGATTCCCAAGTGGCTAGAGCTCCAAAGAGCCCATCAATCCTGATAAACCTGGAGAGACTGGACAGTCTAAGGATGCCCAGAGCCACTGTACTCTGCTTCAGTCATATTTCAGAATGACTAGAAGGATGTTGACCTAGATCCACAGTAAGTATGATTTGTGAGCTCTGGAACAGCGCCAACACTTCTTGTAGGAGATTCACAGACCAGAGAAAAGTCAACCAGATTGTAAGGTGATTACCTAAAACTTTACAGAGCTTTGAGTAACAAAAGCAATAGCTAGCTGATTTTGAGAAACTATATATTTCCTAGTAATTAAATACCAAAGTAATGCTTTGACAAAACAAACAAACGACAACAACAAAAAATGGTTTAACTTTGCCTTTAAGTATTGGGACACAAACTTTATGCATTTTCTCAGATACTTGGGCCAATTCCTTTTCTCTTCCCCTCTGGCACTACTTCTCTTAGCTGGTGACCTACTCAGGTAACTTTGTATGAAATTACCACAGTGCAGGGATCTGGCCTCCTGAGTATCCACAGAGGGTCTAAGTGAGGCAGTTAGGGAGAACAAAGGAGGTAGTTCCCTATAGAAGAAACCTCCACCAACCAGAATCAGGGGTAAATTCCCCATGGCTTCCTCTTTTCAGAGAAGTCCTGCTGGGAAGGGTGATGACCACACATGCTGAGTGACTTGATAAGTCTCTCCATCCCTAGTGTGAAGCAAAAGGTAGCTTTATAATAAGTCAGACCCATTTCTTCACATCTCTTCTTGCTTCGCTTTCTCCCTCCCCTTTCAGACCTGGACCTGAACCTCTCAAAGCATTAACTCTCCTTAATCTTTGCCTCGGGTTGTATTCCAGAGAACTAAGGCTGAGACACTAGGCACGGATTCCAGATAAAATTAAAAAGAAATTATTAAAATACACATTTTCAAAATATGTTGAGTCAAAGACCAAAAAATTTTCAGAAAAAGTAGAAAAATAGATATTGAGCACCTAAAAAGCCAGGGATAATTCAGTATCCAATGTCACCAAATGAGAAAGCATTTGGGTAGCTACAAGAATTGAACATAGTTTTTTTTTAAGGTGCCCAACTATGTCCAAGTTTAGAGGTCTCAATCAGGTATTTTCATTAAGGACTGAGGCTATGTGAGAGATGCTATCTGTTACTTATAAAATTTCCCTTCCTTCTCTCTTACAGAGTCCTAACCATAGCAGTATCCTCTCCAGCTTACATGAAATAAACAAAGTATGCCACCCCTTTCCAGGCATAAACCTTAAACAGTAACTATCATGGTTCCGTTATCTTCACTAGCAACTGACACAGGCTTGGTAAATTCAACTAGTTCTAGCCAATGGTATATGGAGGTCTCTATGGAAAGGTTTCTTTGCTCTTTTGAGCCGTGAAAGGAAGAGATATTACTGTTCTGGTCATGATGCCTGGGGCTGCATCAGTCACCTTGTGATCATGAAAAGATGTACTTTGAGGGCAAAGCTTACATCATAATGGTGGCAGAATCCAAGCATGGAAAAATCCTAGGCCCTTGACAATATTAAGTCACCAAATTAACCAACCCTAAAGCCTGTAAATCTTGGTACTTGTACATAAGGATGTGTACCTCCTTATTATTTAAGCCTTTTTAGATTTCTCTTCTTGTAGTTTCTTGATTGCATAAAGCATGTGGTTGGTTGGGGAAACATTTGAATATGCACCACCATGTTCCATTATGCAAGGAATAACACTAGATTTGAAAAGAATTGGTCTTTACCTCAAAACCTTATAATCTAATATTTTTTAAGATATCCAGAACAACTTGAGAAAAAAAAGTGATTTATCAATTGCAGGAAAAAAACAGTGAACTTCAGGTACATAAGATAATAATCAGTGCAGGGCATTAAAAGCAGCTTTCTAAAGGAGCCTGGGATCGAGCATCCTGAGCAGTCACAGGGTCTAAATGTGCATGCCTGGGAAGACAAAGGCGTTAGCTCCCCATGGAGTAAACCTCTATCAACTAGGAATAGGAGATAGAAGAAAATCAGGCAGATGAATTCCTATGCAGGCTTTTTGTACAGCACTACAATTCAATTAGTGTAATTCAACTTACAGGAAGCTCTACTACAGATATCTGTAGTTCTATCTGCCCAGCACAGCTTCCTCTTGCATATGCAATATGCTGCTTCCTTTACTCTATATGGGTATCTATATGGTTAGGGAGAGCCATTTCCTGGAATTTTTTTTTAAACTTAGGATCATAAAAGTGAATGTCATAAGAGTTTGGGTTACAAAGGTTATATGAATTGTCAAAAAGTCAGTGAATATATACACTTAAGACTTGCATATTTCTTGGCAAGAGAATTCTCCATCAAAAGAAAAATGTAGGGCTGGGGATGTAGCTCAGTTGGCAGAGTGCTTGCTGCATGCACAAGGCCCTGGGTTCAATCCCTAGCACCACAAAAAGAAAAAAAGAAGAAGAAAAGAAAAAGCAAACACTGAACTCTAAATTTAAATTTACGATATGCATGTGGAAATATTTAGGATCAAGTATACTGATATCCACAATTTATTTTGAAATGTATTTTTTAAAGATGCATTGATGGAGAGTGGGGTTGACAGACATGTGATACAGCAAGTACTATACCTACTTGTATAGTAAAAGGTCACCTTAGAATCTTTCAACTTTGCTTTTTTGTGTGAAATTTTTCATTATAAAATTTGGGGTTGGGGGAGCAAGGTGTAGTCCCACTTTGCTAACAAGGCTATCAGCATGGCTTAGGAACTACTTCTGGTGATGATTCCTAGGTTATGGAGGTAACTTGTTTCAATCAACAAACAGAAAAGCCAGGAACAAGGAGTGGAGGGTTTTGAGGTGTCTGAGTTGTCTTGTAGCTCCAGCTCTCCCTGAAGTCCACGTACAGCCCTTTCATTTCAGCAGCTGCATAAGCAGAAACCTAAGTCAGTCTGAGGTGCATTTCTGCTGCTTACAACCACAGTTCTGACTAACATATAGCCTAAGGTAATAATAAGAATTGTAGACAAAGAAAGATGGCCATTGCAGCATGATTTCTAAGAACAGAATACAGAAATGACCTGATTATTCAACGAAAGAGAAATGGTGAAATTTTTATGCTTCTTGATGACATTAAATAATATTCTGGATAAAATTTTAAATGAAAATTCCACAAAACTACTCACATACACATACACACATATACATATATACAAACACATACATACGTTCACATTATGATTCAATTTTGTATAAAGGAAAAAATATTACATAAAAATACACAAAATTGTCAACTTTATCTTTGGGATTAAGATGATTTTGTTCAAATTCATACTTTTCTTTATTTTCTAAGTATTCTTCAGTAAGTATATATTACTTATAGAAAATCCAAGAATTTTTTTAAACTGCAATCATCAAGAATAGAAGCAACAATAAATGTTGGTGAGGATGTGGGGAAAAAGTACACTCACACATTGCTGGTAGGACTGCAAATTGGTACAACCATTATGGAAAGCAATATGGAGATTCCTCAGAAAACTTGGAATGGAACCACCATTGACCCAGCTATCCCACTTCTCAGCTTATACCCAGAGCACTTAAAATCGGCACACTGCAATGACACAGCCACATCAATGTTTATAACAGCTCATCTCACAATAGCTAAACTATGGAACCAACCTAGATGCCCTTCGACAGATGAATGGATAAAGAAAATGTGGTATATATACACAATGGAATATTACTCAGCCTTAAAGAAGAATGAAATTATGGCATTTGCTGATAAATGGATGGAACTGGAGAATATCATGCTAAATGAAATAAGCCAATCCCAAAAAACCGAAGGCCAAATGTTCTCTCTAATGTGCAGATGCATATCACAATAAGCGGGGGATGTTGGAAAGGAGGTACTTTGGACTAGACAGAGGATAGTGAAGGGAGGTGAGAGGTATGGGGGTAGGAAGAGTAGTAGAATGAATCAGACATTACCATCCTATGTGTATATATGATTATACAACCAGTGTAATGCTATATCATACACAACCAGAAGAATGAGAAGTTATATTCCACTTATGTATGATGTTTCAAAATGCATTCTGATTATATAACTCATTAGAGTTAATGTATAACTCATTAGAACAAATTTAAAAATCCACTTCTATTAAAGATTTTAAAGTATATATTGGAACGTCTGCAGCTGTAGCTCAGTGGTAGAATGCTCGCCTGGGATGTGTGAGGCACTGGGTTTGATTTTCAGCATCATATAAAAATAAGTAAAATAAAGGTAAAAGAAATGTAAAAAAAAAAATGCTTTTTTTACAGTGTATTTTGGAGCTTGGGGTACAATTCAGTGGTAGAACACACGCTTAATGTGTGAGGCCCTGGGTTCAATCTCCAGCACCAAAAAAAAAAAAAAAAAAAAAAGCATATATCTTATGGCTTATTTCCCAGGCACTATCCCACCATAAATCATCTAAATGCTCAAAAATGTCTTAATCTTCCATCTATTTCCCAGGACCTGGGAAGCAGAAATATGAACTGTGACATCATATTACCTGGATTCAAATCCTCCTCTGTGCTTTAACAAATGTAGGTTTTGAGCAAGTCAGTTAATCTTTTTTAATTTATCCATCTACAAAATGTGGAAATACCTCATGAGTTTAATAAATGAATGTGATAATACCTAGTTTGGTGCTTGATACACAGCAGATATTAATCATCGATGCCATCATCTTCCTTAACACCTTGTCTGATGATCTCATTTCATACCTTAATAACAGAATTTAACTCCAAAGGCATTATTAACTCACTCAGTTTCACCTCCTCTCTACTTCTAAACATCTCTTCTTATACCTAACCTGACTCCCTCCTTTCAGTCACACCTTTATATACTGTTTCCAAACACCTGCCAGGTGTCCAGCATTGTTCCAGGCTCACAATGCCAGCCCAGTGTGCAAGTGTGTGAGTCGCCTACTTTTTCAGAAGCAAAGTCTGCAGGCTCCATTTTATCCGTCCCATCTGCTCCAGCTCCTTGCTAGTTCATTCCACCTTCCTCTCTCAGATGGTTAGCCTATCTTTCTCTCCCCTACTGGCTTCTCTCTCTCTCCTGAATATACATTGTCCACAGTTTTTAAAAGTCTTAACTTGAATCTACTAGAGCTCTCCTATATTTATTCTTCTGTTCACATCCAGAGCTGTCAAATGAAAAGCCCCACAATCCTCTACTGAAAATTCATCTACCAAGATTACTAATGACCTCCTTATTGCCAGATCCAATAACTGCTTTAGGCCTCCTCTGTTTTGCAGCCCCTGACACTGCTGACTATGTGCTGTTTGCAAGCACTTTTTTCACACAAGTCATTACCACCAGCTTAGTCTTCTCCCAATTCTTGGCTGCTTTGTCATATTCCCTTAAGCCAGATGTCCCTCCGGGAGTAGGCCCAGCTCTTGCTATTTTCTCTCTTCATGATCTTGATGCTTCCTGTTACTTAGAACATCAGCTCTAAGGAGATGACTGCTACATTTCTAACAGCAGCCCTGGCTTCGCCGTTTCCATCCTCTTCCTGGAGTCTCAGCCTTCATATCCAACTTCCTGCTAAGCATTTCCAATGGGCCTTCCAATCTGAGTACACCCTCCAAGCCTAATATTCCACCCATAGACAGCTCCCTATTCTGACTTTCCCAAGTGAAGGAGACTGCATGCTAGATAAAACTACACCAAAACCAGGCGGGCAGACCCTTCTGGTTTCCCACTGATGCTTGCAGACATCTCTTCCTCCTATTTGTACTGTACCATGCAAGTCCAGGTCCAGTCCATGCTGGAACATCCTAACTCATCACCCTGCCACCACTCTTACCCTCTGTCTTCACCAATCTAGCAAACTATCTCACATCAAAATTTAAATGCTGTTTACACCTTACCACTTACAAAGACTAAAACTAAACTCCTGACACTTAGGGACATTGAAAGTCTCTCTGAGAGTTTGGCCAAAGTCATCTTTCTGCCCCACCTTCAAATTCTCCTGTTTCAGACATCTTTGACCCAACCAAACCAGGGTACTCAGTGGCTCTACACATCTTGTGCTCTCCCCACCTTTCCTGAGCCAGTCTCTCCCCTCCTCCAGATTATCCAAATTTCTATCTGACTTTGAAAGCCAAGCCTATAGTACTTTTTACCATTATTATTACTACTGTTTTAAAATCATGCTTATTATGTAACAAACACTATTCTAAGTACTTTATACCTATTAACTAATTTATATATCACAATAATGCTATAATGTGAGTTCTCTTATGTTTATATTTAACAGATGAGGAAACTGAAGCACAGAAAAACTAAGCAGCTGATCAGACATTCAACTGTTAATGAATGACCTAGTCGTGATTCCCACTCAGGCCGTGTGGCTCCAAAGTCTGTGCTCTTAAGTCACTGTATTCTGCTGCTTATCTAGAATCTTTGAGCATTTCTGGCTAAACCGTTGTTTTGTCAATAAAATGCTTTGAGAAATTTGTTCAACTATTAGAAGACCACAACATGTGTTCATGGTTTTGCTGTACTAGGGACTGAACCCAGGGGTAGTCTACCAATGAGCCACATCCCCAGCCCATTCACCTTTTATTTTGAGACAGGGTCTTGCTAAGGTTGCTGAAGATGGCCTCAAACTTGTGGTTCTCTTGCCTCGGTCTCTCAGTTGCTGGGATTATGGCATTCACCACCACACCTGGCATGCTTATGTTTCTTCTCCCCAACTAGATTAATTCTTAAAAAGAAGAGACTTATGGAGAGCGGTGGCACATACCTGTAATCGCAGCCACCTGAGAGGCTGAAGCAGGAGAATCCTGAGTTAAAAGCCAGCCTCAGCAAGAGTGAGGTGCTAAGAGCAACTCGGTGAGACCCTGTCTCTAAATAAAATACAAAATAAGGCTAAGGATGTGACTCAATGGTCAAGTGCCTCTGAGTTCAATCCCCAGTACCAAAAAAATTTTAAAAAAGAAGGGACTGAACTTTCAACTATTTCAAATTTTTGAAAGTAAATATTTGAAAATTAATATTTTATATTAAATAAGAAATAATAAAGTGACATACATAAGAGTGACTAGCCAAGATTCTAAAATCTGGGAGGTAACTTCCCACCATTTTAGCATAAAAGATTTATCAAAGGCAAGCTGGTAATTGGTTGAGTTTCCATTTCTGAATGCTAGAACAATATCAGGAAAAAAACTTTTTAATGATTACATATTAAATATAAAATGACCTAAGAAATTTTCTTTCCCTTAGGACTTACACATTAAACATGACTAGAAAAAAAATTTGAGTAGTTTTGCCTGAAAGTATAGAAATAGATTAGTTTTAGACATTGAGCACATAGCAAGAATTAAATCAATGTTTGTTTAATAAATGAATGAGCTACCTTGACCACAAAAATTATCTAAGTTGTATCCTGTAGAACACATTTTTATGCAGAACTGTATTTCAATAAGTCCAACATTATGAGTCTTCTGGAAAATGTACACATTGACTAAATAACACAGGGTAATTTAGTTCTATGCATTCAGAAACTTCTTCTAGTTTTGGCCTAGCTGATTTCTATTTAAGCACTATTGGGGTAACAAATTCGTTTACTTCTTAAAGCTACCTGTGCTAGATAAATACTCTAAAATAAACCCACAGTGCTGATCTCTGCTCTCTAGCTCAGTTTTTAGGCTCATGATAAAGGAGTCAGCCAAGATCAGAATAATTCATTGCCTACCTTCCTTCTTCTTCCCTCCCTCCCCCCCTCCCTCCCTCTCTCTCTGCATTGGTGGGGGAGGTAGTGTCCAACAAGGGAAAGCCAGCTAATTCTGGGATTCTGATCAGTGTCTGGATGATTAAGCCCACACAGATGATAAAGAAATAATAAACTCCATTTAAGGTTGACACAGACACTAGAATGATTTATTAATTTATAATGATATTTTGTCACATGGGTAAAAGTACATATGCTGGTATGATCAGCACATTCTATAGTTAAACCACTTCAGTAGAAATCAAAATAATCAGAAACTGATTTTCTGAGAAGGAAAGAATATATCACTATGATCCTCATTTTTTAATAAGAAATAACTCACAAATATTTATGGAGTCTATGACTGGTGAACTTTCTCAGTGTACAGCGAACTGTGCAAGACTCTCAAGAGGATACCTGATGAGTTGGTACTTCAAAAGACAGTTAAGATGATCCAAAGGAAACAAGGCACCAGGCTATAATATTGAAACAGCACTCCCCTGTAAAGTGCTTGAACATGTTCCCCCAGAATTTGCCTTCAGTAAATTTACCTTTATTATCCTCCACAAATGACCTACAACTTTCTGACTGACATATCTTTGTGGATATGTAAATACACACAGATTATCAAAGACTCCTTGTAGGGCAGGGAACAATCTAACAATTTCAGCTGATTTTGCAGATCCAATATATCAAGGTAATCAATCCTTCATTTTTACACATAAACAAGTATATCTCTTTAGTTTTTGTTTTATTTTTCAGACACAGGGATGGGGGAGAGTTAGAGAAAGTAATTCACTTTGGCTCCCAAATACCACCAACATAGCACTGGATTCTGTTATGTACAGAGAAAACATTAGGTATATTATAAAGTAGCAGACGTTCAAAATTGTTCTTCCCTCTTCTCCAGCGAACTTTAGCTGGCACGTGACTTCCAAACTTGAGACTACATTTCCCACCCTCCCTTGCCAGTAGGTGTGACCGGCAGCTAAGTTCTCACCAATGGAATGTGAGTAGAAGTAATGCATAATGCTTCCAAGCCTTGGGTTTTCTACATTGGGTCTGTACTCCACCACTACCACAGAGTCCACCAGAGTAACCACAGAAGTCCCTCTGAACGATGGCTGGGCCACCTTGCCAGTCTGTGTCCTGTAACACCATCAAGGAAAATCTGCCTACTAGCCCCACACTGTTTAGTGACAGAAAAATATCCTTCTTCTTTTACCAAAGTCACTGAGTCTCTCCGACACAATAGCCTAATCTATACCTTTACTAATACTAATAAAATTAAACATTGAAATTACATATTAGAATCCACAAGCACTCTGCAAATTCATAGTGCTGAGGTACCAATTTGGCAGGAAAAAAAAATTCACAGTACAATATGAATCTATTTCTACACACTTGATGCCTAGAACTTCATTAGTTTAAGATTTAAAAAAAAAAAAAAAGTAACAGAAAAGTCCATAGCATTAAATCCAAGAGACAAAATTGCAAATTACTTTGGGGAAATTAAGGGGTTTCTGAGGAACACATGCATTGTCAACACTAACAATAAAGGCAAATGGGAGTGGGAGGAGTGGGAGAAATGATAAAAGTATTCATTGTGATTTTAACTCTTCAATCCAAGGACATTCTAGGCACGACAGGTATTACCTACACAACTTTCTTTTTCAACACTTCTTATATATAAATTAGGGTAATTTTGATATCCAGAATTATTATCTAGATCAGTTTTTTATCTAAATTTACTAAATGTATAGACCTTTAATAATTTTTAATCACTTGTGTTACATTTAATTAATGTCAACAACTAACAACATTAATATTTATATCTTTAACCCAATACTACCAAAATCAGTCTTACCGAAGTACGTTTATTCCTCCAACCTAAGGAACTCAGGCTTAACACTACTGTCCAAGAAGAGTAAAAGTGAAGGAAAGATCTGGGACTCTGGTGCCTGAATTCCTTTAGGATGGCTGGCTGGTTCTGCAAGTAGTTATAGCCAGAAGACCACTGCTCTGTTTAAGAACGCTGTGCCAAAGCCAACCGTTGATTATTTATATTAAATAAAGATAGAGATCAAAACAACTCACAAATCCCTTTCAGTTGGCCTTGAAATGTCTATTAATTTTTAAAGAGATTCATTTGACTACCTTTTTCTGAGGATAATATGAGAAATGACTTGCATTCTCTGGGTACAAGTCAAATTACAGAAGCAAAACTGATAGCTGAACCAATTGAACTTGATTGTAAAAATCCACCACAAATAAAATGGAACATAGTGCAATGATAAGAGATAAATGAGATTTGACTCTAGGTATTAAAAATAAGGTGTTTTAAAACAAGAATCTGTACTAGGCTCTACATGAAACAGGCTCACAGATATGTAACTAAAGAAGAACTACGGCATTCAGAAGCTCGGAGATATTTCTCTCTCTCTTTTTTTTTTTTTTTTGCAGCGCTGGGGATTGAATCCAGGGCCTGTGCTTGCAAGACAAATACTCTACCAACTGAGCTATATCCCCAACCCCTTGGAGATATTTCTAGAAACCCCTATGTGGCTGGCTCGCCAATCTCAAAGGTTTCTTACAGGATGACGGCCGGGAAGTTGATGTTATTAGTGCTTCATTCTTAAAAGTTAAGGTCTCCATTAACACCTGTAATGAAAAAGACATGAATGATGTGCATTTCTATATACATTCTAAATTTTGAAATGGATTGAAACAGTTTAGGAATCAAATGTATGCTAGGAGCACAGACTTTATTAGTAAAAAAGGACACAGAGAAAAGCAGGAATTTTCTTCTGCACCTTGCTCCCAAGTGTCAAACAATTTTTGGCCTGGGTCAAGTTTCATTTTTTGGTTTTGTTCAGCTCCCAAGAAACTGCTGGTGTTGAATAACACTAAGTAATAATACACATGTTGGAGGTATCATAAATTAATATGAAATGCTCCACAGTGGGGCCCATTTTATGGATTAGGCTAGTAATCCATGAGCCATATTTTTGATAAATAGGTTTATGTTACAATAAACTTTATTGTGTTACAATGGATTCACTGACTTCCAGCATATTATGCACTTACAAATCCCAAACCTATAAAGCATTTATTTTTTATTTAAGATTTATAAAATCATGTCCATCTTAAGATGCCTCTGGGCACTCATAGGGTATAAAAGCAGATACAAAATTCTAACAAAAAGAAAATCCTAGCTGTGTTCAGATTTATTTTTTGCTCTTTTTAAAGCACTAAACAAAAGCAGTATGTCTTATACCTGAAGGTCAACCCAAAGGGCCAACTTTATAAAGATTTATAAAATACAAAGTCTACCTCAGGAAAACACTGCTATCCATGGACACCAAAGACTCGAGCCAACTAGCAGGAGAGCTATAGCAGTGCCTCCCTGGAAGCAAGTGTTAAGATACCTAAAGGTTTAAGTTTAAATTTAAAAACTAAAATAAAACCACTACTCAAAACTTAACTCCAAAGCAAAGCAGAGCTGTGAGGTGTCTCATGCTGCGTCCTATGATGCCATATACCAAAGTGGCAATACTCCACGCAGCAGCAGCTTCATGCGGTCCGTCCTGAGCAGGCTCCTCTCTTTCATATACATTCACAGCTTGAAAAGGACAGCAAGTCAAGAAAACACAATAGCTGTCTCAAGGCTAGACACAGGTGAAATGGTAAACAGAAACTTAACAACAATGCTTCTGGTATTCCCAGATGAAAGACACCTAAAGTGAAACACATATTGATCATATTTATTATAATTTGTTTTTTCGGCCTCCCATTCTCTCCCATACAAAAAAGCATGAAAAATGAGTATCAGATAATAGAATATTTGAACATATACTATTACTGAAAACAGACAATAAACTTCACAGTTTGGTGTGGTTTGGTTTTACTATTAGATTTCCTATTCTTATGCAATGTCCTGCACATGGTAAGTACTCGTATTTGAAGAAGATAGGGAAGGGGAAGAGAAGTGGGAGCATAGGAAGGAGGGGAGAATTCAAAAAGGAGGGAATTTTATAACCACACATCAACACAAGTCAACTATAAAATTTTCATTTTGGGATTGACCACACCCTAAAACCTCTACCAAGAATTACAGCCCTGCTTTTTTCCTCTGCTTCTAGAAAGTTTTTTAAAAAGCCAGCCATTTCTTCTGGGTGTATATGAGTAGAAACCCCAAGGTTTCCAGGATTGTTGTCATGCCTATTAAAATTAAAAAAAAAAAAAAACACAAAAAACAGTACTTACTTTCTTATGTAGGAAACATATAAATTTAAGTACACGTGAACCCGTAAGTTTATATAGGAAGAGTTTGTGGAGAGGAGGGAACAAACATGGCCATCAAGAAAATACAGTCACAACTCTTACAGGGACATATGGCCATCTTCTCTACTCTCTCTCAATAGTGATCTCATTTACCTGCAAAGCTTCGACTAAACTGTATAACAGTAATCCCCAATTTGTACCTCCAATCAAGTCCTATATATCTAACTCTCTTTGAAAATCTCCATTTGCATAGCCCACACTCCTCAGACTTGGTAAGTACCAATACTAAATATTCTGTCTTCCCACATCCATGACAGCCTTTCTTCCAAATTTCCCTGTTTCAGTAAATCGTTCTACCATGGACTCAGTTGTCCATGTCAAAAACCCAATGATCAAAAATGAGACCTCCCTGCCCTCCCTCTCTCCTGCATTCCACATATCCACTTTATCATCATGTATGTCATTACCACCTTCAAAATATATCTCAATCCCACCTGCTTTCGTACATTTCCACTGCCATCACCCAAATCTAGAGACTGCATCCCCAATCCTGTGACACCTGATCCTATCTACAGAGCTACTCTGCTTGGTCCTTAGTATTTTTATGAAGTCCAGGAGGCCAGGGGCAGCCACATCACATAGAGCCTTCCAGACCATTCAGAAAATCTGGCTTTTACCGTGAGTGAAATGAAGATGATTGGCATGTTTTATGAAGCTTTTAACCTATATTTAAAAAGGAACACTCTATGGGTCTAGATGGTTTAGTGGTAGTTGCACAGCCCTTCAAATACATTAAAAACCACTGAATTGCATATTATGAAAGGTTGGATTTTATGGTATGTGGATTAAAATTTTTAAAAAACACAAAATATTCCAGGGATTGAGAACAGATTGAAGGAATGCAAGATTAGAAACAGGCACACAAGGTGAGAGCACTGCAATAACTTACGGTAGAGGTGGTGATGGCTTGGATGAGGGAAGCAGCAGGGGATGCAGTGAAAATGATTCCTATTCTAAATACACTCTGAGGTAAGGCCAACAGAATTTGCTCATGAATTAGATGTGAAACATGAGGAAAAAAAGAATAGAGAATGACACCAAGTGCCTAAGCACCTAACTTTTACTTTCTTGATACAGATGTTGTCCTCCCTGCTAGTCCTCCTCCTTCTTCCTGCCTGGAATACAGACAAGGGGCTGGAGGTAGAGCAGATATTTGGAGACCTACAGAGATAACCATGAGGATGAATGCCAGTACACTAAGGGCACCAGAGTGGAAACAGAAAGAGCTGGCTCCTGAGGGCACTGCTGAGCTCCAGATTTCTCATCTAAGAAAAATAAGCATCCCAATTATTCAAGTCAAAATTTCCTGTGACTTGTACTAAAATGCATTCCCAACTAATATAAATGGTTATTTTTACACTGTTTTTAAAAAATAATTTTAACCATTCTTAAGTATACAAATCAGTGGCATTAAGTACATTCATCTTCACCACTGAACATGTGATGTGGTTCATACCACATGTTTCCAGAACATGTTAATCATCCCAGTCAGAAAATCTATACCCATTAAACAGTAACTCCCAATGCACCACCACTCCAGCCTCTGGTAACCTGGATTATACTTTTAGTCTCTAGGAATTTGCCTATTCTAGGTACCCCATATAAAAGAAATCATTAAAAAATCTGTGTCTGGATTATTTCACTTGGTATAATGTTTTCAAAACTCATGTTATAGCATGTATCAGAATTTCACTCCTTTTTAAGGCTTAGTAATATTCCACTGTATGTTCACACCACATTTTGTTTATCCATTCATCTGCTGATGGACATTTCCACCTTTTAGCTACAGTGGATAATGCTATGAACTCATACACAAGATTCTATATGAGTCCCTGCCCTCAATTTTTTTGTGTATAAACTTAGGAGTAAAATTACTGGATCATACGATAATTCTATGCTTAATTTTTCTAAGAACTACCAAACTTTTCCACAGCGGCTGTATCATTTCATATTCTTACCAAAAATGCAAGAGTTCTAATTTCTCCACAT
Organism: Glaucomys volans; assembly: GCA_020662805.1. Classification (NCBI taxonomy): domain Eukaryota; kingdom Metazoa; phylum Chordata; class Mammalia; order Rodentia; family Sciuridae; genus Glaucomys; species Glaucomys volans. Next base: position 558,225 of record JAJEJO010003034.1, read on the forward strand.
CCTTGCCAACACTTATTACTTTCTGTTTTGTTTTTGGTACTGGGGATTGAACCCAGGATCACTTTACCACTGAACTACATCTCCAGTCCTTATTTTTAATTTTGAAACAGGGTCTCACTAAATTGCTGAGGTTGGCCTTGAACTTGTGATCTTCCAGCCTCAGCTTCCCAAGTTGCTGGATTACAGGAGTGCACCACTGCACCCCAATGTTTTGTTTTTGATAATAGCCATTCTAATGGATGTGGAGTAGTATCTCATTGTGGTTTTTATTTGCATGTTTCTAATGACTAATGATGTTGATCATCTTTTCCTATATTTATTGGCTATTTATACATCTTCTTTGGAGAGATGTCTATTCAAGATCTTTGCTTCTTATCTTTTAAAAATGCCAACCTGCTAAAAATCTTTTAATAGTTTTCCTTGCTATCAGAATAAAGATCAAAATCCCCAACACAACCTACCCAGCCCCAAGAGCCCTTGTCCCCACTCCGGCCTCATTTTGTAGCTCTTTCCCCTGGCCCACTCCTCCATGCTTGCTGCCCAGCACTCCGCTTCTCCCCTTCCTGCAGGCCTCTGAGCTCCTTCTCATCCCAAGGTCTTTATACACACCCCTCCTTCTTCCTGAACTTCTTTTTCTTCTCCCCTCACCTGATTACCTCTTGTCTTCTTCCAAAGAATCCCAAACTTCTCCTGTAGAGCACTTACCACAGTGGAATCATGGGATTCAATGTGGGATTGTTTGTTGTCTGACTCCTCTAGCTTTAAGCTCCTTAATGGCAGGAAGTGCTGTCTGCCCTATTAATACTACATGGAACACTGTAGGGTTTCAATAAATATGTGTTAAATAAATTCATGAAAGAATTTTCTTTCCCATTGTGAAAAAGAAACTAGTTCTAAATTAGTCTTTGAAAAAAATCCTAACCAAAGCAGTACTTCCAAATTTCAAATTTTGCAGTGTAAATTATATAAAATACTATTATACCCTTATTTTTTATACTCAGTTACCTCTGATTCAAAATTGTTTCTTTGCAGCAAATCTATATGTACACTATTCTCTAGAAACACATCAAAAACATTTATATGTTTTATTTTCAGTAAGGAGTGATGGAATTATTTCAATTTCACTCATTTTTACTCTACCAAAATGGTATAGATTTGCCAGGCTGAACCAATTCATTTCCCTTTCATTTACACACTTATCTGTGAAGGCAGCATGAAGTATGCCATAGGAATCATTCTCTTCGAAGCCTATTACGTATGTTTTGTAATTTACTGGAAATTGAAATCATCAGTAATCATTTCTTCCTATTCTCTTGTCAGGCTAGAGTCCTTTTTTTAGAGCTTTCTTTTCAGATTTTGTCAACACATTTTTAAAAGTCATTTTTCCTCTTTTTTTAAAATAAAAATGTGCTTACAAAGTTCAAAATTTTAAAGTAGTGCATTCCTAGATGCCACCTTAAAAAAAAGAATAGAACAATTTCAAAGCAGAATTTCCCTTTTGCCCATTCCGGGCATTTATCTCTCCCTAGAGATATGTAAATAAGTAAAGAAGTGAGGTCCATACATAAAAGAAAACATTGCTCTAAGATGTTTACCTGAAAACCACACTATAATTCATAAACTGTTAAGGATCATTGTCGACATGCTTAGGCCGGGAGCACAATCTACCTTTAAATTGCTGTAACTTGATGGAAGGAATAAACGTTTGACATAGTATTCCTCTAAAGACAGCAGGGTAAAAAGATGAGCAATAAATCCGTAAGAAAGTGGATACAGCCAGGCAGACATTACAGGAAAGGCACCAGGAAAAATCAATAACTGTGGAAAGGGACAACAAAACCCGTGGAGAAAGGGAACTGCAAGTTCTAAGGATTTAAGATCTCTGGGGAGGGTTTTCATTGGATTGGGATGATTTTCCCAAAACCTAGCTTCTCAGTTAATGAAAGTGAAGGCTACCTTCTTAACCAGAAGTTTCTAATATTTTTTAAAAGTAACCTACAGTGTGATTCCTTTAAATGCCCAGTTCCACGAACATTTCTGGTACTTCAGAGACAGTCATAAAACATCTCTGGACATTCCAATGAGCTATCAAGGTTCAAAACATAAAGCAGGTTGCTAAGAGAGTTGTCGCAAATCTCAGATCCCTACGTGTAATATTCTCTTTGTAAAGCTCTATCTCCCCAAGTAGCTATTATCGTGAGATGGATAATGGATGGAAAAAACAAAACGCTGCTGGCACAGAAGCAGCACTCAATTAACGTCAACTCTCCCTCCTCATGACATGGTACTACCCCAGGTTTTCAGAAATGTCATGTCTGCAAACCGATAGTCCTGGTAACCTGTTTTGGAGGGCCATCTCTGACTCCAAACATATTGGCTCAGTAATTTTTTTTTTTTTTAGTTGTGGATGGACACAGTAACTATTTTTACGGGATGCTGAGGATCAAACTCAGTGCGTCACACATGCTAGGCAAGCGCTCTACCATTGAGCGACAACCCCAGCCTCTGGTTCAGTATTTTTGCACCCCGTTTGAGAATCGGAAGAAAGCAAGATTTCAGAAGGTCCTAACTTGGGTCCTGCCAGAGTAAAAGAGGGAAGCAACCCAAAATGACAGCTCTCAGTAGCAGGGGAAATGCCTGAATGGTTAATGACCAAGTCTCTGCATAACCAACTTTCCCCAGGCAGTTAATACCAGAAGTGACTGTGTAGCTAAGCCTCCAGAGGGGGCACCACCACCTGGAAGCTTTCCTGTCTTTCACAGGTCTGCTTCTCCAAAGAGTTGTCCACCCGTGCTATTCCCAATCCTTCTCTTCCTCGGCACCTCCTCCAATCAGACTTTTCTCCCACCTCTCTTAACTACTTCTCCAGGGCATTCAGGGCCCCCGGTTGTGAAAACCAACTGTTGACCCTCAGTTCTCATCTTGCATGACCTTCAGGCAGCCCAATCGGTTGATCACTTTATCCTATGGAAACACTTGCTTCCTTGGCTTCTGAGGCACCACACTAGCCAAGACACCACTTTCCCCTTCCTCACCAACGCTCCTCTTGTTTTGCAACCTCTCAACACTGGTGATCTCATCCAGTCTCACAGCTTTAAGAAGCACCTTATGCTGATCCTCCTAAATTTATGTATTCAGCTCAGACTTCTCCCTTGGACTTCAGATATATATTCAACTGCCTCAGTCCTCCTTATCTCAGTCTACAGCAATTCTGTTCTTTCAGTTGTTTAGGTCAAAAACCCTGGATCATCCTTGATTTCTTCCTTCCTTCCGCCCGCCCTCCCTCCCTCCCGCCTTTCTTTCTCTTTCTTTCCTTTTTCTTTCTTTCTCTTTCTTTCCTTTTTCTTTCTTTCTTTCATACTTCATATCAAGTCTATCAGCTGATGCCACTGGCTCTACCTTCAAAATATATCAGAATTTAAAGCACTTTTCTCAACCTTCACTGTTTATGCCCTCATTCAAGCCACCACCATCTTTTGTCTAAATTATTCTTGTTAAGATGTGTCCATCCTTGCCCCTGTCCAGCCTGTGTTCCACCCAGGAGGTTCCAACGATCACAGGATTCCCCTGCTCAACACCCTGCACTGGCTCCCCATCTCTGTCACCAGAGCCCTATGCCATGATGCCCCACTTCCTTTCTGACATTGTCCTGCACTGCCTTCCCTTCTTCTCCAGCCCTAGCAGTCGCCTCACCATTGACCTCCAATGCAGCCCTCCAAGAGCAGATCAGGGATGTCCTATGTCAGGGCTGGTTGCTGTTCCCTCCGCCTGGAACCTTCTTTGCCACATTGGCTTGCTTCCCAATCTTCAGTTCTTTACTCAGATGTCACCTTCTTAATGAGGCCTTGCCTATTTGAAATTGCAAACCCCGTGCCATAAACACCCTAGACCCTCTTTCCTGCTTTACTTTTTTATTTTGCTTATTGTCTGTCTCTCCCCATTAGAACATAATTTCCATAAAGACAGGCATTTTTGTGCAATCTATATTTTGCTGAATCCTCAATGCCTACGTGACTCAGGTTGTCCAGACTAGTTTGAAAAATCTTCATAGAAAAGGCACTGCTCAGGCATCAGGCAGGCAAGGTTCATTCTGGGCAAAGGGCATATCGTGTTTAGAGATACAGAATAATGAACTAGCACAGTGTGCATTTGGAATCTATAAGCAGTTTGGTTTGGCTGGAGTTTAAAGTTTCAGTACAAAGTGAGACTGACTAGCAATGGAGGCAAGGGTTTAACATGTCGTAGCTTAACATTCATTATAACCCAGACATTGTTTTAATTCCTTTGTACTTATTGGCTTATACAATTGAATTATTATAGTACTCTTTCTTCTACTAAGAAGCCACTACTGCTATCTCCATTACACAGATATGCAAATTGGGGACTGAAAGGTTAAGTGACTTGGCCAAAATCACTTAGGCATTAAATGAAAGCCAAATTTAAGCCCAGATTGACTAGAAGCATACCCTTAACCATTATACTTCATTGCCTCTGTGCTAAGGATCTTGAGTTTCATGCTACAAATACAGAAGATCCACTGAAGGGTTTTATACTGAGGAATGACGGTTTACATTTTAGGAAGACAGAAATGTAGAGAGGATGGACAAATAATAAGGGGCAGAGACCAGCAAGGTCCAAGCTGGAGATGTTGAAGGCAAGGAATAGGAGGCAGGGAGGACAGATGTGAGAAACAACCAGAAAGCAGAAAATTTTAGGGGCTTTGATAGTACAGTGACTGAAGACCCAGGAGTTTCTGCTCCACCTTTTACCATTGTCTTCAGATATTTACATTTTTAAAATAAAGAATAAGAAAAAACTGAATGCAAATAAAAGCATCACTGCACCATGAACTGGGTCAATTACCAAATACCATAAAGTAGGAACCTCATAAAGGTGGACTCGAGCGTTTGACTTAGAATCACTGAGGGGCCTCTACTTTTCCATATGGCCAGTTCTATATCTTGGGATTTTTCCATCTTCAGGTCAACCACCCAGTACAGGAACCAGAAACAATGTCCAGCACACTTATGTGCAAAAAGAATGAGAACAAGTGTGAGATAATGGGATGAACACCGACACAGAATGAAGGGTTCTGGCTGAACTTACATGACTATAGGGAAGGAGGAAGGATAAAAGTAGTCCACACAGATAAAGTAATGGCAGAACAATCATAGAAGCAGGAAACTTTTACAAGGAAAAACATGACGGTGAAGTAGGCCCAAATTTAAAGATAAAGAAAATGAAAGAGCAAACTCTATGACTCCATGATTATTTAATAACCAAAAACCTTACTCACTGATAAATAAGGCCTGATTAATGTCCTGGACTTTGACCAATTAGATTAGCATACTGTTACTCTATTAGAAAAAGCCACCAGACACTAAGGGTGAAGAAAATGAAGGAAGCAAAAGATAAACAGGATCACCACTCCATGGTGGGTCAATCTGAAAGTAAAATTAATCCAAGATAGTGGTGGGGGAACTATAATTTTCACTTGATATTGATTTGGAGGGGGCAGCTTGTCACTGAACCAGATTCAAGAACAAAACTGTCACCTTGGCCAGCTTCACTTGAATCCCAGCAGCTTTAACGCTCACATTTTGAATGTTGGAAAACAAAAAGCTAGACAGACCTTACACCAAAGTCCCTAATGTTAGTTAAGGATTGGGATACACACACGGCCTTTCTAAAAGATGAAGAGCAAAGTCTCTTAAAGAGAGTCTTAAAAAAATTTTTTAAAGGCATTGGGTTCAATTCTCAGTAGTGCATATGAATAAAAATACTCATTGACAACTAAAAAAAAATATTAAAAAAAAGAAAAGAAATAATCCTTCTACTCAAGAAAAATTGGAGATTATGGCCGGATTCCCATAGTAATCCAGCTAAACAATACAAATTAAAAGATATGAGACGAGGGCTAGGGGTGCAGCTCTGTGGCAGAGCGCTTGCCTAGCATGTGTTCAATCCCCAGCACTGCAAATGACGTCAAAAGAAAACAGATCTAAGACCAGTTACTAAACCCTTGGGAAGAGATTCTAGGTCCAGATGGTTTCTAGTTTTTAATATTGGGCACATGGAAGACATTCAACAAAATATACTGTTTACTGGTTTGGTCATAAAGTCAACTTTTCTGCCAACCTCACACCACCTCTCACACCAAATAAGCCTCAAGGTGGTTAGTCTTATCAAGGAAGTATGTCTTTCAGTTACAGAAAGTTAATGACTATAATCCAGCCCATCTATCTTAAAAAAAAAATACATAATACCAAAAGGGGGGGATGAATTTACTAACAGACTCTGAGAAAAAAATGCAAAAAATCTTTCCAATTATGACAAAAATCACCCTCTTAGCTGGTGTTATTTCCTTTAGAAATCAACTGGGCAAAAATGAAAGATCAACGCCACCACCTCTAGGCAAGTAGACTTTAATAATTATAGGCAAAGCAAAAAAGATTTACACCTAATGAGTTTGGTGGTTGATATAGAAAATTAAACTATATGCGACCTTAATTTTTTTATTTTTACAACAAAATAAATGACAAGGATCTGTTTGAGTTGAAAGTCACAGTCTTTGGTGTGTGTCATTCTGAGGCATCTATGATACACACATAACTCACATGTCACAAAAGAATTTTCTGCTTTTCATAAGCTCAAATGTCTACTAAAGATGGTTAACTGAATGCTCTTTATTTTGCTGCAATATGAGGTCTGGACAGGTAAATCCCACTATACTCTACAAATTTCTTGAGAGGCAGAGCTCCAGCCTCTAGAAGGCAAATGATAGAAAATAGGTGCCAAGTAAATATTTGTTTAATGAATTAAAAAAAAATGAATGAATGATGTCAATGTGTGATTTAGAATAGGTTCCTAGAACAGGGTGTGAAATTTTGGCAAAGGCATGAAATTTTTTGTAAAAATTAATTTGAGTTTAGGACCAGAGATAGCAGAACTGCTATGCCTAATGAGGAGGGAAGAACTTGGCTGTTCCAAGGGGGAGATCCTGGAGACACAGGCAACCAACAGGATCAGCTGCTGGGAGACAGACAGAGATGTCTGCCTCTCATTCCCTCACCCCTACGCCCTCGTTGGCCAAATAATTCCTTTTAATCTTCACCCACCTCTACCCCCATGTGAGAGTAAGGTCAAAGCTCTCCATTAAATGTTCTCAAACTGTGTGCCTCTTTTTCAAAGTATTAGCTAAATGTAATTCCAACCAGATAATACATTTCTGCAGTTTTACAATGTAACATAAAACACCACAGTTACAGATAACTTCAACAAGTTTTGTGAAATTTTCCTATATGTGACATTCCTGCTCTTGAGGAGCTTATTGCTTCACATATATTTTTAATTTTTTAATTAATCTAATCTAAAAGATGGGTACTTTTTAGCTAATTAGATGGAGGTTAAAAGGGAAAAAAATAAAGTAAATATGCTAATGCATTTATCCTTTTTTTTAACAAACAGATGGTATATTTTGATGAAAATACATTCTTGATCCTACTAATAAAAGAAACCATATGGTATTGAACCTTTTCGGTTTCTAAAAAGGTGAATTTTGGAGTAAATACCTTGGACAGCATAAATTAAGATCTATGATTAGCATGATATACAAGCTATATGATTTGCCATAAAATATAGGTAAAGGAGTCAGTCACCTGTCATATTTCTCAGTGAAAAGCAATCTCACAACTATTAAGAGATTCATGATGTGTCTGTCACATAGGTGCTATAGACAGCTCCACAAATCCTGCAAATGTTTTGTCCCCAGACCAAGGGACTTATCTACACTACACAATTACTAATTCAACCCTTTTCAGAGGAATGAACTTTTCCAATAAAAGAAAAATAAATTGAAATGCCAGCTACTTTAAATCAAACACTTAACTAACGTGTTGCCACTTAAACTGCACAGATAAATATTCTGGCCTAAGTTCAAGGGAAACATGAATGTAAATGTGGGCCATAATGAATGAGCTCCATTTGGAGAATGGCTTCAAGGTATACATCTACTTTTTGGGTCTTAAAAAATTTTTTTTTATTTTGTCAGAATACAGCCTACATGTTACTAGAAAATCAACTATGTGCTTTAATTTTAACCAATATATGTTCCTTACATACACTGCAAGACCCAAAAAATATCAAGATCTCTAACACCACCACAACCCTGGAGTACTCCCCAGACTCTAAGACTTTACAAAAACAAAAGCCAAAGCAAATGTCCTCCCCAGGAATAATGGACTTCCAGAACCTTGGCTCTAGTGAAAGCAGCCAGCAGGGTACATTAAGTTCCACTCCTGCTGATGGAGCTGAGTCTGCCAAGTCTACTAGTGGGCCAAATTAAGGCTGGTAAAGTCACAAACACGTTTTTCTTTTCAAATGGATTAGTCAGCTTCAAAACGTATTCATCTTGGAGTCTGAGTAACATCAAAGCTATGGGCAATGCTACTGAATAGAAACAAAGACTTCAAAAACAATACAGTGATGCTCCCCTTAACTACCCTCAAACTGGAAATTTTTATTTATGTAATGCCTTTTCATTTAATGAGTGACCTGAAGTCCTTTCTCCAAGATAAAAGTATAATCTGATGGTTAGCCATTCTTCTAGAAGAGACTATTGCTCATCAAGGTTCTGTTTCTTTGCCTCACTCCTGAAAAGACCGTTTTACTCAGGATGAGTCACCCCCACCTCTAACGGCACCACACCAGTGTTTGTTGCTGCTGTTCATTACCAGCAAAACTCGAGAGGAAAGACAGATAGATACATAAAGACAATAATACAACCCATTACAGGAGGTTCTCATTATTCCAGGACAATAGATAGCTTTAAAAGGACATCTGAAGTGAATTCACTTAAATAGGGCCAAGGTTTCATAGTGAATGTAGGAAAAGGATTTCATTAGGTTAAAACTGAGATCAAGGTGATATATTTTATCTTCTATTTAACAAAATTGAGTAAGTGCAACTATGTGTTAACTAACACAGTAATACTAGTAAAAAATGATTATTAGATATCTTTCAATATGTTTTTTCTACCCTTTCCTAACTTTCCCAGCACAATTATAGTGAGGGATATTCCCTCAAAAATATCTAGCATACCAACATTCTCTTTATTTTTAATAGTCAGATTTTTCTCCTGAAATGCCTACCGTGTGGTCATTTTGGTGAATTATTCTCCTTTTCAAGGGTTCACTGGTCTAACACTGCCAGAATTTCATTTGCCAATAGCTTTTTGCATATGAGCCTGGCACTTCTGTAGCCTCACTTTTCTTGATTTCATGAAATGTTTATTTTCTGAATTTCTGCAAAATCTGCCATTGAATTTTGCAATTGAGTACACTGATTTTACATCTTCCTAACAATCAGTGAAACACTATAACTAATGGGATGGGAAGGGATAGTATTCATCAGGGATGAATGTTTGAGTGGAACTAATTTTACACGTGGACAGTTCATTAGTGAACATTTTTATATTATGATGACTTCTGCCTCCCTGTGCAACCTTGGAGACTGCAAGGCATGAGATAATGAATATTCAGATGGCAAGGGCACCCATATATGAAAGGCCACAGACATCAGAGAAATGCTTCTGTCTTCTTGAACCAGATAAGTTTCTCAGGGGACTAGAAGCATATCCCAAAAGCACATCCTCACATTCTACATTTTAATATTGTCTGTCTGCATGCCTTATCATCATGGTACAAATACAGTGAACAAAATGATACCTAGTATACATCTCACTCTTTGAGAACAAAAAGGATTTTAATCTGGCACCATTCACTAACCACAGCAGCAAAATTAAAATCTTGATTTATTAATTTAAACATCCAAATGCATACCTGACAGCTGACAGAATTTAGACCTACTGAGGATATGAAATGCTTTTAGAAAATTAAAAGATATATAGCATATGAATTCATCCTTGTCCTATAAGGACAGGAGGCCAGAGGGAGGAAGAGAAGAGGGGAGTTTGACCATCCAGCATTGAAAGCTACTACTTCAGAATCCTGAGTCTAGGATAAACAATTTTATCTTTGAAGCCTCACAAAAAAGCAAAGATAATGCCATAGGATGAAAAACAGAGATGAAAAACACAGAGTTGTATGTTTTAAAAGACCTTTAGAGTCACAGAGACCTGAGTTTCAATCCCAGCTATGATGTTCTAGCTGAATGATTATAAATTCATTATGCTAGGTCTCAGTTTCCTCATTTGTGAAATGCACAAATACTTAGACAATAGCACTTACCTCCAGGCAGTGTAAAGGAAAAATAATGAAACCTAGTGCCAAGAGTCATTTTAAGAACTGAAAAAGATAACTTACATAGAAGTACCTAGTAGTAGTAAAAAAAAAATTTTAAAGTTAAAAAAACAGAAGTCCCAAACCTTCAAGATTAAGATGAATCAGACTCCTTCAGACCCAGATTCCATAGTTATATTTTAAAACAGATTATGACAGCAATAAAATATGTCCGTAAGGTTTGTTCCAAAGATGTCAGATCTATTGGCCATATCTCTACTAAGATGACAACATAAATGACAAACTGATAACATCAATGATATAATGATCAAATAATGGGGACTGTTCAATGGCATGATCTGAATAATCTCTCAAATGATCAAGTAATTGAAAAGTTTGCAAACCTGTCATTCTTCTAGGTGTGATGTAGACAATGGCAATGAGTACCACCTGGGCCACATTCTCAGTTTCAACTAAGCCTACTAGTTTTGGGTTTGGGTTTTCTGTTTCTTTGGGTTTTGTTTTGTTTTGTTCGTTTTGTTTTGTTTTTTGTTTCTCTGACTTTCTGTCCAGAAAGTAAGTTGGCATACACATAGGTTTTCTTAAATTCTCAATATCTATAAGAAAACCAAAAAATAACCATGTCTTGTTCATACTTAATAGTCATTAGAGATGCGTGTTTTGTTTGGTTGCAGGTTTTTATTTTGTTTTGGTTTTTTTTGTGGTGCTGGGGATGGAACCCAGGGCCTCACACATGCCAGGCAAGCACTCTACCACTGAGCCACACCTCCAGCCCTAGAGTTTTCTTTATATGTATTAAAAATGGCGTTGGTAGTAGAGGCAGTGATATCAACAGAAAAGACAAAAACAAGGTAGAAAGAGGGCCTGGATGTTAAGGGGTTATTATTATTGTCAAAGAAGCAGTAATTATCTCTAGACTTTGCTTTTCTCTTTTTCTTTTTCTCTTTTTTTTTTTTTTTTTTTTTTTTTGCACTGGGGATTGAACCAGAGGCTTTACCACTGAGCTGCATTCCCAGCCCTTTTAATTTGTATTTTGAGACATGGTCACACTAAGTTGCTTAGGGCCTTGCTAGGTTGTTAAGGCTAGCCTCAAACTTGCAATCCTCCTACCTCAGTCTCCCAAGTCGCCAGGATTACAGACATGCGCCACCACACCTACCCACCTTAGACTTTGCTTTTTGATTCTACAGATACTCTGCTGCCTCTTCCACCTTGTATTGCACTGAACTAGTTGATTCTCATCCCAGATGAACCCAAACACTCACTTCTTTGAGCATTAACCTGAACAACTAAATTTCACTGAAAAAAAAAACACACAAGAGTTTAAAAGAAATCAGAAGCTATCTCACTGGCCCTCACAGTCTGGAACCATACTTATCTTCTTTCTTTCCTCCTATTCTATAGAATGAAGGTGGCTCTCATTTCACTGACTCTCTGCCTCTTCAACCTCCCTCCTGGATCCTTTTAATCAGCATTTGAACATACCTCTTGATGTACCTTCACAGCAAAGTTTCTCAAAAAGTTCTGGCTCTCTAACTCCATTTCCTCAACTTCCAGAACTTTAAAAAATTCAACTCCTTTTCAAACTAAAAAAAAGATGTCATAGAAAGTGTAACAGAAGACAATCATTTTCCTACTTTTCTCATTCCATCCTCACTTTCCTAAAGCTATCAATATTAAAGTATGTTCTCTATGCTTGTTTAAATCCACACAAACATTTCTATACATAAGACTGCTGACAAAAGAAGCATCATAATTAATAACTACCTATAACATGTGTTTTTTACCTAACGATTTTATGGAGATTCCTCTAGGAATTCATATAGATACAATTAATTTAATTAATTCCCTTACTGGTATGCATTTTAATAGTTTTCAGTTTTTGATGCTATAAACAATGCTGCTATAACCATCTTTACATACCTATCTTCTTGGACTGAATCTGACCAACAGGGAGCTGAGGCTCAATGGGCATATGCATGTGTAAGTATACACTTACTTCTCTAATCCCTACTGCATCAGTAACTGGAACTGCCCAGGTGCACAGCATCGCCTGTGTTGCCAGGGCCATGGACCCTTGCCATTGCTGATCCACTTGATCTCTCAGCAACATCTGACATCAGTGGCCTCTTCTATCTTCCTGAAACCACACTGTCCTGCTTGTTCTTCTCTTGCTGCTATCCCTTCCTCATTTTCTTTGACAACTTCTCCTCTTCTAGTTGAGCAAATTTTGGAGCACCTGAAACTCAGGTGTAGCTCCTTTTTCTTCTTCCTCTACATTCTACCATATTCGCTCTTTTTGGATCTAATTAATTTCTATGGCTTCAAGAATCATATTCTAAGACAACTCTTAGGTTTCTAATTCCGGACCTCTTTTTCAGCTCCAAGTCTGTAGTGTATCTACTAATGCTCCTCAGAGGACTCACAAGTTGAAGATCATGTACCAAATCCACTTGTTTCTAACTCTACTGCCACCATCTTTATACAAACAACCAATACCACCCTCGTGCTACAAGGGGTATTTCCCAACTGGTCTCTTATCAGTGTGACAGATTAAAAATAATAATATTCATTGTTGATAAGGATGAAGACGAATAGGTACTATCATACACTGGTAGGAGTAAACTGGTACAATGCTTTTGGATGGCACTTAGTAATATGTTTCACCTCTTTGCTTTGTTTGTGATACTGAGGATTTGCTCTACCACTGAGCTACATCCCCAGCCCTTTAATGTTTTTTTTATTTTGAGATGTAGTCTTGCTAAGTTGCTGACTCTAGTCTCAAACTTGCAATCTTCCTGTCTTGGTCTCCCAAGTAGCTGGGATTAAAGGCATGCACCACCACAACAGGCTGTTTCATATTTTAATACGATTTATAATCCTTTGACTCTTCTTGCTTATAGATAATCAAATAAGTGGGCAAAGACCACATTGTTCTATAATAGCAAACCTGGAAGCATCATAAAGATTCCTCAATAGGGAGATGGTTGGGAACAATAGTACATTTAGAATAATCTGCTGCTTTTATAAAAGAAAAATCATATTTTTATATTCTAACATAGAATGACAACCACATTGAATATAAAGATATACATGCAAGGTTTCAAAATAGCATGTACTATCTGAATACCATCTTTGTAAATACCATGTTTAAGTATGATTATACTTAAAAGACTAAAATATGCATCACATATTCTACTGAATAATGTCAAAATATGAAAATTTCTGCAGTCAAATCATATTTTAAATGCATTTGTGGAATTGTTAACTCTTCTTTAAAACTCTCATATAAAATCAACTTTTTAATCCATACCTAAATTTTTCAGTTCACTTACACAGGTTTATACATTTACCACCTTTATTTCAAGCAAATATCCTGAATTGGAATATTGTTCTTAACCATATTTTTGCCCCAGAGAAATCAATGGCAAAATGGAAGTTTACAGAGAAAAATATATTTTTGTGTATGACAGCTTACCGGTGTGATGCATTCATGAATCATACTGAAAATATGTCCCTTGAAATCAAAGAAAACAATATGTTTATACACAAAGAATGTGCCCTAAAGTTCCCCAATAAAGAAAAGTGTTTAATCAAAATATTTGTTGACAGCTGGTTAGTGCTGATTCTGAAGTAGAAAAGAAAATCAGTGTCATTGTAGTCTTTTGTTTTATGTACAAGAGATGAATATGCAAATTAGCCCAAAATGGAGACTCATTATCTGTTTTACACTTCAAGTGTGATTTTAAGCACTGTAGGTATATATACACACGCACATCCAGAATACACATATATCTCAACAAACCATGCACATCATCTGTTCAGAACTGGGAAACGCATGCGAGCTCCTACAACATTAAATGGAAGGCAGATGGTACTCACCAATCAACAGACATAAAATAAAACCCTTCTAAATCCTACTCCCCCTAACAGTCCTTCTAATTCTTTTCTTTAGAAAAATATCAAGCAGTTTTTCGTTACTGTTGATTTGCAACTCCAAAATTACAATGGGCAATGCAAAAGAGGATTTCAAAGAAAGAAAAATGTCTTTTGGCACTGATTCACTTTCATAGTCTTAGGCAGGAGATAACAGTAACTTTGAAACTCACAGCATACTGTAGTTTTATCAGTATCTAATGTGTAAATTAGCTCTTTCTATAACTGGAGGTTTAGCTTTCAAAATACATAATTACTGATCATTTTAGTCTGCATCACATTTATTTTGCAGGGTGAAATGAACTAAAACAGCTGTTACATCCTAATAGCTTTATAATGTGCACAGAATTTCTATGACTATTAGAAATTAAACCTATAGCTTCCTAACAGGCAGCACATATTCATTGGTATATATGACCCACATTATTTGGAAGAACAATTATTATTAACTTACGAAATTATAATTTGAAACATAATGAAGTAAAGCTGCTAAAGAAAATATTACAGCTCTTAAATGAGGTCAAAGCTACCAGTCCACGCTGTTCAGCTTCCCCACCTTCCTTCGCATCAATAAAGCACTTCAGCCCGAAGGAAGTCCAAGTGTTCATGCTCCTACCATTCCTTGCAGGGATCGAGCCCTCTATTTTCATACTGGGAGATGAATTTTTAGAAGGTGAACCAAGCCTGGCACTCTGCCCAGAATTTCTGGCAGCTGACAAGCAATCTGGTTTTACTTCTGGCCCACTCTCCCCTGAGCTAACTTCCTATCCACAGAGAGCACCCTGATCTAGGGAACTTGTACCATTTATAATGATCACTGAGAAAGCTCTGATGATTTTATTAACCATGGGACTTGTACGTGCAGTTCTCTTTAAACATATTTCTGGGGAGTAAAATATTATAAAATCTTGTTTCCTGGTATCTCTTTCTAACACTGGAAAAAAAAAAAAAACCAGCAGTGTTAAAAGGATTTTTTCCAGAAAAATCGATTATTATCCAGGCAACTGCATTCAGGGATGTTAAGAGATCTAAAGAGAACCAGAGATATCTGATGAGCAACTAATACCAAAGGAATATAAAGCAAGGTCCAGGGACCACAAAATAATTAGAGAAGTACACAAGATACATAATTAATGGCTAAATTAGATAGTTCAAGCTACAAATGCTATGAAAGGTCGGAGTAATCAATGCAAAGCAGTGTGGGATGAAATTTGAATGCACCCAGGCCTAAGTCTCCACCGATAAAGCATTAACTACCAAAACCATTATCTTCTTTGGATTACCATTTCCAAAGTAAACAGTCTAAGATCTAGTTGTCCTTCTGTCTTCTTTTTCTCCCAAAAATTGAAAGCTATGAAGTTTATCTCACTGATAACACCCTTATCCACTCTAAAAGCCAGGTGGGAGGTCCTGGAAACTATTCCCTACGGTTCCATTAATTCCTGGGTCTTATTCCCAGCTCTAGGACTCATTTGTGTCTGTTTCCTATGCTAGAGGCCCTGGGTTACATTTAGGAGCCTGAGGTTCTTGGTGGCTTTGCATTCTGTTCTTTCCTTGCTTTCTACCTGACAGGACACCATCTCATGCCTAATAGTTCAGTATCTGTCATCCGTTGCTTCCTAAGTTTCATATATAATTGTTGGGAGAAGAGCAGTACCAAAACAGACTCCAAAAGGAGATCTCAAATATGAACTCTCATACAGGAATGTTCACTCCTCACAAGCGGCGTATGCCCCACAATGAAGAACCTACAAGATTGTATTATTTGCTTAGCAAAAGAAACACTAGTTCAGATTCTGTCTCTAAAAGACGGGCTTTTCTTCCATTCTTAGGAACTTTCACTGTTCTCTGTGACAATACCCCAATTAAGAGTTCTTTGCAGGGAGTCTTAATCTTATTGAAAGAAGATTTTTAAAACATAATTTTAACTAAAACCAAGTAAATCCCAGATATCTGACGTAGTTATCAAAGGTAACACAGAGGAGATTGTCACTCATGAATATTCTCTGAGCTTAGGGACAGAGGAATAAGGTATGGTGGGCAAGAGATAAACACACTGTTTTGATAGGTGACACAAAAAGGACATTTTCCCTAAGAACCAAAGATGAAGCTAGAGAAGCAGAGGAGCCAGTGATGGTGAGTTCTGAGTGAAGAGTTTAGATTTGGCCAAATCCAATGTAGGGTGTGCCTATGGCAAGTGCCCTGAATACAGAAGAGTCTTTGTCCCTTTTTTGCCTGAATGATACTAGGTCCTTTAAGACTCAGTTCAAATCCTCTCTGCAATAGGACTGCCCATAATTATGCTCTGGTGCACCCTTGTATATCTCTATTATCACTCCTATCATATTTTATCAGTTTTTAGAAGGTTGGCATCCCCACTTTATTATTAAATTCTTGGGAGGGACTGTGTCTTGGTACCTAAACTAGATCCCTGAAGTATAGCAGGTATTCAATAAATGTCTGTCAGGTAAATGTCTGAATGAATAAGTCTTATCAGTAATAAAATGGTACTGAGAAGAGGGAAAACATGAGAAAAAGGATGTTTAACGATTCACTAGGGAGGTGCAATCTGAACTTAATCCTGAACCTAACTGCTTGGGAAGCAACTGTTAGTAGAACCAAATATAGTTCATATCCTTCCAGAACGAAAATCAGACAACGGCTGTTTATGGTAATAATAATGGGTTATTAGTGTCATTAACATCATCTCATGCTATGGGCTTATTAAGATACTAATTTGTATTCTAAAATTGTAAAACAAAATGCAAAAGGAAAAGGACAATCCTGTTCTATTTTCTCTTGTTCCTATCCCCCCACTGCACACAAAAGGAGCTCAACATGTTATTATCCTTTAAACAAAACAAAATAAAACAAAAAAGCCTGGATTCAATTGAATAACTTATACACAAACCGTCATTTCTCAAAGGTCTTACTGAATATAGAGCACAGTGGGGTTTTTTCTGTTTTGTTGTGGGCTTTTTTTTTTCCTTAATAAGAAGATTCTAGGCAAAAATAATAGATAATTTCTCAACAAAAAAAACCCCAGCAATTCAATCATAATATATTACATTTGTTTATAAACAGCCAAAGCACAACAAACCAGGAGTAAAGAACATCAGGTTCATTCTGTAATAACAAAGTCTAAAATGATCTTAAGGGGAACAAAGGGGCAGGAAAATTCAAAGCTCTATTGACAAACTGACAAAACACATCTAGATAAAGGATTGCCACACTCTCTTTGGAGAATTTTTAAAAAGGAAACTTCCTCAATTGCTCATCATTATTAGTATATGTAGTCTGGGTGCCTATGACCAGACCCAGAGCGTGGTCATGGCTGCCCTCTCGCACAGCATTTCTGGAAACCTTCCTCTCAAAGAGGCAGCAAGCCTTCTTCTGGGCTCAGTGTCTATGCTAAAACAGAGCTATGCCTCTCTCTTATTCATTTGTTTGGTGCTGGGAACTGAACCCAGGGCCTGGTGCAGGCTAAGGCACTATCACTGAGCCACACCCCCAGCCAAGCACAGCTGTTTCTTTACCTCACATCCAGCAGTGGCAAGGGACAACTGTGGAGCCAGACAGGTCTGGTTATAAATTCAGCTTTTGAGGGCTCAATTTCGTCCTTTGTACAATTATGATAGTGGTTCTTCTCTTATAAGGCTATTAGGAGAATGCCATATGTGCCCAACCCATGGCAAATGTCCAATAAATGTTAGGCTGCTCCCTCCCTGCCCATCCCTGAGGTCCTGCAGCCCTGTCTCTCTTTATCCTCATTCCTCCTTTCTTCTGTTTTCTGATTCCTCATAAATATTTAGTGAATCTATTTTCTTTTATTATTTATTTCAAAATTCTAAAAGAAGGCTAAAAAACTTATTTATATGAAACTGAACAACTGTACTGCAGAAGCCCACATAGCCTATGCTTTGCAGAGGACAACTCCAGCACTAGCTAGCACCTGAATGTACATTTACGGACTCCGGGCATAATTAATGCGCCACATCAGTAGGAAGACTTAAATAGTACAAATAGTTTCACATGTTATTTCACAAATCACAGACTTCAGAACAATTTATATTTAAATATGGTTTTATAAAAAAGTGATTTCAAATTCTCTTTGGCTCTAAGTAAAAGTGTTGTAATTTAGTGACACCATGTGGCTACATTTTGCTTTGCATTCTTAGAAGGAAACGTTCCTCTGTATGTGGGGTTGCTCTAGGCTACTTCAATCCTAGGTAGAGGAAAAACTGAAACTGGGTTGAACTCAAACCATTCTTTAAAAAAAAAAAAAAAAAGTAAAACTATTATTGCTTCTTTTACATCTGAAAAAGGCACTTCTTGAATTACTCTCCAAACACATAAAGAAAGTAAAGGCTCAGCATAACTTTTGCTAGGATTCTAAAGCCTCCTGGTGAATCACTGAATAATGTGAAGGTGTCTGTCTGTCTTTAAAAGCACGTAAATGTATCAATACCCAGTTAGGGGGTGAGGGGAAAACAGAAAAGAAAGAAGGCACACATGCTTTCATCCACTGTTAATATGGTAGAGGGAGGACGCTTCCATAAATAGCATGCTTATTTTCTCATTTGTTTTAAGTCTCCTAAATCTGCAGCATGGTGTAGGTACTAGAATCTAATGAGAATGGGTGAAAAAAAGTTATGCTGTATCTAATGACGGCAGGGATGGGGGAGAAACCTGGAATGTATAGTAGCAATAAAGGAAATGAAAGTGCCTTGAAGGAAAAACATTCATCTAATGAGGCCTCCCACAGCAGACCAGCCACTCCAAACACCATTCCATGTACACCAAAGAAAGCCTACATGTCAAACACAACCACCAGAATTGTCACTCCCTTCATCTCACTTAAAACACCCAATCCCCTCTCTGGCCTTCCCTGAATAACCTGCTTAAAATACACCCTCCCTGCTTCACCCTGTCACTATCCAGGGCCATCTTCACAAGGTCTGCAATGACCTGATGTGTTCTGATGTTGTTTGTTTGTATCTATTTCTCCCAAATTCCAGGAGCACAGAAAGCCCAACGGACTTCTTCGATGTTATGACCTCAGTACTGAGCACAATGCACAGCACGAAGTAGGCACACTTATTATTAAATAAGTGAGTGATGAGTGAATAACCAGATGGATAAATGAACATAAATCTATTTCTTCAGCTGGTGAAGCATGCCTAAATTTCTTTTTGTAAGTGAAAACAGAACCACTCCAGTGAGATGTTTATCATCACTGAGACCTCTAATGTAACCCGCTGAGACCAGAAGACAGGCTGGCATCTGTAACACCCTTTCTTTTTTCTATGACACATTTGGCACATTGTAATTTCTCATTCTAAGAAAAGAAGAAAACAGAGGGAAGGGAAACTACAATAATTAAAACATTCCACAACAGTCAAAGCAATCGATCGAACAGAGACTTGCACAGGCTGGAATTTACACATGATAAATATGGCCACTCACATTAAGAAATGTGGTAAGAAAGAAATCATTATTAAATGAATAGTCTTAAGTCAACTGACTGACTTCAAAAATTATTCTGAATGCAATTTATGTAAATAGAAAAAAATTTAAGTACAAGAAAAAATATATGAAAAAATACTACTTTCATGTTAGAGTGAGGAGCACCTTTCTAACTAAGCATGATGCAAAGCTAAAAATCATTTAAAAAAAAGATTTGAGTATATTTTTAAAATATTTTTTATATTTTTTTAAAAAAAATTTTTAGTTGTCAATGGACATTTATTTTATTTATTTATTTATTTATATGTGGTACTGAGAATCGAACCCAGTGCTTCACACATGCTAGGCAAGCTCTCTACCACTGAGCTACAACCCCAGTCTTTGAGTACATTTTTTAAAAAGTAAATTTTTTGAAAGTTAAATATGCAGAAAGTATGAATAAAACACTAAAAACTAATAACAAATTGCACCATACATGATAGGCAAAAAGATAATGCTATTATTATACATATAACAATGTATCCATGCAGAGTTCTCACAGCCCAAAAAGAAAAAAAAAAAATCATCCCAGAAGAAAAATATGCAGAAGACAAAAATAAGTTTTTAATAAATAAGAAGTAACAAACAGCCAGTTCTCAAAGATACTTTAACTCACTGCTTAAGAAACTGAAAGTGGGGCTGGGGTTATAGCTCAGTGGCAGAGAGCTTGCTTACCACCTGCGAGGCACTGGGTTCAATTCTCAGCACCACATATATATAAAATAAAGGTCCATCAACAGCTGAATAAACATTTTTTAAAAAGGAAACTCAAAGTGAAAAAAAAGGGCAGTTTTTACAAAACATAGTTAATGACACTGGCACAAAGTTAACAATGACTACATTGATGAGGGTTCAGACAAAGACATATTTTCACATGAAATTGTAAAAAAACTGGATAAAGCCTTTTCACAGGGCAAGTTTTATCAATATTTAAAATATATGCTACTTGATGATAATATAATGAAAGACATTTCCACTTGAAAATCAAAAATAAAAGGAAAGAAAGAAACTCAGTCTCACATTAACCAGGTTCACCCCTCCCATTCCATGTGCTCAACGGTCTAGTGGCACCTTTCTCAACCCCCATATGCCTTGGCTTCAGTAAACTACCCTCCTCCAATTCTCCTAATCCATCTGGCCAGCCCCTGGGGTTAAGTGCCTTTGCCACCCATTCTTTTCTCCTTGAGAACTCTGCTTTCAGCCCTACTATTCCTCTCCCTCCTGGAAGGTGATTAGGTCTTGGGACACCACCCTGGAAAGGATTAATGTAGTTCTCACAGGACCAGGCTAATTCTCACAAAAGTGGATTGTTCTAAAGTCATTACCCTCCATATGCGTGGCCCTTTCTGCACATGGTCATTTCTCTTTCCCCAACCCCACCACATTTTGACATACTCATGGGGGTCCTTGCTAAAAGCTGGCACCAGGTGTACAGACTTTCTAGCAACAAGAATTGGGAGCCAAAATGCCTCTTTTATTTACAAAGTACCAGGCTCAGGTGTTTCGTTACAGTAACACAAAACAGATTATGACAGAGGCCACGTTATCAAGTCTTCTTATATTTCAGCAATGTTATTTGACGAACTAATAGCACCAAGTTGAGAAACAGCTAGATATTATTAAAAAACATGCCACTCCTTACTGGTATTTTCTCTTCAGTCCTAAGCTCCACAATCCACAAAAAATTTGGAAAGGACGGGGAAAGACCAAGATGGCAATGTGAAGCCTGCAGATCAGGGCAAAACATAAATTGCCTTTCCTGAGAAAGAGAAGGCTGACAAAACATAATATGGTTCTGAGAGCACATAAAAGACTGTACATGAATTGATGATCCTCTTTCATCTCCTGCTAGGAGATAAGTGGGATGATTGGTCTCAGTTTTTGGCTACATAGAGCAGTCCCCACTTAACCCACAAAGATTCCTAAAAAGAGTTGACAGGGAGTAAATCAGGTCAGAACAATCACTAGCTTTGATGCCTGACATTATCCTTACTGCTATTAGATAACATCCACTATCTTAGCAAGGTAAATCCTGACTGAATTACACTGCACAAGATACATGAATGGCAAATTTTATGTTATATATATTACCAAAATTTTTTTAAAGGTTTTATCAAAAACAAAATACATAAAAACTGCTGGAAACACACAAAAAAATGGACAGGTTATTAAGATAAAGAGAATTACTGAAGACATGGTTTGAACTGCTACATACAGACTAACTAAATTAAGTACCAAAAAGACATGGCTCCTGAAATAAGGATCAGTGTCCAAAGCATCAGCCAACAGCATGGACAAAGAAAATGGCAAGATGACTCTTCTCTGAAGGCCAAACACTAGTTGAGGGCTGGGGACATAGCTCAGTTGGTAGAGTGTTTACCTCCCAAGCACAAGGCCCTGGGTTCAATCCCCAGCACCGCAAAAACAAAAACAAAAACAAAAAACAGTTGATAGTCTTAGAAATTAGAAAAAAAATAAGAAGAACAACTGCTCCTTACTGAGCCTCTGCTTCTAATCTGGCACTGTGCTCAGTATTTGTAAATACGCTGTCATTCAACTCTCCTAAAGAACGCGTTGCTTCTGTTCCTTAACAGATACCGAGGCTCAGAGACATAACTTCATCACAACGCAAGCAGGAGTGAGGCCAGGATTTGAGAGGAGTTCTGACTCCACAGCCATAGCTGCTCTATTACACAATGCTGATTTCTATTCAGTTTTGCCTGGACTCGGAAAGAGAACTGAGTAATCTCCTTTTCCCCAATTCATGGAGTATCTCTTCTGTGAATGTAATGAACAAAATCTTTCATCAATACATTTATAGTTATATCCTTCAAGATTAACCTCAAAATTCACTTTCCTGAGGAACAGTAGGAAAGTGACGTTTGCGAACAGTACAGAACCATTTACTAGTCTGGGTAGTTTTCCAGGCTTCATACTTATCCTAATGAACAAACTGATAAAATCTACCAAGGTACACATATATGTATTAATGTTACTTTCTCATCATTACGTAGTGCCTTGACAACATGAAACCTGTACTTAAAAGTGTTTACAGAATACCTACTATACACAAGGTCACAGTCTAAGTACTATGCAAAAATGCTGAATGATTAGAACCTCTACTCCTTGCCTCTAAATACCTATAATTTTAGTATCAAAACAAGACAAACTTACAAAGGCCACTGAAGAGAAAGATGACACACACATGCAAATTAACTAACACAATGTAAACTGAACACTTAACTTAGAAATTAAGTATTTGCCCAGTAAAATTCCTGAAGGAAGTGTGTGCAGATCATTGTTTAGACAGTCCATAAATGACTGTGAAGATAAGAAACACCAAGACTCCTTAGATAATCAATAGAGACTTATTCTTAGATTCATTTTAACAAACTATCAAAACTCTAAATGATTACCAAAGGCTGAGTTTATGAACTATGTAGCATTTAATATAGTAAAGTGATTATAAGGTTTTTAAAAAATATTCCCTAGTAATGTGGATATCAGGACTCCTTCCTTTTCTTTTTTCTTTCTTCTAATTTTTTTTTGTAGTTGTAGATGGACAGCATGCCTTTATTTATTCTATATGCTATTTTTTATGCAGTGCTAAGGATCGAACCCAGTGCCTCACACATGCCAGGCAAGCACTCCGACACTGAGCCACAGCCCAGTCCCACCCTTCCTTTTCTTGTTATCACCATCTTCAATACCACCTTTGCTCAGTTTTTTTCAGAGCTGGGAGCTAACATGCCAAGAGAAAAGCTAGCATTGTAAATACAATCAAGGTCTCAACACATAAAAATTACACTACCAAAGTCAAGGCCAGACAGGAGAGACAAAGTAAGGAAAGAGGAGGATGAATAACACTCATTAATACATAAAGGGAAGTATGTTTTCTAAAAGACAGAGATCATGAATGGAGGCACACGTCTCCCTCCTAACAACTGGAGCTGTGAAGTGGTGAAGCACATAGACTGTCATGGTTGGTTTTGTATCAATGATGATTTGTTCTGGGAGTCATATTCTTATTATTTCAAATCAAATACACTTCATATATCAGATGCTTTGACTGTTATCCTGCTTATTTTTTAATCTGATAAAATCACAATAACCCAAGTCAATGCAGACTTGATCTCCTCCTCCACCCTGGGTCCCCTCTGTCACTTTCCACGTACACCTAGGCAGCTCAGAAATATGGCATCTTCACTCAATTTCTTGTCCCTCTCATTTTAATCCATTCAAAACTTCTCTGATAAAAGAACTGCCAGACCTTAGTCATTTTAGTCCCTCTTTGGGGAAATAAAACTGATTTTCTTCATTTTCACACAAGAGGATAGAATAAATATCCTGAGTAACAATATTATGTTCAGTCATACCCATAATAAAAAAAAGGTAGGCAACACTCGGTGCAGTACTAGAGGCTAAAGGGTTTTGTGGAGTTCTTGGGCTGAAGAATTCAGCCTTTGCCATTACACCACGAGTTTAACAAGCACGATGGTGACTTCTGACCAAGAGATGAAGTGCTGTGGGGCATCCTCAGTCTCCTCCATCAGTCACCTGGGCAGTCAGCTGGGACTGCAGGGGAAGTGGGGGAGGCAGCAAGGGAAGAACCAGCTCCACATTCTCTCCAGGTTACTTCAGCCATATCCCTTCCCTTCTCTCCCTGTCACAGCTGATTAAATGAACCAAGGGCTTTCTGCCTCTGATCTTTTGACTTGAAGGTAAAGAATATTCAAGGGCAATTTCCAGCAGGAAAACCAAAAAAGAACAAAACTACAAAACTTCAGGGGCCTTTAATCACCTTTCGCAATCTTCCAATTGCATTTTGTAAGTTTTGCAGAATTTCAGAAAATTATTTTAAACAATAACTTAAAACTAAGGGGAGAATGACAAAATATTAAAACAGGAGCTTTTTAAAAACAACCTCCCATCTCCTGGGGGCAGCAGTACATTATCAACAACAACAGCAGAGGTGCTGCAGTAGAAGGGAGGTGCGGGCATGGAGTCCTGCAGGGAATCTCCTGGGCCTCAAACCCAACCCCAACCCCACCTAAACACCTACTCTATCAAACCCCATCTAGTCACGGACATACAAAACAGAACACAGACAGCCAGAACATGCACCCTGCCGTCCAAAAACCTCCTCCTGGCCCAGGCATTGCCAGAAAAGCCTCCAGAAATCTCTCTCCTAGCTTCTGTAGGAAGAACATGCCCCTAACGATTCTGCTTTCGATGTATAGCATGGAGTTTCAAAGTCATCGCCACTTCTCAAGTGTTCCCTGTCCCTTCTCATTCTTCTCATTTTTGCACATAAATATGGTAAAAGGCATGTTGAATAGTTCCATATTGCATTCTAAATACTAAGGTGCATAATTTTCCATATTTTCTGTAAGTTTTTCCTCCCTTGAGTTGTTTGGTAGTTGATACTATGAAAAACTTCTTCCATGAGACAGAAAAATGCAGTATCCATCTTAAAGCTCAAATCTCCTTAAATAAAAATCAAAATCATTTATTAACCATGAGAACTAACCTGCAGACACGGGCTGGAAAATACAACTTTTGCCAAGACCGACACAGATATTGCGAATGATCTATCACTCTGATCCAATCAAGTTCATCCATTGACACTTCAATAAAGTAGGAATAAGACCTACGAATCAAAAGGGAAAAGGCAGGAAAAAGGGAATTAAAATAGCAATGCAAAGCTATACTTAAATAAAACATTAAAAAGTACCAAAAATATAGAATTAACTAATTAAATTTTCTGTACGACGAAAGATACATTTATCCCTCTTTTGAAGCATTCACCCCAGTGTATTAAAATTCTCTCTGTTTGTCTGTCTACCTTATCAAATCACAAACTGCTTAAGAACGAGATCACAGCTCAGCAAATATTAAGCATGCAAGACATTTGTTCCTTTTCAAATATGCCCAGGATGCCTTGGCCACACCATATTAGCAGATTAATTGAGCTGATAGGGAGATGAGAGGGACAGGAAAGGAAAACAGAGAAGCAAGAGGTGTGCCTTCTCCCCCTTTGGTGCCTGGCCTGGGTGCTCAGCCCTCCTCTCTCTGGGGAAAACCAACTTGGAATGGTTCCCCACAGTGGCCAACTTATATCCTGTTACCTCCCAGTCTCCTACCATCTGGCACAGTCTGCAGAAAAATAAATGATATGGGTGAAGAGATAATGCGTGTTTCTTTTGGGTACAACTTTAACCTAGCCAGCTAATAACCTGGCAGTAATGAAAACAGCCCATCCTCCTCCCCTAGTCAGCTACCCTGGACCATTACATGCTGGTCCCACACTCAACAAATCTATATTCCCTTGTCATAAGCCAAATTTAAATTTGTGATGCAGTTATTACTTGTACTGTAATATCAACAGGAACAATCTTGGAAGATTTAGGTGACCATAAATGTCAGCCTGCAACCTACAGTTGTGACCAGAAAAGGTCAGCTTATTTTGTGTCATCCCCTCATTTTCTGCTGTCCCCTCACCTCCCATTCATTTTATCGCTCAGTCTCAAACTGGTTATAACCTTTTATTGAACTTCTCTGGGTTATCAGTAATGCAGGATATAATTTTACAACACGTCAAAATCTTTTCAGCTTAAGATTCTGAATTTTTCACCTTTGCTTACAATGATAACAATTTTTGTGAGAAAAGAACAGTTATATGGTAAAGTTAAGCCCCAGTGAATATAACAGAGATATTAAAACAAAGTGGCCTATAAATATTTAACATCATGAAAACAATGATAACGACTCTCAGTTTCAAATATACAAACCTTTCTCTTATTAATTTGTACTTTTGTACTAATTTCATCATTAGTTAGATGAGGAAAATATTAAAGCCTTTAGAGCCATGCCTGCCACATAAAAGTAATGGAAAGTGCCATATAGACATCAGCATTACATTGTTATCATTAGTCAGAGACTCTTGGAAATGAGATGTGCGTTAGTTCTACTTTGTCAATTAAACATCAAATCACATCCACCAAGATACATGCCAGGATGTATTTCCTTTTAATAAAAAGGAAACAGGAAGTGATAATCAGGGGACCTTGAACACCCACACACCTGGGAAATCCTGACTCAAATGGAAGCTCATAAAGCTTCCCTCGTACCTGACTCAAATGGTCCAAAAGGCGAGGGTGGTGGCCTCACGAAAGAAACCTTGCCTCGCAAAGTTTTCAGGGCATGGTCACCATTCCTATTAAGCCCTTCAAGCCCAGACCAAAGAGGTAAGAAGAGGGCCTACTTCCTGGGAGGCAGGATTTAGGTTAAAGATAAGTAGAAGCAAGACAGTTTGGTTGTGGTCACAGCTTTATTCATCCTGAAACAACTGAGGAATGTGGGTTCCTAGGCTGGAGCACACCAAATTTTTTCACAAATTTGTTTTGTTTTGAGCATGATATTTATCCACATATTACAAGACAATTTCTTTCTTCATCCATAAAATAAAATGCATTTTAAAAGTTGTTACAATATCCAAAAGTAAGGAATTGAGTGAATAATGTTAACCTAAAAGGTGGAATACAAGACTACTATTGAAAGTATCACTTTAGAGAAATAATCTCCAAAAGGTAGAATTTTAAAATGTATTAATTAAAATTGAAGCTAACTTTTGTATCTCCTGTCTTTATTTTGTAAAACTATATGCAGGTGTTTGTATGAGTATATATGTGCATGTATGTGTCCAGGCATAATTTAAAAACATTAGTTAAATACATGCAAAACTGAATAATAGGTGGAGAGATTACTACCAATTTTTATTTTCTATGCACTTTTTGATATTTTCTACAATAAACACATATTCAGTACTTTGTTAAGTAGGAAAAAAATATTGTGTTTTTAAAGGAATATAATCTTTAACTCTTCCTACAGAACCAAATTCAAGAGAAACAACAGAATAATGCCTAAAATAAAACATTAAAATCTGTAAAACCAAAGTAGATGGCCACAAAGTTAGGTTATCTCCATCAAACAATGTCAGTTTCTCTCTATTGACTCACCGGCTGTCCCGGTCCCATAGGAGGATCCGTATGTGATTGATAATGGATGGCTGACCTAGCTTAATCTCAATGCCTGAACGGCAGTCATCATCAATTGGGTGCCTAGAAAATCCATGATCCAAATCATAATTTTGAGTATCACCATCTAATAAAGCAGACTTCAGCTCCCCTTTTACAACCTGGGCTCCATACTTCATAGTTGCAATATTTTCTTCTGGTACTACAATTAAAAATAGAAAAAGCAAGGTTAATGGTTACTTATTAAGTTATTCAATATTGGGGGGAGACAAAATTCTACATTTTAATTGATTCTATTATCTGCATTTAATTTTAAAATGGCACAGGCAAGTCTATGAGGGTGGAAGATATGGAAGATGTATAAGAATTAAAATAAAATCCAAAGTTCAAATGTGTCTTAGTGTCAGTATCACAGCTATAATGTACCTGAAACTAAATGTTATTAAAAAAAAAAGTTAATAATACTAGAAAAAGCATGAACTCGGATAAACAAATCAGCTCTGCTGAGTTCATTCTGTTAGTAGCTTTAAGATCGACAGGACAAAAATAGCATGTAGAATGACCTGTACTTGCCATCTGGATTGAGAACAACATTTAAAAGCAAAGCAAACAGGTCAGACATCCAATAAAACAATAGAGAAAGAAGGGTTCCAATGTAGCGTAGCTGATAGACCCACATGGATTTGCTAAATCAATTCATCTAGCTATATTTAATTTCACTTGAGAATTTTTTTAAAAATGAAAATTCAGAGAGTCTGTCATCATAATCAGTATTATGATTATTACTAATCCCTCTCTCCCTTCTCCAATATCAGATTTATTAACCCATCATTTGTGCCTGGGACTTCAAAGTTTACTGTGCAAATTATGTTCCACAACTCTGGAATCTGTCTTCTAGGTACTGATATTCTAAAGCTGACACTCTCCATAAAAAGACAAGAGGTTGCACATTAAGGGGTTGAGGAGACAGTTTAGACCATGGCTCCACCTTTAATATGCACCTTTGGGGAAGATACCCTCTCAAAACTTCAGTTTCTTAAGAGGGTAATACGATCCTGTTTAGGGATTAAATAAGATGATGTTTGCAAAGCAGATAGTATACTCTCAAAAACTGCCATTATTACAAGTAACAATAGGTGTTGGCAAGGATGTGGGGAAAAAGGTACATTCATACATTGCTGGTGGGATTGCAAATTAGTGCAGCCACTCTGGAAAGCGGTGTGGAGAATCCTTAGAAAACTTGGAATGGATCCACCATTTGACCCAGTTATCCCACCCCTTGGCCTATACCCGAAGGACTTAAAGTCAGCATACTACAATGATGCAGCCACATCAATGTTCACAGCTGCTCAATTCACAATAGCTAGATTGTGGAACCAACCTAGATGCCCTTCAATAGATGAATGGATAAGGAAACTGTGGTATATATACACAATGGAATATTACTCATCCATAAAGAATAATAAAATTATGGCATTTGCAGGTAAATGGATGGAGTTGGAGATGATCATGCTGAATGAGATTAGCCAATCCCAAAAAACCAAAGGCCGAATGATTTCTCTGATAAGTGGAATATTGCACTTATCATTATGTAAGTGCACTTACATAATGCAGGGTGGGAGGGAGGCAAGAATGGAGGAAGGATGTACTGCATAGGGAAAAAAAGGGGGGTGGGATCGGGAGCGGGGTAAGAACAATAACAGAATGAGACAAACATCATTACCCTATGTTCAAGTATGATTACACAAATGGTGTGACTCTACTTGTGTACAACCAGAGAAACAATAGCTGTACCCCATTTGTGTACAATGAATCAAAATTTAAAAACTGCCATTATTATTACTAACTATACATATAAAAACACAATAAGCAAACTATACAAGTTTATAGACTAAGTAAACATTTAATCGTCAAGGCACACATGTCTTGGCTGTGTGATTTGAAGAGGGTAAAGTGTGAGCTATAATCAAATACGGGATGGGGCTAGGATTGAAGCTCAGTGGTAAGAGGCACTGGGTTCAATCCTCAGCACCACATAAAAATAAATAAATAAAATAAAGGTATTCTGTCCATCTACTACTAAAAAAATTTTTTTTAATTGTTAGGGAAAAGATGGTAAGTAATTCATCACTGCAGATTTCTTAGAAAATTAGTTGTTCAAAAACTTTAAATTGTGGCTCAGTGGTAGAGCGCTTGCCTAGCATGCATGAGGCACTGGGTTCAATTCTCAGCACCATATATAAATCAATCAATAAATAAAAAATGAACGTCCATCAATAACTAAAAAAAAAAATTTAAAAAAAAATTTTCAATGGGGACCAGTAAAGAGAGTGGCTCTAGAAGAGGACAATAAATAGAGCTGAAAAGTGGAGGGGAGGAAACCATCAGTGAAAGCAAATATATAGATAAATTAGGGAATAATTATTCACAACATAAAATAAAATTATAGGTTTTACAAAAAAAAAAAAAAAAAGTGGAGGGGGGAGTAGGATCTAAGCACCTAGCCAGAGATTAAGGAGACTCAGCAACCACAACTCCAGTCACACTCAGCAGCTTACCATCACAGGCTAAGTGGTACAGACTGAGGATTTTCTAAGGTCTTTTAGCTTATGATAAACATGCATGTTCTTCCTGTTCATTTAACAACCTTATGGAATGCATACTAGGTGCTAGACAGTTCTAAGCACCTGACAAACATCAATTCCTTTTATTTATTTCTCATAATAATCCTTTGAGTAAAAGTACTAATAGCACATCCATTTTGCAGATGAGAAATGGAGGCAGAGAAAAGTTGGATGCACTTGCTTGCCCAAGTTCATACAACCAGAAAGTAGCAAAGCTGAGGTCAGAACAGACAGGCAGTCTGTCTGCAAGGCTCCGAGTTTAATACAGCGCTGTGCCACCTCCCGGTAAGGTTTCTGATGGGACCGCCACACCTTTCCCTTTCTAACCCCCACTTCCCCTAAGGTTGCTTAAGACCCAGAGGAAAGAAACAATCTGATACAGTTTAAAAAAAAAAAAAGGTCCCACTGAGCTACATCTAGATCCCTTTTAGTTTTTGAGAGAGGGTCTCACTAAGTTGCTAATGCTGGCCTTGAACTTGTGATCCTCTTGCCTTAGCCTCCAGAGTCACTGGGATTACAGAAGTATGTCAACATGCCCAGAAAAATGTTTTCTTATCTGATAATAATAAATAATATTTTTTCCAATCCACCTTCTAAGATTGCTGTAAAAAATACAAGCAATGTATGCTAAAGTACTGTATAAGTACATAGCCTTAATTTACATGAGTACACAGTTGGGGATGTAGCTCAGTTGGTAGAGTACTCACCTCACAAGCACAAGGCCCTGGGTTCAATCTCCAGCACCATTTAAAAAAAAAAAAAAAAAAGTGTTTATGAGAACTCATTTGATACCAGGCACTGTAAGAAGCACTGGGAGTGACTTAGTGAAGTAGACCAAGACAGGCCCTTCTGAGCCCTCCAATCTAGAGGGGAAGCACGGTATAAGTAAACAAGAGTTTCAAATCTGTGCTTTTTAATATCATTAACCACTTGGTAAAAATAAATATTCTGTCCCTCCTTGCTAGGAATAAAAATGTGCAGGCACAAAGTCTATTGTTGCTGACCACTGGAACCATCTTCTCCAGTTCTGACACCATCAGGAGGTAAATCTAAGCCAAAGAGGGGAACATCAAATTTTCAGATTTAGAGACTGACACAACCTTTCATTTTCTCTTAACATAAGGTTCTTCAGCAGTAAAATGTATCAAGCTAGGAATAATATACTAGGCACAAGAGTTTCAAATAAGTAACTAGAAGTCTAAAATAGAAATGAAATTTCTACCTCAAGTATAGGTTTTCTTTTGAAGTTCATTTCAAGAGTACTTGAGAACTTTCTAGTCATTCTTGATAGATTCATTCTCTGACAGTATCTTTCACTTCAAAATGGAGAACATTTATAGAAGTGGAAATTCTCTCATGGTAACTACAGTATCTTGCTGGAAAAAATACAACTCCTAGTATTTTTTGAAAAATCTATAGTTAAATAATGAATTAGATAGGAAAAGTGATTATGAGAAAATTCAAAACATAAAAAATCCAAACCATGAATATTCTTTATAACATGTATCGGTAGAGAAAAGAGTTCTCAAAAGATACAAGGTGGTAGGGAATAAATGAGAACAGTCATAATTTTCTTAACACTTGTAATTTTAATGCATTTTATAAGTATTAAGGAAAAATTAAGCTGTGAAGCTCTACAGATAGTAGAAAAAATCAACTGTTAGAAAGGAAAAACAGAGCAGGACCTGTCCCTAGCTACACAGTGCCAAAATCTGAGTGGTGCTGGGGTAGTACCCTGTGTGTTTCTTTCCTGTCTTTTTTTTTTATTTTTTTTTTTTGCGATTGAACCCAGGACCTTGTGTTTGCATGGCAGGCACTCTACCAACTGATCTATATCCCCAGCCCTTTTAATGTCTTTTTGTTCTTCATCTTTTATTGGACTCTCTATTACATGGAGCTTGAGATGGCTATTCACCTGAATAAATTATATGGATTCAGACTTGGTTCTCTGTTCACTAGAATCTCCTTACCCAATTCTGTCACCGAAATCATTGTCTACTCCCATCCTGATTTCCCTAAAGAATGTATGGATCCTCCCTTCCTATAACAAACACTGCATTACAACTCCTGTCAGACTTCAGTCTTCCCCATTATCCCCACTCCCTGCAGGCCTCCTTTCCACAATCACCCACACCGGTCTCAAACATACCACAAAGTAGAAACTGAAAAGACCTCCAGCAGGAGAATCTATGGAAGAGCACTGGCCTCAGGAGGCAGAAGTCCAGCATTTTGGTTTTAGCTTAGGCACTGACTTTACTTGGTAACATTGGAAAGTTACCAAGAAAGATTCCTGAACTAAATGTGAACTTCATTCTGTTTATTTAAACAACAACAAGAGTCCTGAGCTGCCTACTATGTGCCGTCCTGGATGCAGCCCTCAGGAGCTCACCATCTCATGAGACAAGACCACAACTTCACACACTAAATGCCTCTGCAGAGGGAGGCTCATTAGAGATGATTAATGAACCCCTAGTTAACAGACAGGATTTCCCCATCTCAACAAACTACAGCTGGAAACATACAACAGCAACAGAAGTCAAGAGTTTTAAAAGTACAAAAGGTTCAGTATACACTATTGTTCTGTGATGGTGAAGCAAATTCTAGTTTAAAAGCAAGGACAGGATTCATTCAGTTATTTATTTATTTTAAAGGTCTATATTCAGGCATTGTGCTAGGTGCTGAAAAATGCAAGAAAAAGACATAATTAAGTCCTTAAGAAGTTCAGTCCAATAGGAGCCTAGACAAGTAACAGCTATAACATCACAGTAGCAAAGCTCCCCATCTGGTTCCTACACCAGAAACTGCAGGAACCGGCACAGGGCAAATGGACAGATTTAAATACATACATACACACACACACACATATACACACACACATGAACACACACACGTGTCAATAAATTGACTTTTACTCAATAAAGAAATCTTGAGTATGGAATTTGTGATATTGCTCCCTGCTACAAACAGGCAGAAACAAGAAATTATTGTTCTCTTTCCCAAAGTTTAAAGCCTGAGATACACAAAACAATAGCTCAGCCTTAATAAAAAAGCACTAATTTTCGAGACAGAAATCTCTCCATAGCCAAGATAAAACCAAATTTTGTTACAGGTATTTCAAATATCCTAAGGAGAAAAAAGTATTTCATTAAAAAGTTATTTTCCCTTTCCCAGGTGTATAGAGAAATGCTCATCATTATATATGCATAAAACTAGTTTAAACTACCTTCCAGAAAGACCAGTCATCATTACTAAGTAAAAAATATCCTCTGGATCTTCTTTTTTTAAGGAGGGAAAAAAAATACCTTTTTAATTTGGTAAAGCTTCAGGACATGCAGCTTTAAGAATTAAACCTTCTACTAATCAAATATAATGAACTCAAAGAAAAAGCATTATTGTCCATGCCCTTGTCCCCTCCCTCCATTTCATGAAAAGTCCCTAAAGTCACAAAACAGGGAAGAGCAAACTAACAAACAAGACCTATCTTTTCAAACCGTCAGTCCAAAAACAATTCTGAAATTTTAGAACTTTTCTCCTAACTAAAGAAATTTGATAAAATAATAATGATAATAATGACATGAATGTCTGGATAACATTTACTTAGAAAATAATTAACATACCTCTAAGATCTGATAGGAAATACTACGCCTCCTTAGTATTTATATTATTGATTTTACTATTCAAATACTTGAAAAGTCAGAAAAAAACAGCTTGCTATTTAATCACTACTCAAGTTTAGAAGATAGAAACAAGATTCCCAAACATTTACATAATCTCTTCCTGGAGCTCCCCCATGAATTACTCCAAAATGAAGAATTGAACATTGATGAGCAATAATTACAGTAAGGGCATCATTCCACACCTGAAGGCCTCTCCTGGCTGATTAGGCCTTTCACAGGTAATCTCATCCGTTTATTACAACTCAGGTCTAACTCCTATATGGACCCGCTGAGCAAATCCAAGCTACCAGTAACTAGTTGCAATGTCCAAATCATCTCCTCATTTGTGTAGTCATGTCCTAAGCCTGTCCCCTTAACAAATCCAGTTCCAGGGTCCTATCAGCAGCTCAGATCAAATCGAGAACAAGAAGGAAAGCAGGGAGTTTCCATAAGAAAGAATACAACGATGAGGATTTAGAAAGTCTAAAATTAACTACTCTTCTTGCTACCTCCCCACCCTCCATCCACCCACACTTTGTCCAAGCCCTGACCCTCAGCCAGCACCTCCAGATTCTTCCTGGACCCTCCCAACCTGTTTTCTGTCACTACCACAGTATCTCTCTACTATCTTTGACCCCACATATCAGATAGCTGACACATCCTATCTGCTATCTGTTCAAACATTCATGGCCTGATTCCCTGTGCAGCCAGGCTTCTGTGCAGACTGCTCACCAACTCAAACAACTTTATATCCAAAGCCTCCTCTCAATTCTTACTGGCCTTGACCTCCTCCCATCAAGACATGCCATAAACCACTCCCTTCATATAAAAGCTCCCCCCTCAGATTAGTCTCTATATCAGTCCTCTGCCTTAGCTGTCTCCCCACGTCTCCAACCCTTCCTCCTGGCCTTAGGTCTTCTCCAAGTCTCAGACTTAGATTTTTATTAATTTCTCTACATTCTAGCTCAGGTTTCATTTCCTTTTATCACCAGCTTTGACTGCTTCCTAAACAACAGTAATGTGTCTCCACGTCCTACAAGGTATTTCTCCTGAATGCAGTTGCCAAGAGTCTGCTACAAGCCATTCAGTGTGTTAAATGGTAATGATACAAAGATCAATAAGATCTACAAAGATCATCTCTGCCTTCAAGGATCAAAGACAAGTACACAAATATGTTTAAAATAATGTAATCAATGGGACAATGCCCACACAGAAGTCGAGATGAGGAAGAACACGTCAATACTACAAGGGTTTCCTATATTGAGTTTACACACATTATTTGTGCACATTATTTGTACACTTTATTTTGATTAATTCTCATAACAGTGGGAGATATAAAACTAAAACTCTTCTATTACCAAATCATACAACTAGTGAGTGACTAATTCAGGATTAGAAATAAAGTTTGTCTGGCCTCAAAACCAATACTTTTTCATCTATGCCCAATGAAAAGAAATCTAGATATGATGAGTCAGGACAGAAGTCCAGGCTAAGGACACCTGTTTAAGATCAATCTGTATTTCAAGCATGTCTAATGCCATGGTCAAGGAAGAGATCACTCAGGGAAATGACTAACATTAGACAGAATTTACAACTTAAATGTCCCAGAAATCCTCGAATGCAAT
Source organism: Glaucomys volans (assembly GCA_020662805.1). Taxonomy (NCBI): domain Eukaryota; kingdom Metazoa; phylum Chordata; class Mammalia; order Rodentia; family Sciuridae; genus Glaucomys; species Glaucomys volans. The sequence goes on from JAJEJO010003034.1 coordinate 593,866, forward strand.
AAATCAAAACCAAGCTCAGTCTATATTTCATAAACTCTAAGACAGGTATGTCTTTCAAATTTTAACAGTTCTGAAATTAGGATGTAGATCTCATGCTACATCATGGTTTAATTGGCAGTATTGTTGTCTTTCTTGGTGGTATATAAAATAAGAGTGTCTCAGAATATTCTGGCTTCTTCAATTTGAGAAAATATGGTAACTTTATCTAAATTTGGTACCTAACTTTAAATCCCTTGAATCACTGACATCTAATATTTTTCCATAATATCCCTCCTACACATTCATTATTTTCCATTTTTTTATATCACCCTGGTTTAACACTGTATATCAACTGTGTACAGATTAAAAACCCTCCTTACTAGTCTTCCTAAATCCAGTTATTTCCTATTCCAAATCATCAAGAACAGCACCAGAGAGCAATCTTTCCAAACCTCTACTGTGCACTTGCCACTGCCCCTCTAAAGCTCCTTAGTGCATATCAGGGAGATTCCAAACTAGTTTCAAAGACTTCCATGAGTGGGTTTGAAATGACCTATACATAATTTATTATTAATCAATATGAGCCTTCCACTCTTTTTAAAAATATTTTTTAGTTATAGATGGACACAATACCTTTATTTTATTTATTTGTTTTTATGTGGTGCTGAAGATCAAACGCAGCGCCTCACAAGTAATAGGCAAGTGCTTAGCCACTGAGCCAGAACCCAGCCCCATAAGCCTTCTATTCAAATCAAGCTCTTCTAGACATGTCCCCTTGAATGTTCTAACCTCTGTCTCATTAGCCTCACTGGTCTTCCCACCTGAAATTTACCCAACACTGATGCCATTCAGATCAAACTTGAGTTTCATAACCTTCATCAAATTTTCCTCATTCTAAGCCACTCCCTTCTGAAATGCCATAGCATGTACTCTCTTGGACATTGTTGTATTTAAGCTTCCATACAAGTTATATCTTATTTCCACAATGAAATTAAAAGGATCAAAGGTAGAGACTGTTTTACACTTATGCAGCATAGTTTAGTGGGACATAGCTTTGACTCCTGGCTCCTCATTTATTCTGTGTGACCTTGGGCAAGTTACCTAATCTCTCTGTGCTTCAGCTTCCTCATTTGTAAAATATAGTTAAACATAAACCTACCTCAAAGAGTTGTGAAATCTAAATGGTCAGTTTGGTCTGACCTGTTCTCACTACATATTAAGCATTTTACAAGTGCCATCTGCTTGTAATTCACCACATAAGTGTTGAAAATGCTGTATTAGTGTTAGATATTATAACTGTTATTTAGAATCTCCATGTCCATAGTACCAAAATAATATGTACACAGCATGAATTAAGTACTTCTCTGATGGATGAAGGGAAGAAAGGTCTTAGCATGAAAAGCGGCTTTTCCACAAAGTGATTTCTGATATTCTGGAGAAGAGTTGAAAAAATTTGTCCAGGAATGGCAAGAAATATTTATGTAGGGGTCTACTATGGCTAATAAATCTCAGAATTCATAGATAACGACAGGAAAGACATTCCATAGGAAGTAGACATGTTCAGTCCTACATATACCATTTATACCTGCACTATGGTTTTGCAGTGAGTAGTTATGAATGGCATAAGATGCAAATTAAACTTTTTGGTGAATTTAGATAACCAGATACTTACTAAGCATGCCTCTATAATTGAGGTCCATATCCCGGCTCTCTGACCGCACTTTAATAGCATCCAGAATGGCGTCAGGAGACAACAGTCCTGAGGGCCTCACAACATTAAGAAGTTCAGTGAGGCTCATCAAAGGTAAACGCACAGCCTGCATGATTTCCTCATGGTTCTCCTTTGAGTTGTGCTTACACCAGTTTAACAAGGCTAAGAAAATGTCTTTTTCTGGAGCCGCAAATGAATCTCTTAACACGATGTTTAGAAGTGCTGTCTGAAAATTATAAAAAGGAAAAATCCAGTTATGATAGAGCCCAATCATGTGTATGATCAATCAGTAAAATTTCACTGCAGATATCACTTAAATTTAGATAATTCCTTTTGACCTTTGTCTTTTCTTATACCTGGTACCACTTACTTATTATGGCTGTCTGAATAATAAGAAAGGATGGTAGCACCTTTCTTTCCTGCCCAGGTATCTTGTACTACTAGATGGTCTCTCCAATACATCTGTACTTGTCTTTTTTAAAATAGCAAGAAGAAAAGTGACAAAGTGAAGAGCTCTCAATACACAGCAGGTTCTTTAGGAGAATGTACATTTGTAATTCAGCAAGACACATCTGACACTTAAAATTCAAAATCTTTTGTCCTTAGTATCACTGCACTACCATAATTTTTATTGTTGGATCTCCAAACTAACCTACACCAACACTGGTGCAATCCTCAAAGATCTCTGCCTTTAAAAATTATGTAAGATAATAAAAATCATAGTTTATGCTCAAACCAAGATATGCAGCTTTTTAAAAGTTTTTCTTTTTCATTAGATATATTCAGGTCCTAGGACGAACACAAAAATAGAAAAGGAGAGACAACCACTACCCTGGTTTCAGAGAAAGACTAGCTAGTTTTATTCTAGCTATAAGAGTGAGTTTTGAGCCAGTCCAAAAAAAAAAAAAAAAAAAGCAGTGACATAAAGACATCAATGACTCATTGAATCTCCTTTATGAATTTTCCCTCTTGCTATAAAGAATGATTAGTTGCACCCTCTGTCAGAGAAATACAAAACCAAAAAGTAGTATGCAGAAGGACCCTATTTGGCTATCATCAGCCTGAAAACCACTATCCAGTAGCACAGTCTCTTTTGCACATAAAACTTACCAGAAGAATCTTAAAAGAAAATAGAACCAATTAGCTTCTCTTTTTCTCTGACCACCTAAAGTCCCAGTAGGCAGAGGCAAGTGACTAGACAGATAACCTCTTTGATACAAATGATCTTTATTTTTTTATTTTCAGTCCATTATTGTATTGCCACTGTATCCATATAAATAAAACAATGCATGCCTACAAACTACTTGCAGACAATGACACACCTTGGAAAGGGAAAGGAAGCCTTCGCTTGAGAGCACCTCCTGAGCATTTCTGTCCATGAACATGCAGCACATACAAGTTAACTTGGGAAGTGAGTAGAGACTAGCAACATCAAAAGTCATACAGACATTCTGAATGTTAAGTATGGTGCAGAGATACTCAGAGGTAGAATCCTCCAGCTCTGGAAATCCATATTTATGAGCCAGGCTCAAAAAATCCAGCAACACCTCCTCCTTCTCATCTGTCAGTGTCGCCCGCCCAGTGTAGATATATTTGAGTAGCATCGTGAATGCTTCTGCAGTGGTGTCCTGGAGAGGGATTTCTGCTTCAGGCTGAGACTCCCGCATTCCACCATACAGCAATGCTCTGCACATCAGAAAAGATACACAGGAGGAAAGCCTCAATGAGATTTGTTCCAAAATGTGGGAAATAGTAGTTATTGATATAATGTAAACAAATTTGTTTAATGGCACAAAGATCCAGGTGGAAAAATGAAAATATTTTAAATGTTTTTTTAAAGAAAGCAAGAATAATAATTTAATTTGAATTTGAATTAATTTCATAAACAACTGAAATAATGAGGTATCCTGAGAGCTTAAGATTAAACAGAAAGTTGGAAGTCATCCTTTAAGAGGAACAATTAAATCAATACAAAGATGTTCAAAGTCAATAGTCAGTTTAAAAACTAAATCTCTATAGGAAAAGATGTAATCAGATAAAATGAAAACAATAATCAGATATAATTCTCCCATTTCAGACTGGCAGAAATTAGAAAGTTGGTTTTAATATCCTGTGCTGTGAAAGCAACGAGAAAGAAGGTTCTTTCATGCACTGCTTTGAGAGTATATAAAAATGGGCCCCCATTTTCAGAAAGTAATTTAGTAACTGAAATCTGAAATGTGCATACCCTTCAAAATAGTAATCTCTCTCTTAAGACTCAATTGTAGAGAAATAACACAGTAAAAGTAAATATAAAAGAATATTTACTGAAACGCTGAGGAGAGCCTCACTAGGGCCATGGTTAAACATGTTTGAAAAATGATACGGCCATTACAAAGACCAACGGAGAACAAAAAGTACTATGTCTTAGAAAGATCTGTCTTGGTTCTTTCCCAAGATATCGCAGGTAAGTAAGGAAGGTTCGATGTTTTCTGTAAAAAGTTACTCTTGTACAGTTAGCTTTTCCTAAACTGGAAATTGACAGGTTCTTGTGACAGCGTTAGGCCCCTCCTAATTGCTGGCAGTTAACTTTATTTTGCACAAGAATAGTGTTCAGTGAGAATCTATCCAAGAGAGTCTTGGTAATGGCTGAGTTTAGCCAAAGAGCCATCAAATATTACAAAGGTTCGATATCCAGAGAGACATCAAGGAAAAGTCAGTAAGTGAGGAAGTATATTGCATTTACTCAATATGACTTCCCAATTTCTAAAAAGTATGAGTTTCTTTTAAGAATATACTGATAACCTGAGAGATACCCACATATAGTTATTTCCAATTATTTTTGAATACTGTAAACTGCAAAGCATATATATTCACAAATATTAAACATAAGACTGAAAATTCTGACAATGTAGACTTTATTTTTAAACTAGGGATTGAAGCCAGGGACACTTAACCACTGAGCCACACCCCCAGCCCTTTTTCATATTTTATTTTGAGACAGGGTCTCCCTAAATTGCTCAGGGCCTCTCTAAATCATTAAGCCAGGCTTTGCACTTGAGATCCTCCTGACTCAGCCTCCCAAGCAACTAGGATTACAGGTGTACACCACAGCACCCAGCAAGAGTAGTCTCTTAAAAAACACTTTAAAAGTAGTAAATGGGCCAAAAATAAGAAAATACAAAGATACACAAAAGGAAAAATGTGAAGAGGTCAGAGGATGGTAACAAATAATGACCAGACCAAGGCCAGATGAGTTGGCTGAGGTGACCACTAGGAAAGAGAAAAGGGGAGTGTTAAAAAGAAGCTTTAACAAAACACCTGTCTTTTCTAAGCTCCTGATTTCATCTAGAGTATTTTATTTGCACAAGATGGGAAGTGTTGACATGTTCATAAGGAACTCCAGCAGTTCTAGCTAGAGCACATATTTCCAAGAGACCCACTTTATTACAACATATGTGACTCTAGGTGTTACTTTTTTGCAGTCTTAGTTTGTCATATGCAAAGCAGTTACCTGTCAGCAGTCAGAAAGGCCCAAACACTGTCACAGAGCCTGTCAATTCCCAGTTAAAGACAAGCTAACTGTAGAAGAGGGAACTTCTCACAGTAAACATGGAATCTTCCTTATTCATTTGTTGTACCTCAGGAAAGAGCCAAGACTGGGGACTGGGTTGTGGCTCAGTGGTAGAGCGTTTGCCTAGCATGTGTGAGACACTGAGTTCACTTCTCAGCACCACATATAAATTAATGAATAAAATAAAGGTCAACATCTAAAAAATCAACACCTAAAAAAAAAATCAACATCTAAAAAAATTTAAAAACAGAAAAAGCCAATGTATGGGGCTGGGGTTGTGGCTCAGAGTAGAGCACTCACCTAGCATGCATGGGGCCCTGGGTTTGACCCTCAGCACCACGTAAAAAAAAAATAAATGTATTGTGTCCACCTACAACTAAAAAACAAAATATTTTTTAAAAAATAAAATAAATAAATAAAAGCCAATGTGCCATTTTCAAACATGGTGACCAAAATTTTCTCTAAGGTATGGGCCTCTCCATTTTTATATCAACTTCTTCAGGACAATCTATAACTCTATGGACCATTTGCATACTTGTAAATTAGAAAAAGGTCCATTACCATGAATACATTATCACTCAGTCAATAATTCAGTGACAATTCTTATAACTAATGTAAGCAAAATGAAGAGTAATTAAGAGATCAGTAAAATATCTATAGATCTAAAAATAAAGGACCTGAGTAACAAACAATAGGCTGTCTTTAAGTGGGATTTTTACATTACTTAAATATATATTTTGTTTAGTCTTATTTCTAATATAACTATGAAACTTAGTCTCAGTCACTGTTTCTTTTAGCTTAGGTTATCAAACTACATGTCTTACAGATCTCTTGGGTTACCTACAGATCCTAGGCCTCAGAAGCCTGAATTCAAAAGGCAAACATGTTCATTAGCAGGCTGGAAGCTGTTTTACCTAAACAACAAGAAGCCTATCTGCCAATCAGTGTACATTCCATTAGTCATCAATTGTGAGAAGGTGAGAATAGTGAAGACTCAGCCTCAGAATTAATGACTTCAATTTTAAATGGATGTATTTCAGCATTCCTTCAAATAGATCTCTGTTACTTTTCAAAGATATTTAAGTTTTTCAATAGAAAATTTCTTAACCAGTTTTGTTAATATTTGCTCTTCATGCCCATTTAGGGGACCAAGCTTTTACTGAGCATATAAAATGTTTTTTTTTTTTTCTTTTTTGGTGGTGGTGCTGGGGTCTTGTGCATGCTAAGCAAGCACTCTACCAACTGAGCTATACCCCAAGCCCCTAAAATGTTTACAAAGATGTAGCTGATTTAAAGTGAGCTATAATAAAAGCTGAATTTTAGAAATAACATCAAAAGTTCATTTATTGTTTTAAATATAAAACTGCAAAAATACAGACTACAATGAAATCATCTAGATCATTTTGCATAAGTACTATTTAAGTTTGCTAAATTATTTTAGAATTCTACTAATCTAGCTAGGCATGGTGGTACACACCTGTAATCCCAGTGGCTCAGGAGGCTGAGGCAGGAGGATCAAGAATTCAAAGCCAGCTTCAGCAAAAGCAAGGGGCTAAGCAACTCAGTAAGACACTGTCTCTAACAAAATACAAAACAGGGCTAGGGATGTGGCTCAGTGGTTGAGTGCCCCTGAGTTCAATGCCCAATACTAAAAAAAACCCCAAAAAACTATTAATCTGAAAAGCAAATAAAAATTATATAAACACTTAACTCCTGTTGTATGCAGGTCCTAGTTAGATAAGCTAAAGCCACTAATGTCGTTCTTATATACAATGTGTTCATCACAAATGTTAAAGCAAAACCGCATGTATATAATCCCATGTCCGAGGAAAAAAAAAAGACAGTCTAAGAAATATTCTTCAGATCTTAAAAATAGTTGATTAGTAGTACTCTTAGGCCTGGAAACCTTTCTAACCCCTTAACTCTAAGGTGGTTCCTAAAGGAAAAGGTGATTCTAAAAAAAATAACAAAAAGTCTACCAAGATGAAATTCTTAGAAAGGCTGAATTGAAGGATTGCTAGAATTTGCTGGTATGCTTCCGTGCATATTTTTCAGAAGAAAATACCAGTGTTTTCCATACATGACTGAAATTTTCAAAAAGGCATTATACACTTACCGAAAATATTGGCATCTGGCTGCTAAAATTACCCTGTGGGCAGGAAAACGTTTCTTTTCCACAACAAACGTGACGTCGCCATATTCTTCCCCAATCAACAAGGCACCGATGTGCTCAGACAAAATGTGCACATGATCAATTTCCCCCACCGCAGTAAAGGGGCGAAGAGGGTGGCTGTTACTCATCTTGTAGAACAGACGGTAGTCGCTGATCTAGCACAAAAAGAAGGGATAAGAGTTAGCAGGGAAGGAGACTGCACTCAGAAAACCCCATGATAAACACAGCTAAGCAGAAGTTTAAAGAGCTCAAAAAATTAACATGAGAGAGCACTCATCAATGGTCGCTTTATTAACTGATTTATTCTGAGAACTCAACCTGCTTTCAGGACTTGTCACAGTAGGAAAGCTAACTGCCAGGATCTTCAAACATCCATGGTACTAGAGACCATCACCATCGAGAAAACTGAGCCAAATACAGGTCCCACATTCCTTACAGAACCCAGGGAAAAGGAAAAATCAACATTATTTTAACATAAATTTATTGTAATGTTGAGTATAACTATGCCTAGATATACCCAGGCATAGATCTAGGCCTCAATTACAAACAGAATGCATAAAATTATCAGATTTCATAGAAGATATTTTGGTGTAAAACTATCTTAAATACTTTTCCAAAAAATAATCTTCTAAAATCACAAAAATAACTTGACATTTATTAATGAAAGTTTACAGTAGCATCCCAACCCCCTCCCCAAAAAGAATAACCCCAGAATTTTTCTCCAGACTGTAATTTCCATTCCAATCTTGTAGCTCTGATGATTAGTTGCTCGTGTTTACCAGAATATCATTACATTTTATTTCACTTATAGGCACTTCTTGCTTTTATATGCAATGTCTTTCTACAGAGTAACAGAAAATCAAAGGTTAAAGGTTGATTAACACTTTTACATGTTAGGGGATTTACAATTTTAGAAAGCTAAAAATATTTATGTTTTAAGCCCCTAATGTATTTGCAGATGCTTCTCTTCCAGGTGTAAGTAACCCAGAAAGTGGATGGAGACTTTACTAGCATTCAGGTGCCCCGTGTGAAGAGAGATCTGATAGCTCAGAGGTGATAGCTGCCCCTCTGTTGCACCAGAGACTAGGGGAATTGAGCCAGATGTTTTCCCCAGTGGCGCTCCACACACCTTCTTGAACCCTCTACTTGGATCAGGATTACAGGCTGAGCAGTTCCTAATCTTTAAACTGCCACATCCAGGATCCATTATCACAAGGTAAAAATAGCCTTTCTGTCTTGCAACTACAAGAGCCTCATCGACCAAGTTCCTTAAGCTACCTACTATCACATGCCTGCCCCCAACAAAGGAACCAACAGCAAGGACTGTGACACAGGAGAAGAGGAAAGGACGAGCTAGGAAGGAGACATCCAGTCAGGTAGGTGAGCAAGCTCCTGGTCCCCTTATAACAGGTAGGAGCATCAGGGGACTAGCAGCATTCTCCTGTTATTGCCAGGACAAACACGTCTCCTTCAAATGCAGCCTCAGAACTAAAGCATCTCTAGTCACTTGTGCATGAAAGACCGAATTCAGCTTAAGAGCTCTGTTGTTTAGGAGCATAGCAGGCTATGTGTGCTACCGTAGTCCAATGTGTAAGAACAGCAAACTCTCCGCAAAGAATCAGACAGTAAGTGTTTTAGGCTGTGCTCATTAGACAGCCTTTGTCACAATTATCCCACTCTGCCACAGGAGCCTAAAAGCAGCCATAGACAATAAGTAGCCTCATAGAACGTGGCTATGTTTCAATAAAACTATTTATTAAAAAAAAAAAAAAACCTGGAGGGGCTGGGACTGCAGCTTAGTGGTAAAACACTTGCCTAGCACACATGAGGCACTGGCTCAATCCCCGGAGCCACGTAAAGCCAAACAAACAAAACAAAGGCATTGTGCCATCCACAACTGAAATATTTTAAAAAGAAAGAAAAAGAAAGAAAGAAAGAAAACTAAAAATATTTTAGAAAGAAAAAGAAAAAAGGAAAGGAAAGGAAGAAAAGAAAAGAAAAGAAAAGAAAAGAAAAGAAAAGAAAAGAAAAGAAAAGAAAAGAAAAGAAAAGAAAAGAACGAACTGGAGCTGGGCACAGTGGCGCATGCCTGTAAATCCCTGCAGCTTGGGAGGCTGAGGCAGGAGGATCAAGAATTCAATGCCAGCCTCAGCAACTTGATGAGGCCCTAGGCAACTCAGTGAGACCGTATCTCTAAATAAAATTCAAAAAAGAACTGAGGATGTGGCTCAGTGGTTAAGCACTCCTGTGTTCAATCCCCAGTACCAAACCAAACCAAACCAAACCAAACAAAAAACGATTTGGTCAAAAGGCCATTTTGCTAATCTCTCCATAATGTGTAATGAAGAAATGATGATACTCTAGACAAAGGACCAGATGAGGTTTTTTCCATTGTGTCTGCTGGGTTACCCAACTGATGATATACAAAGTATCGTGGTCATTTCCTATGTTAGCCATGAGATTCTGAAAGCTACTAGAACCTGACTCCAAAATCCTATTCTTCTCAACAGGATTGCTCACATTACTATCCATTATTTTGATGAAGGTTCATGACTATAAAAACAGACTCTCTGCCTGGATGAAAGGATGCAATGCATATTCCTTATCAATTTGAACATATTCTCTGATATAAATTCTCTTAATATTTTATCTAGGTCATGGTCAAGACTCAAATTATTGACTAAATGACTCCTGCCAAACAATGATTGATTTGGGGTTAACTAGCTCAGAAGGGAAATTTACAATTCTTCAACTGATATATCATAAACATTAATAGTACATATGTAAATATCTTAATAGTTTCTCCAGCTCTCTACTTCTCAATACATATAATTTCATTTGCTATATTTACATTTTAATTATGTTTTTCCAAGTGGAGACATAAAGAGAATATTGCTGGGTACAGAAAATAGCCACTTAGTGTGGAATAAAACATTTTTATTAGCAAATAGAAATAATTTTAATTAGACCTGTGATTCTCAGTGAGCATGCCACACACAGAAACTACATGAGGAGCTTAAAAAGAGGGAAAAAAGATGCTTGAGTCCCACCCATGAGAGATTCTTATTTAATGAGTTTAGAATGGGGCCTGAGCATTGGAATCATCACTCTGAAGTGATTCTAAGGAGCATCCTGGAGAAGAACCACTGATTGTTGTAGGTACACACTATGGTTTGAATGTTGTTTGTCCCCAGGGGCCAAGGCATTGGAGGGTTGGTCCTGACGATGGAGGTGGTAGGAAGTGTTATGTAACCTTTAAGAGATAGGGGCCTAATGGGAAGTCCTTAGGTCATTGAGGGCACTGCCCTGGGAAAGGACTAAGGTAGTTCTGAAGAGACTATTAGGTAGTTCTCTTTAGAGGATTGCTATAAAAAGAACAAGCCTGGAATCACCTAGCAGCTCTCTGGCTTCCTGTTTTAAGATGTGCTTTCTTCTTCCAATTAACATGCATTCTCACCATTCATTGTAACAACATCAGCCATGAAGTCCTCAGCCAATGCCAGCGCTATATCCTTACAAAACTGTAAACTAAATAAACCTCTCTCCCTTATAGTTAGCCTGCCTCAGATAATTTGTTATAGTAATACAAAGCTGGCTACTACAATTTACAGCCCTTAGGCATACAAGTTCACAAAATGTCCACTGAGAAATTCATTTAGGATATAATTCTATTATGACTATTATTGAAAAGGGATAAATGATGCTAAAACAAAGTTATCTATCCACAGCTTCTATGCAGAAGTATAGTATTCTATGCAGAAGTATGCAGAATATGAGTATTTTCGTATTAGGCTAGCTTATTTACAAATTGGTAGTTTGTATCTACCCACTTTTACACATATATTTTTTAAAAAGGATGTTTTTAGAAACCACATACTAATAAAGTTAATTTTTTAAGCCACAAATTCTGTTTTGGTAAGCAATTAAATTGAAAAAAGAGTTTTAAAGTCTAGGAAGCAAAACTGTATTGACTTCCTTATTTAGCTTTATAAGTTATTCTGCCATTACTTATACATGTGATCTTTGACAAACTTTCTAACTTCTCTGGACTATTTCCACATGCCATTCCTGTAATGACATGGCTCTAGAAGATAATTAGGTTTCCTTTTTGTTTTTGTTTTTGTTTTGGGGTACTGGGGGAGTGAACTCAGGAGCACTCAACCACTGAGCCACATCCCCAGCCCTATTTTGTATTTTATTTAGAGACAGGGTCTCACTGAGTTGCTTAGGGCCTCGCTAAATTGCTGAGGCTGGCTTTGAACTCTCAATTCTCACGCCTCTGCCTCCCGAGTCGCTAGGATTATAGGCAGGCATCATCTCACCCAGCAGATAATTAGTTTTTAAGTTACATTTTATAACTCTGCCACACTGCCTTTTAATATTCATTTGTTTTAGCTGGTATGTCAAATCAGGACAATTAAGTTATAAAACTGGAATCAACATGAAAATCAAAATTTATGTGGAAGATTGGAAATTTTGAAAAGTTCATAAAAATGCATTATTACTAGGGTAGATAATCCCAAAGATGGCTGCTTTCAATTCTTTTCCCTTCCTTATACAAACATGCCACCTCCCCACTGAGAAGTGGATTCCATTTCCATCCCTGAATCTCGGATGGCCCTGGGATCACAGAAGCGAGGTTCCAGGACTATACCTTGAGAAAGTTTGGCAGTTTCTACTTTTGCACATTGAGAACCCTGAGTTGCCTTGATCACGTGGAGAAGTCAGATGGAAAATGAGAGATTGATACTGCCCGAGGAAGAACCAAAGAACCCCAGGTGAAATGAAAACCAAGTCCCCAGACATATGATCCCAGTAAAGTAATTACAACCTGCTCACTGTCATCAGAGTCCTTCTAGTTGAGGGCATGTGAGGGTGTTCCAACCTCAGCACACATCATGTGGTGCAAACACACACCAATCCCACTGGACTCTGTTCAAATTCCTGATCCACGGAATTGTATTAAATATACAGTTATCCATTTAAATTGTTAAATTTTGGAGAACTTTGTTATGCAGCAATAGATATCAAAGAATTATTATATGAAAAGTATTTCACTTATGAATATTGCAATTGTAAGAAATTTTAAAATTAGTACACAAGAAGCTTAAGAATCACTTTACCACCTATACAGAGGGTAGAAAACAAAACTCCACGGCACATCATCAAAGAACAATTTACAACAAATTAGTTTTTTGTGTTCACTCATTTAAAATATTTACTGAAGGAAGAAACCTGGAGAGACTATTAAGAAAGTCAGGTGCTTTACAGGGAGGCAGATAATCCCACTGGGACTGATTCTGAACTTCCACTATGGTGTGTTTTTTTATTTCATGCAATGTGAAATATTAAGGTTTCTTCTCAAATATGTAGTCACCTTATCACCTACACTAGATGCATAAATCTTTATCTGGAGGAAGAAATGGCAGATTAGAGGAATCCACGATATCATAGCAGATCTCCAAGACTGAATTAAAACAACAGTTTGCAGCAACATATTGAGGGAGGAAGGCTGTAGAAAAACAGCAGTAGGCATCTCCAAGAGCTAGAAAACCAGGTGAAAACCAAACAAATCGGTTGCCAGAATAGGATGAGAATCAATAAAAGGAATACAAAGTGGCATGTCAGGAGCATGGTGGCTCAAAGGGGGAAGGGAAGAGACAAAGAAAGCCACTTTTTACTGTTAAAGGGAATAACTGAGTAAGAAAATATAACTACAGTAAATGTCTATGCCTCAAATGTCATTACACCTAATTCCATAAAACAAACACCACTTGACATAAAGGCTCACACAGACCCCAGTACAATAGTGCTGGGTGATTTCAATATACTTCTTTCACTAATAGATAGGTTATCCAGACATAAAACAAGTAAAGTCACTTCAGACCTAAAAAATACTGTAAATCAAATGGATCTAACAGACATCTATAGAATATTTCATCCAATAATAGCTGAATTCACTTTCCTCTCAGCTACCTGTGGAACTTTCTCCAAAACAGACCATGAAGTAAGTCAGCAAATACATGAAGTCTTAGAAAATATTTTTAATTATATATATTTTTATTTAAAAATGTAAATGTATTCATAAATATGTACATAAATATGAATTCCGGTATGTTGCCAAATCATAATGGAATGAAATTAAATTTCCATAAGAAAAACTACAACAACATATAGAGACTTAATGCACTTTTGAATAATGAATGGGCCATAGAAGAAACCAAGGGAGAAATTTTTAAATTCTTAGACTCAAATAAGAATAGATACATGACATCCAGAATCTCTGCGACACTATGAAGGTGGTTCTCAAAAGAAAAGTTTATAGCTATGAGTGCCTAAATATAAAAATCAGAGAGCTCCCAGATAAATAACCTAATAACACATCACGAGGTCCTAGAAAAACAAAACAAACCAATTCTAAAAGGAAGAAAATAATTAAGATCAGAGAAGAAATAATGAAATAGATTATTAAAAAAAAAGGATCAATGTAACAAACAGGTGGTTCTTCAAAAAGATAAGGACTGATAAACCCTTAGCTAAACTAACCAAAAGAAACAAAAACCTCAAATTAATAAAATTCAAAATGAAAGAGGAGATATCACAGACATCAGTGAAATCCAAAGGATCTACAGGGTTTATTTTGAAAACATATTCCAAAATATTGGAACAAACTTCTAGACACATACGACCTACCAAAATTGAACCAAGGTGATACAGAAATCCTAAACAGACCAATAACAAGGAAAAAGACTGAAGCAGTAATAAATGTCTCCCCAAAAAGAAAAGCCCAGAACCAGATGGATTCTCAGCTGAACCCTACCAGACTTTTGATGAAGAACGAATGTCAGTGCTCCTCAAATTATTCCATAAAATAGAAAAGGGGGGACACTTGTAAATTCATTTTATAAAGTGAGTACCACCCCAGTACCAAAACCAGATAAGAACACGTCAAGAAAAGGAAACTACAGACCAATATCCCAGATGAACAGATGCAAAGCTCCTTAATAAAATATTAGCAAATCAGTACATGCTTGTATCATTATATCAAAATGGAATCAACTGTGATGTACAATGAAAAAGAACCAAAAAAAAAAAAATAGCAAATACTATTCAACAGCACATTAACAAGATCAAGTTGGTTTCATTCCAGCGATGCAAGGATGGATAACATGTGCAAATGAACAAATGTAATTCACCATATAAATAAAATTAAGAACAAAAATCCCATGATCATATCAACAGTGCAGAAAAAGCTTATGACAAAATTCAGCACCTATTCCTGATTTAAAAAAAAAAACACTGCAGGAACTAGGGACAGAAGGAACTTACCTCAACATTATAAAGACTATACACAAGAAACCCAAAGCCAATCTCATATTGAATGGGTAAAAACTGAAAGCATTTCCTCTAAAATCAGGAATAAGACAAGAATGTCCACTCTCAATACTCCTATTCAATATAGTACTTGAAATTTTAGGCAGGACAATTAGGCAAGTGAAGGGAATAAAAGGAATGCAAATAAAAAAGGAAGAAGTCAAACTATTATTGTAGATGACATAATCCTATACTTAGAAGATTAAAAAACTCCACCAGAGTGGTTTTCCTGCTATCAGGTCCACTCTCGCACTGCAAGAGCTCTCTCTTCTCACTTAAATAAATCCTACTCTGTTTACTCTTGGCTTAAAAAAAAAAAAAGAAAAATCCGCATAAGACCTCTAGAATTGATAAACACACTCAGCAAAGTATCAGGATACAAACCAACACACAAAAATCAATAGCTTTTATTTAAACCAATAATGAATTCACTGAAAAAGAAATAAGGAAAAACACTTCCATTCCAATAGTTTCAACAAATGAAAATACCTAGGAATAAATCTAACCAACAAGGTGAAAGACTCGATAACAAAAATTATTGAACACTGAAGAAAGAAATTGAAAATGATACCAGAAGACGGGAAGCTTTCCCATGTTCTTAGATAGGCAGGATTGATATTGTTAAAATGGCCAAATTACCAAATGTGACCTACAGATTCCATGCAATCCCCACCAAAATACCAATGATAGTCTTCACAGAACTACAAAAAAAGTTCTGAAATTCACATGGAAGAATGAAAACCCAGAAAAGCAATTCTGAGCAAAAAGAGCAATACTGGAGGCAACATAATACCTGATTTCAAATTATACTACAGAGCTATAGAAACAAAAAGAGCATGGTACTGGCATACAAACAGACACGGGGACTGATGGAATAGAAGGCACAGAGCCAATCCCACAGAGACATTCTGACCCTTGAGAAAGGCTCAAAAAACATGCTGGAGAAAAGATAGCTTTTTCAACAATTGGTGCTGGAAAACCAGGACATCCAAATTGTAGATCAATTGTAAGTGGATCAAAGATCTAGGAATCAGACCTGAAATACTATAGCTGCTACAAGAAAAACATAGGGTTGACACTCCAGCACATCGACACAGGTACCAACTTCCTTAATAAGACTCCTGAAGCTCAAAACTAAAATAAAAAAAAAAATCAACAAACGGGATGGCATCAAATAAAAAAGCTTCAGCACTACAAAGGAAACAAGAGCATGAAGGGAGAGCCTACCGAATGGGAGAGAATCTTTGCCAATTACTCTTCCAAAAGGGAATTAATATCGGAATATATAAAGAACTCAAAAAACCCCAATCAGAAAAAAAAACCCAATCAATAAACAGGCAAATGATCTAAACAGACATTTCTCAAAAGAAATAAACATGGCCAACAAATACATTAAAGAAAGTTCAACAACTTTAGCAATTAGGGAAATGCAAATCAAAGCTACAATGAGATTTCAACTCACTCCAATCAGAACAGCAATCACCAAGCACACAGATAATTTCTGGTGAGGATGGTGCGGGAAAGGTATACTTATACCTTGTTTTAGGACGGCATTAGCACAACCACTTCAGAGAGCACATTCTAGCTCAGGTGAACCTCTCCCATGAGATTAAAAACTTTACAGAAATTTTACTTAACATACAAAGACACAACCTACAATGAGACACTGAGCAGATATTCACTCCTTCATTTCTTTTTCATATCACATTTCCCACTCCTTTTTCTAAGAGTGGGAATTGTTTGGTTTTAAAGGTTGTGGTAGCTGAGCTTCATGAGATAAAAGAACTTTAGGTACTATAAAAACAAAGTTTTAAAGGGTACTCAATCTTTAAATAGAGTCCTCAGGTTAAAAGCTTAAAGAGAAAAAAATCATATAAATAGCTTTGTAAAAGCTAAAATAACTTAGTAAACATTATAAACTTTATAAAAAATTTTGACCAGGAATAAAAGGTTATTTCATTAACTTACATTTCATTACACATATATATACAGCCTAAAAGATGTAAGCTTCAGGTTAATCAAAGACAAGAAACATTCAGAGATATAACTACTCTTTTTATGATTATTAACATTTTTCAGGAACAAAAGATAATACAATTAAGAAAATCAAGGGGGATCCAAGATGGCGGGCTAGAGGAAGGCTGCATTCCTACTTGCTCCGTGGATTCCTACTTGCTCGGGATTCAAACAGCAGGAATATGACTCTCAATGAGATTTTATATTCAAAGCACATATAAGGGGTCCCCAGGTGCCACTCCAGAACAAACTCAGCCGGGCTGGGCTCGGCCCCGCCGCAGGCAGCTACCATCCGGGAGCACCAGGCCCAGCAGCTGCTTCGGAGCCAACGACCTGGGTCTGCGCCAGCCAACAAGTGAGTGCGGGTCCCCAGCAGCACTTTGGAGTCACTGGCCGCGGCTCCGGCACCAGCCGGCGGCCTCCCAGGCAGAGACCGAGCATCTCAGGCTACCTGGGGCATCCAGTGGCGTCCGGGGAGGTCTGGCCGGGAAACTCTGGGATCGCGGACTCTGGTGGGGAGTTGGAACTGCTCCGCGCCATTTTGGCGGCTTAACTGGTGGAGAAGGCCCATTTCCAGCTTCCTGGGGCCTCCAGCTGCACCTGGAGAGGTCTGCCCGGAGCCCCTGGGATCGCTGACTCCGGCGGGGAGTTG
>JAJEJO010003035.1:13187-67486 GCA_020662805.1 Glaucomys volans
AGAAAAGAAAGAGGGGCGAGGTGCAAACTCCAACAAAATCTGATAGGCACGCTGACCACTTGTCTGTTTGGTGGTAAGAGCGCCCTCTGGGGGCTGCTTTGAGTCATGATGGTAGAGGCAGCCCAAAGGAGTTTTGAGGTCTAGGGAGGTCCCCACGCTTCCCACCGCCTTTCAGTATTCCCTGGGGGGTGAACAGAAGTGGAAAAAGGCATCCCAGTCCCCACTTGTGAACACTCGAGGTATGGTGGGCGAGCCAAGGACCAAAACGTCCTTTAGCCCTTGGGGGTCCAAAAGGGAATAAAGAGGGGCTTGGAAGCATAGAACTTCTTCTCCAACTTACCAAAGCCCAAAACAGAATGGGAGGGGTGTCTGTGGTGTGCACAGTCCCCGTGATGGACGGTGCAGCTGAAAGGTCAAAGGAAAAGGTAAGATGACCTACCTTATGTCTCCCAGCCTGAAGAAAGGAATGGTGCAGGAGTTTCCTGGTCCTCCTGAGGGAGAGCTGATCTCCCCACACCCCCGGTTTGGAAAGTCAAAAAACCCTCCCAGGTTTCAGCACCACATGTAAGCCCTCCAGGATTTCGGCACCAAATGTAAGCTCTCAGTGGTTGGAATGTAAGCTCACCGCTGGTGGCCAAACTGGACTCAGAAAACAGTAGCTGAACCAAACTTTTTATTGGAGTTTCACTCCCGGGTGAAATCCCCAGCCCTCCGGGGTGAAAGTTGGGGAGAGAGCTGGAGAAAATCACACATGGCTTTGGCTTCCCAGGGTTTTATAGGGCCGGAGTAGGCCAGAGGTCCTGCCCAGGAATACGTGGATCAGGTGGGAGTGGGGTCAGTGGGTCCTCTCATTTGCATCTGGTTACATCATCCCCTTGCAGTAGGATGCCAGGTGTTCTTGCTTCCTCCCCTGCAGCTGCTTAACTCCAACACCCATCCCACCACCACCTCAGAGGCCCTAACACTAGGTGTTCAGGTGGGCCTCAAACTCGTGGCCAGTCTCCTGAATGTCCGGGGTCACAGGAAGCAGCACTGTGCTCAGCTGGCCAGCCGTCTATTTAGGATTATGCACTCTTAAATGTATTTCTCATGAAACCTGTTAAAATATCTGTGAAGCTTTCCTTTCTTGATAGTTTGAAAGGATTCAATGTTATGATTATGACAACTGTTTGCATTTAGAACTTAAAATACTCATAAATCCAATTGGGCACCCTGTGGTTTCAGGATTTGGTACACATGGGCTAGAAACAAGAAACCCCACAGCCACGCAGTACATGGAGTACTCCCCTGTTTCCCAGTAAAAAATGAGACAGAGAGCCGGGCGTGGTGGCGCACGCCTGTAATCCCAGCGACTTGGGAGGCTGAGTCAGGAGGATCGCGAGTTCAAAGCCAGCCTCAGCAACTTAGCGAGGCCCTAAGCAACTCAGTGAGACCCTGTCTCTAAATAAAATGCAAAATAGGGCTGGGGATGTGGCTCAGTGGCCGAGTGTCCCTGAGTTCAATCCCTGGTTCCCCCCCCCCCCCAAAAAAAATCTGGGGATTCTCAGGGGTCTGGAACCCATCCCCACCAACACAGAGGGCCCACCCAATATGGATTAAGTTTTACTGACTTTTGTCTAATGAGTACCCCCGACCCGGAGCGCTGGCCGCCTGCAGCGGCGACGCAGACCCGCGGGCCCACGTGCCGCAGCGACCGGCCAGAGCGCGTGCGTCTTGGCACCCAGCGCGGCCTCAGCGCAGAGCCTCTCCAGCCCTAGCAACGCCACTTCCGAGGCCCGAAGACCCCAATAATCCCAGGAAGCCCCGAGGCAGGCGCCGAGCACGTGGCAGGCCTGGGGCGGCGCCTGGAGAGTGCGCAGGCGGGTGAGCCGGAGCCCCAGATGGCCGCGCGGGGTGCAGTGCGCGTGCGCCGGGGTCGTGGGTCCCAGGACAGGCTGACCGCAAGGCCATGTCGGTGATGCTCCGGGCTCCGGGGAGCGCATGGCCCGGGCCGACCGTGGTGGGTCGCGTGTGGGACGGTGCGGGTGCCGGCCGATCTGCCACTGCTGGTGCCCGCCGCGCGCCGGTAGCGCACACCAGGGTCGCCGCTCCGGAGCAGCCTCCAGACGCCTGAGTGAGGACCTCCTGGGGACGAGCCGCTGGTGGCCGACGCGGTGCCCGGCGCACGCCCGCTAGCCTGCCTGGGCGCCGGCTCTCCCCGCAGCATCCTCGGGGTGTGGCCTGCGCAGGAGGAGCTCAGGTCCGCCCGCCCGCGGGGCCCCTTGCGCCTCCCGTTGCGCCACTTCCCAGTCCAGCGTTCCTGGGTCGGCACTGCTCCGCATACTGTCCTTTCCTGCAAACCACTCTTCCTTATGCACCAAGCCTTTGCTGTCTGCTTGCTTCTTTCTTTCTTTCTTTCTTCCTTTCTTTCTTTCTTTCTTTCTTTCTTTCTAACCAGGGCTTGAACTCAGGGACACTTGGCCACTAAGCCACATCCCCAGCCTTATTTTGTATTTTATTTAGAGACAGGGTCTCACTGAGTTGCTTAGGGCCTCGCTAAGTTGCTGAGGCTGGCTTTGAACTCGCGATCCTCCTGCCTCAGCCTCCCAAGTCGCTTCGATCACAGGCGTGCGCCACCACGCCCGGCATTGCTTACTATCTTTCTACAGAGAAATTTGATAACAAGGACTAAGAAATCGTTCTATACCTTTATATGGAATACTTACAATGCCTTGATTGTGCACATTTTAAGAATAAAATGTTTAGTATGAGGGATGCGCACCAATTAGCATCAAGGAAGGAAGTAGTCTTTGGGTAAAAAAGAATTGGTTTGGATTCCGTTCCTGTCTTTGTCCCTCACCAAGTTTGCGATCTGTCAGTTCCACTGAAACAGAGGAACCTCAGCTTTGCCCTTGTAAAGTCTGGTGAGGAACTCAGCTTAAATATTTTAGCTGTGTTGCTTCCTAGAATACAATTATAATTCCATTGATAAACACCAAGAAACAGTTCAGTAATTAGATAAGATAGAAAAGTATCCCAGAGCCGGGTGTGGTGGCGCACGCCTGTAATCCAAGCGACTTGGGAGGCTGAGTCAGAAGGATCGCGAGCTCAAAGCCAGCCTCAGCAACTCGGCGAGGCCCTAAGCAACTCAGTGAGACCCTGTCTCTAAATAAAATGCAAAATAGGGCTGGGGATGTGGCTCAGTGGCCAAGTGTCCCTGAGTTCAATCCCTGGTTCCACAAAAGAAAAAAAAAAAAAGTATCCCAGAAAACAAACAATTGCATTGGACCGCCAGTAGGCACACAGGACTCAGTGACCAGTGGCATAGTAGACACAGTGGACTGAGGACAGAGAAAGGGCACTCGAAGCACATCTCTAAAAGGTTGGCAGACCCCATTCTGCAAAATGACCAGACAGTCCCCTCTCTTTGCTGACGGCTGCTGTTTCGGTCAGTGTGAGCCCCACTCCGTTCATCCTGCCTCATGAATAAGAACTAGAATCCAGTCCTGGAATGAGGGATCTGAGAAGTCCCACAGCCCAGGCTCCCCTCCTCTGATCTTCAGCCGATCACCTCCACAGATTCTAATCTGATCCCACGTTGTTACTATACTCGGGATGATCCTGCTGCATGTCATGTCATCACTCAGCATATTCAGCTTCCCTTGGCTGACCATGTGGTCCGGGTCGTCCTTGGCCAGGGTGCACTGACAGAATGAAACACCTTCCTATCTCAAATTAACAAGTTATGTTAATATCTGAAGTTTTAAGTACATAAAAACCAAAAATGCCTCTAAGAAAAGGGCATGAACTTGTGTCCATCTGGTAACATTGACTCAGAACAAATGGTGGCTGAATTGGCAAAACCATGAGGTTTCATACTCTTAACTGCAGTGGAATATTAATAGATTTTCAGAGTACAGGAAAAATGACATTTGTTAGTCTAAAACTTATTCAAATACAGTCAGTAGGATTTTCTTAGAAACACAAACAGAACCCTTTGATCAAAAAGTGCTGAATTCTTGCTGGGCCTGGTGGTGCACGCCTGTAATCCCAGTGACTTGGGAGGCTGAGTCAGGAGGATCGCGAGTTCAAAGCCAGTCTCAGCAACTTAGCGAGGCCCTAAGCAACTCAGTGAGCCCCTGTCTCTAAATAAAATACAAAATAGGGCTGGGGATGTGGCTCAGTGGCTGAGTGCCCCTGAGTTCAATCCCCAGTTCAAAAAAAAAAAAAAGTGCTGAATTCTTTTTTTGGGGGGGTGGGCTACCAGGGATTGAAATCAGACACATTCGATTAGAGCCACATCTCCAGCCCTATTTTGTATTTTATTTTTGCTTAGCACCTCAATTTTGCTGAGGCTGGCTTAGAACTAGCAACTTAATGAGACCCCACGTTTTTAAAAAAGTAAGTGCTATTCACTATCTAAGTCAAGGAGAAAATTACAAAAATACCAAAATCTTGTTACTCTAGTGATATTTAAGTAACAGAAAAACCTAGAAACAATATAGAAATTAAAGCTATAGTTACACCAGAAATGCACTTGAAATCACCAGGGGTCCAACAACCTCAAAAGGAAAGGAGAAAACAGTCAAGTGGAGAAGACAACCTTGCCAACCCAGGCAGGGCAGCGGCAACGGCCCTTTCCTATTTCCATGAAGGAGCTGGAAATTCCTACCCGTGGGTGCGTTGTAGGCATGAGATAGTAGTGGTGAATTTTTCCGAGCATCACACATGCATAGCATGGCTCTCCCCATATTTCTTACAGTAACTCTATTTCTGGTGATGTGCCTGGGTGTTCTGCAGAGTGACTTGACAACGCAGTGACCCACATCCATGGGGCTTCTGTCCCTGTGCGTTCTCACATGGTTTCCAAAAGGTGAGGGCCACCTGAAGGCTTCCCACTCACTTCCCTCCCTGGCGCAGCTCCTTCCTGTGACCCATCAGGCAGGAGGCCGAGGAAGGCCGTCCCACCTGCTCACAGGGGCACAGCCCTCTCCAGTGTGCGTCCTCTGCTGCGCTCCGCTGGGTTCAGGGCAGGTTGGGGCTTGGCATGTTGGGCGCGGGAGGAGGAGTAGCCGGAGGCTGTCCCAGGCAGCTGGCAGGCGTGGGGCTTCTCCCGGCGCGCCTTCTCGGGAGTCTCAGGAGCGACACGCGCACCAGGGCTTTCCCACGCGCCCCGCTTGCTGCGCCCTCTCGCTCGCGAGCATCCGTCTCACATGTCGGGTCGGACTGCAGCGCCCACCGAGGCTCCCCGCATCAGGTGCACTCGCAGCTGCTGCCTGCAGTGTGTGCCCCAGGTGTCGCGTGGGCGGGAAGGTGTCCCCACACAGCTGGCGTCCACGGGGCTGACCCCAGGCCGCGTCCTGCCTCCGCTTCCCAGGGGTGCGGGGCCTCTGTCCATGGGGATCCCACCTGCCTCCCACCGGAGAGGAGGTGCAGGTAGTGGGTCCCACACCTGGTGCCTTCCCGTGGGTGACAAGCATTACGGGGGTCATTCCACATCGACTGCCCTACCCGCCTTCCCAGCCTCTATCCATGGTGGTGGTGGGGGGGTTCTGTCAAAGGTGGGAGGTGTTTTATTTTATTTTTTTAGGTACCAGAGGTTGAACCCAGGGACACTCGGCCACTGAGCCACATCCCCAGCCCTATTTTGTATTTTATTTAGAGACAGGGTCTCACTGAGTTGCTAAGGGCCTCGCTAAGTTGCTGAGGCTGGCCTTGAACTCGTGATCCTCCTGCCTCAGCCTCCCAAGTGCTGGGATGACAGGCATGAGCCGCTGCAACAGGTGGGAGGTGCTTTATAGTATGTGCATTATTGATTTTAAAAGGTGATGACCAAAGTGTTAGAATTACATCTTTAACGACATTTCAGTATACATGAACTTTTTCCATTCCGAATTGTCTGAAAAAAGGGACCATATGTGCCCTGGAAGAGGCCTGGGGTACTCATCACTACGGAAGTTTTAATAGTGTTAACAATACCATGTATGCCATGCTGTCCACCCAGGGTGTCACTCTGGAGTGGTGATATCTGTGCATCAGTCCCACACTCAATGATCACGTCACCAGGTGCTCTAGCACATGTCACTGACTCATGGCAGCCTGGTGACGTGCGCTGTCGACTCTGTCACGGGCTGGCTGGGCTCAGTGGTGGAGCGCTTGCCCGGCACAGGTGGGGCACTGGGTCCTCAGCACCACCTAGAAACAAACCAACAAATAAATAGAGTGAAGGTATCGTGTCCATCTACACCCAGAAAAAATCTAGAAATATCTATGCTGTGTATATGTGCATACAAACAGGCTTGCCAGGAATGGCCTCTGAATTGCTTCAAAAATTGAGTATTCAAGTAAAATTCAAAAACTTCCTCACCAAAATTCTTGTAAATAAGCAAATTTAGAAGGTTAACAAATTCAGGAGCTTAACTTATCGTTTTCCTGAAAGAAATGTCACCCTTCTCTGGCGCACACTCACCCCAGCTGCGGCCGGTGGGGCCCACGCTCATCTTCCACGCCGCGGCCTTCTCCAGACGCTGCTGCGACGCACGCGTAGGAATCGATTCTTGTGAGACTTGCCGTTGTCTGTTCTTTAGATACTTTTCCCCAGACATATTCTGCTGAGAAACCCACGTCCTGGCTTTTGGTGGAGCCTCAAAATCAGGGACAGAAAAAAGTGAGTGATGTTTGAGTGAGTGGGTGACACTGGGGATGTGACAGGGCACTGTACCCCCGAACTGCATCTCCAGCCTCCACCCCACTGCTAACATGTTGAGATAGAGTTCCACTAAGTTGCCCAGCCTGGCCTCCTGAGGGATGGGATGACAGGCATGTACCATCATGTCCAGGTAGATCAGTGAACCAGTCTTTTAGGGAAGCAAGTCCGAACGGACAAAGAAAGACTGGGCAGAGTTGGGCAGTCTGAGGGTATCCAGTTCACCAAATACAGCAAAATCATCCCAAGATGCCAAACATGGAACGTCTCTGATCTGAAACCGCCTGTGGCCCCCATTCTCACGCTGATGGACAACACAGGAGCCTTGGTCTCTTAGATCAAGGCGAGAGGAAGTCTAATTGGAATATTTTTATTGTCCCCAAGCAATGATCAGATTCTAGCTCTATGACTGCATGACCAAGTCTGCCTGGGATACATGATGTCCCACGTGTGCCCCCACATTTTGGAACAGGCTTGGATAAGCAAGAAATGTTTAACCTTCAAAGAGCTAAGTGAAGAGGCCTCCCTTACCTACCGAGGCCGGGGTCCTGCAGGCCTCCAGCGCCACCTCTCTGTAGAGGGCCCTCTGGGCAGATCCAGCAGGGCCACTCCTCCAGGGGGACGTCCACAGCCACGGCCTCGAAGGCCACAGACCCCACAACGGCCAGCCGTGCTCAGGAGATGCGAGTCTGAAAGCCCTGCAGAGGGGACCCGGTGTGCACGAAGTGGAACCCAGACCCTCTGACTGTGTGCTGCTGTGTGGCCCTCAGAGAGCTGTGGGATCCATGCCCCTGGGTGTCCCTCGCTGTCCCCACACCTGAGCGCGCCCAGGGAACACGGAGTCCAGGCGTCCAGGTGCACACGCCCTTCCCCCCGTGTGCGGGGGGCAGGCCAGGCAGTGCCCAGCAGGGCTCTCCTGCGCGTGCGCCACGTTCCCGGGGCGGGGCCACACCATGGGCCAAAGCAGCCACGCTGCTGCCCTAGCACAGCTGGCCGAGGCGCCGCTACAGATGTGCGCGGGGACCTCGCACTCCCTGCCCCTGCTGCTTCTGGAGAGCCTCCCAGCACCGCTGGCTCTGGCCACCTCTGTCCCTCACTGCTGCCTCTTGCCGCGTGCCCGTCCCGCAGCTGCACAGAGCCGAATGCAACGCAAACGAAAGGGTCATGTCAGGTTGTCATGCAAGGAGACAGCGAGTGATGACAGGGCCGACCTTGGTAAAGTGGTTTAGGCTGAACGGGTGTTGTGTTCACCTGGAGCCCGGGGCCAGCCACGTGAGGCCTCTGGCAAACCTGGGCCCTGAGTAGCTAAGGCCAGTCCTGGGCCCCAAGGCCTGGGTCAGCTCGGGGAGTGGTATTTCACGTGTTGACTCGAAGGCGAGTATCAGTTAAGCATGGCCTGCCTGTCGGGTTTGTTTTAACAGATGAAACACGGTGACAGCACTGTCCCACCAGGGGGACCCAGCCACACAGGACCTCACTGCTGTCCTTGGATTCCCCTGAGGCTGTTCTGAGAGTGCACTTTGGGTGATGAGGTATCAGCACAAGAGCCTCCACGCAACCCCCCGAGCGAGACATGGACTCGGGAGGCCACCGCGTGTGGGCACGGGGGAGAGGGGACCTCTGTACTCTGCTCAAACCTGCTGGAAACACAAAGTGATCTAAAAATAAAGTCTAAGCCGGGTGCGGTGGCCACGCCTGTAATCCCAGCACTTGGGAGGCTGAGGCAGGAGGATCACGAGTTCAAAGCCAGCCTCAGCAACTCAGCGAGGCCCTAAGCAACTCAGTGAGACCCTGTCTCTAAATAAAATACAAAATAGGGCTGGGGATGTGGCTCAGTGGCCGAGTGTCCCTGGTTCAATCCCTGGTTCCAAAAAAAAAAAAAACAACAACAACAACAAAAAAAACAATAACGTGGATTCTTTTCAAGGAAAACAAGTACACATTTCTCAGAAGTGTCCAACTTATTGTGCTTTTCAAAGCAGTGGTATTTCATTGTAATTGTTTTCTAGGGTTGATATTAACAAAGTACAAAACCCGGGTGGCTTAGGGCAGTAGAAAATGTCTCTTCTGGTTTTGGAGGCCAAAGTCCAACAGCAACGTGCTGACAGATCACATTCGCTCTATCATTTCATTAACTGAAGGAATTATTTATTACAGATTTCAAATCAATGTTGCAGTTTTGGCAGTTCAAGCATTGCCTATTCCAGACAAAAATCACCAGGTACACAAGTACAGGCAAGTTTCCGTTGTGTGGATTCTATTTTGTATTAGACTCACATTTGCCATTAAAATGAATTCTTATTCATTGTCATTGAAAAATAATTGGTTTTGCCAGTGCCCTTAAACCTGGTATCCCACTGGTAGGAAAAGGAAGTGGGCGTCACAGAGTCCAGGCAATCTGAGCCACGATGGACGACCGTCCAGGGGAGCTGCCGTGAGACGGGGTCCAGTGTTGGGGATTCTGGTGGGGTTCAGGCCATGAGTGTGATTCTCCAGGCGTCTTCAGGGTTTGTGTTTTGTTTTGTTTTGTTTTGTTTTGTTTTGTTTTGTTTTGTTTTCAACCAGGGATTGAACTCAGGGACACTCGGCCACTGAGCCACATCCCCAGCCCTATTTCGTATTTTATTTAGAGACAGGGTCTCACTGAGTTGCTTAGGGCCTCGCTCAGTTGCTGAGGCTGGCTTTGAACTCGCGATCCTCCTGCCTCAGCCTCCCAAGTCGCTTGGATTACAGGCGTGTGCCATCACGCCCAGCCACTATTTTATTAAAGAGAAAAAAGTAGCCAGTCTTTCCTGGTGCTTCCCATGTGAATTTGTTTTCTTTTAAAAATATTTATCCATGTGTGCATGTTTGTGTGTGTGTGTTAGTCATACATGACAACAGCGTGCATGTTGACACACGCACATGGAGCATGACTTCTCCTTCTGGTTTTACGTGATGTAGAATCACACTGGTCGTGTAATCACATGTGCACACAGGAAAGTCATGGCTGATTCATTCCACTGTCTCTCCTATTCCTGCTTCCCCTCCTTTCCCTTCACTCCCCTTTTCCCAATCCGAAGTGATTTGAGTTTGCACAGCATTCCATAGGTGTGAATAACAGCTGCTTGGGTCTCACTTACTCCTCGCCCCCATTCCCTCTTATACAGATGGAGAAGAGAAGCAGAGGAGCACAGAGGTAACCTCACATAGCCTGCGAGGGCAGAGGCGCTCTAGTCTGAACACCTGCTCTGTGCCTGGGCTGCCCTGGACACCTGCTGTGTGCCTGGGCTGCCCTGGACACCTGCTGTGTGCCTGGGCTGCCCTGGACAACACTGACGCTTACACTGAGAAAAATGGAGAATCACAGCCTGTGGGACAGGAGTCCCGTGATTCTCCCTTGCCAGCAAAGCAATAGACCTTCTTTTTCCTTTTTCTCAAAACCCTGTCCTCGTTATTGGATTAGCATTGCAGACAAGGACTGAGATTTTGGCAACAAATTTGGCACCCAAGATGGGACCCGAGAGCTGCCCCGGCTCTGGCGTTCTTGGGCAGGCCTGGCTCTCCGAGGAACCTCACTTCCATGCTGAGAATAATGGAAGGCATGTGCACTTACTCAGTGGTACAAGCGGGGCATCAAATTTTAGAAAAAAGACGTTGAAGGCCATGTGGTATTCTTTATGATATGGAAAACATAAATGTATAGGAAACTAAAACCAATCAGTGATTTGGGGTAAAGAATTTGAGTAAATATGGGCACAAATGGGCTGGGTGTAGCACTTGTCTAACATGCACAGAGCCATGAATTCCATGCCTAGTGACACACACACAGGGACAAGAGTATTATTTTGAGTGATTGAGTGTTCTCATCTTGGTTGTGTTGGTGTAAACAAGCAAAACCCTCATCATGGGGCTGGGGTTGTGGCTCAGTGGTGGAGCACTTGCCTGGCACATGGAGGCTCTGGGTTCGATCCCCAGCACCACATAGAAATAAATAAAACAAAGGTATTTTGTTAATCTACAATGAAAAATATAAAAAAAACCCTCTATGATAATAAAAATATGTTACATATGTTAAAATTGGACAATAAAAATAATTCCAATATCTTAAGAGGAAACTTAAAACTCTTCTGAACATTGATATGTAAGTGCACAATAAGGGGCTGGGGCTCTCTGGTGGAGCTCACCTGGTGAGGCACTGGATTCGACTCTCAGCACCATATAAATAAATAGAGGTATTGTGTCCATCTACAACTAAAAAAATTAAAATTTTTATTTTTAGAAATAAGTGCACAAGAAGACCTGTCTCCACCACTTGGAGATCCTTTTCTGGAGGAGATGCAGGACTGGATACAAAACCTGTTTGAACCCAGTCTGAAATTAGGAAGCACCCACAATGGCCGCACCTGCCCTTACCTTGCACACACAACAGGAGGAAAGCAAAATCCCTTCTAGTGTCTGGCTTTACACCAGGTACTTCCTGTCTGATTTTGGAATGCCACCGGTTCTGGAACATGAGGACACACCCCAACACACAGACAGCTCTCCTCAAGGAGACTCTGCGGTGGGGCCACCTAGCCCTGGAGCATCAGCATCCTGTCTGGAAGGCCTCTCTCAAGGCCATTTCCAGCTGTAAGGTTCCCATCTCAAGCTCAGTTCTGTGCTGTCGTGCTGCAAAAGGCCATATGGACCCCCAGCCTGCTCTTTTTTTTTTTTTTGGCACTGGGGATTGAACCCAGGGACACTCGGCCACTGAGCCACATCCCCAGCCCTATTTTGTATTTTATTTAGAGACAGGGTCTCACTGAGTTGCTTAGGGCCTCGCTAAGTTGCTGAGGCTGGCTTTGAACTCCCGATCCTCCTGTCTCAGCCTCCCAAGTGCTGGGATTACAGGCGTGCGCCACCGTGCCCGGCTCCAGCCTGCTCTTGATGTTAGGAACATTGCGGAAGCCCCACTTGGCTGCTAGAGCACTGGAAGCCAAGGCAGAACTCACAGCCTGGGGACATGTACTTCTTGGCCACTGCAACTCTAGCTGTTCCCAAACCGGGCCCACCATGCAGTATGCCAGTGATGGAAACAACCAGTTTCACACAAGAGTTTATGCACAAGAAAGGGCCAGTCTCAAATCCACCCTCCTGAGGGTCAGGTTTAGGGGACATTTATGGGCTGAGGCATGGAAAAGGTGACCGAATTGAACTTCATCTGTTACCATCAGGACCCACGCATCATTGGTGTAAGTGACAGTCGACTAAACAGCCAGCGACTAAGAGCAGGTGACATCTAGAGGGAAATAGCAGGTGGCTCATTCAGGCTTTCCCTGGTTTCCCTGCTAACACTTCCCGCGACATCACAAGGCGCTCAGCGGGGACCCAGAATAGGGGACTTCAAGGCCCAGTCACCGAGATGACTTCTCTGCACGTATTTCTGAGATGTGGAGCTCCCTGCACCCCAAGCACCTTGGCTGCCTGGTCTCCCGCCCCAATCGCGCATGCGCGCCGCTCCACCGCGCCTAGGGGAGCCCGGAGGCCTGTGGGAAATCGAGCGCCCAAGTCCCGCCCCCGCACCGCTCGGGCCCGGCCTTCCACGCGTCCCGGCATGCAATGCGGGCGCCCAGAGCCTGCTGGGAGGCCCTGCTTGGCTGCTTGCGCAGGCGCAGGTGCTGGTGGGGAGCCGGCGGAAGTTGTGCCGGAAGTGGCCCTGGCAGTGGTGGGAACCTCGCCCGGCCCTCGCCCGGCCCTCGCCCCAGAGGCCGCCGACTTCCCAGTCCCCGAGGTGAGTGATCTGGGGCGGCGCCGTGTCAGGGAAGACTCGGCCCCTGCTCCGTGCCGCCGCGCCTGGACTGCTGCCCAGCGAGCGTCCGCGGGGCCGTGCGGCAGGTGGCCTAGATCTCCTTGCCGGTGAGTGAGGGGGCCTCGGCCTCTTCTCGGGGAAGAATCGGCTCTGTGTCAGTCAGGCGGGTTTGGGAAGGGACACGGGCAGGCGACTGCAGGACTGGCGACAGCAGAGATGAGAGCTCGCCAGCTCCTAGAGTGGGGCTTCCTGGCCACTTCCTCCTTGAGCCCCTCTAATACTCGTTTCCTTGAAATCACCTTTTCCCTGCTTTAACTTTATGCAGCAGCGACTTCTTTGTTCTGTTTTGTTTTGTTTTGTTTTTGAACCAGGGATTGAACTCGGGGACACTCGGCCACTGAGCCACATCCCAGCCCTATTTTGTATTTTATTTAGAGACAGGGTCTCACTGAGTTGCTTAGGGCCTCGTTAAGTTGCTGAGGCTGGCTTTGAACTCGCGATCCTCCTGCCTCAGCCTCCCAAGTCGCTTGGATTACAGGCTTGCGCCACCGCGCCCGGCCCAGCAGCGACTTCTTGACAAGGTGACCCACCTAGCCCAGACCACCTCCCAAGAACTTGTGAAAGCCATCCTCCTCCTCCGCTCACAGCCTGACTTTCCTGACCCCCACAGGGAAGAAGTCCCAGGATGATGTCAGAGTTCCCTCCCTCTGCACCCCTCAAGCCACAAGTCCCAGGACTAGGGGCCTAAAATACCCCCACCTCCTTACCCTCTTCCTGATCTCTGACAGGGATCCCCTACTCTGCCCCTTCTCGGCATGAAGTAGGCAGATAGGATGACGTCACCCCAACTCATATGCCCGTTCAGAGCCTGGAAGGAAGGATGTGGACAGTAGGCCCCAGGGACTTCCATCCTCTACAACTGTTCCCCTGCCTGCCCTAAATGAGCCCACCACCAAAACTCCTCCCATGAGGCCCTGCTAAACCCTAAAACCTGGACCCTGTTGGAGCACATCACCCTCTGTTGCCTACTAAAGCACCACTGATCCATTGAGGTCCATCTCCATTTCCTCTTCTTTCTGTATTCTTTTTCATTTGCTTTCAGTTGTGAGTTTCCATCGATATTTTTCCAAATCCTAAATTCAACTTAGACTCTCACCGTTTTTTGAGGTCCACTCTTGTGAACTGCTTCACTACTTTGTAACCAGACTAAACTGCGTGCTTGTATAGAGGCTCTGATTCTCCCGGCAGCACTGGCTGCATCAGGCCATAACACCACCCGGTCTAACTTAAGTGGTTCCTTGCTTAGGACATGACATATCTCAGCACTCAAAACCCACCCCAAAATGCCTTGAATCAGTTTTTTTTTTGTGGTGCTGGGGATTGAACCCAGGGCCTTGTGCATGCAAGGCAAGCCCTCTACCAACTGAGCTACATCCCCAGCTTGAATCAGTTTTATCCAAATGAATAACTGCATAGTTCTAGAAGCAGCGAACTAAGGTCAGAGAATCCCTAATGTTGCTGCCCTTGCTCACCCTCTGTCTGCCGTCCTCAGGTGATACTCAGAGGCTGTTTCCTGGCCCTCAGGCATTGACTTGAATCCTTGAAATCAACGTTCTTAATCACACACACACCTTTCCACCTGCATTGCCGTGCACGGGGCGAGCTCTGCTGTCCTCCGGGTGTGTCTGAGCAGTTCTGTCCATTGATGATCGTGCTTTGCAGTACGTCTCTTGTCAAACTGTGTTGGTGCCCACCTCCTCCGAAGTTGCTGAGTTTTCTTGTGGATGCATGTTGAATATATAGTTTTTCTGTATACAGTCATATTATTTGACATTTTTCCTTTATTATGATATTGTGATAAATTGTTAATTGATTGCTTAGCATTTTGTTGTAAAAAATAATGTATGCGGAAAATGCATGAAGTGATTGCATATTAACTGGAACATTCTCGAGTAAACATCATGTGATGTCACCCAGATCCAGGTTGGGAGAGGGCTTCACAGACCCTGCTTGGATGGTGCATGGTGACAGTCCACTCCCTCTGGATGAGGACAGCGTCCTGAATTGTAAGGAGATAATCTCCTTGCTCTTGGTAGCTCTCTCACCGTCCCCACCTCGTGTGTCTGCGTGCACTTGGTGTGTGCAGTGCACTGAATCGTCTGTATTACTCTGGGTCAGGTTCCGTTTTTTCACAGTTGCATTACTCTCGCATGGAAAGTTCACTCGCTTTTCTTGTTCTGGAGCGGGGTCTCCTATGAGGCTCTGGTACTTCTCACATTCACTCTACTGCCAGTGACCATCTGGCGGGCTTCAGTGCTTCTAAAACCTTTTACATGGACATCACCTGCATTTGGATGTCCTAAAGAATCTTGGAGTTTTGAGATGAAACTCGATTCACTGCTTCTGCTGCAGGTGGGGTCTGTGCAAGCTGCAGGCCTCGCTAGCCAATAAGTGTTGGCGCTCTCAGTGGTGGGCCATGCCCTCCAGTGGGCAGCAGACCCCAGCAACTCACCATCCATTTCTTCTTTCTGGGTTCTTGTCTCAGGAATTCGAAAAATGAAATCCAGAGAGCAGGATTAGTGAGTGTAGGAGCAGGACTTGTTCATGTGCGCATAGAAACAGAGCTCCCGCCAGGTGGAGAGGTCCTGACGAGGGCTGCTGTCTGCGTTCCGAGGTAGGGTTGTAGCACTTGGCTCAATGTCACTGATCCAAACCTGCGTTAATCAGGGTTTGAGAAAAGTGCAAATGCTGTTGGTCAGGAATCCCGTTCAGGTTTCCTTACTTCCACTTCCTCCCTGATTCAGGAAGTGGAGGTTTGAGTCATTGAAATGTGTGTGCTCAGTGGTGGGGGTTCTGGAGCTGCATGCTGTGTTGGGTGCTCTGCAGTGGGCACCACACTGAGTGCAGACTGGGCTGCCCAGCTCGCCATGGTGCTGCCCGAGCACCAGCATGGAGACTCCACAGGGCATCTTGCTTTCTGCCTGTGCTTCAGTCCTCCCGGGCCACCACTCTGCCGCTTCTCAGAAGGGACCAGTGGGCTGGCCGCATGGCGTGGTGTCCAGGGCACTACCTCACCAGTCTCATTATCTTGTAATCCCAAGGCTGACCTCTGCTCCTTGCCCACAACCATTTTTTCCAGTTGTGCCCTTCCTTTGACAGGTTTGCATCAATCCTCCAACCACAATGTGAGGATTCCAGATGGATAAGAGCACACAGATGTATAATAAAATGCCTAGGTGATGGGACTTTGGGGAAGATTGAGTCAGGTATGCACTGGTCCAGGTGGCTTGAGGGAAGTGGACAGAGGAGCGGGCCTGGATGGTGGCTAGTGACTGGGGCTGGGGTTGTGGCATTTGCGCTCCTGGGCAGCCTTGTCCAGTTACCTCAAGTGGGTAAGCAGGGAGGGCAGGGGGCATGAATCTGTGTCTGACATAAAAACCGAGTCAGCCTATTTATTATAATCTATCCCCAGTGACTGAAATGTGTCACCTCACTTGTGTGTGTGTGACAGATGAATCTGTGTGTGACTTTTGAAGGCCACCTGCCCAAGAAACATCCAATCAAGATACACAGGTCTTGGTAGAGCATTTGGAATCAGGACCCTAGAGCACTGGAGAGAGCCAGGGAAACATGTCAGCAGGGCTCTGTGGCCCCTTTTCAGTTATTTCAGCGATGTCGTGAACACTTGGACCCTCTGTCTCCTCTGGGGTTACTGGTGAGACCCAGCCAGCAGGCTGCCCTTTAAGGGACCGTGACTCCCTGGCTGACCAGTGTTCAGGCCTGGGCCAGTGGTCATCAGCTGCTCTGGGCTCAAGGGAGCAGTGTCCCTCTCGTGAATCAGCTGGACGTTAGCCATGATTAGAGCGCGTTTACATTTCCTGGCAACTCCATGGCCAAGTCTGGAGGACGGCACCATGTGTGCCCAGAACGGTGCCTGTGCTCCGTGACCGTGAGAGGAGCGTGTGACATGGCAGGAACCCACAGGCCTGTGGACGGACACGGGGCAGTGAGCAGGTGAGATGAGACCGAGCACTGGCGAGGGAGGACAGGTGTGTTTGAAGGAAGGCCCGGGGAGGACAGAGCAGAGGAACCAGAGCTCCTCGGGGTGACTTGTGCGGAAGCGTCTGTCGCAGGTGGGTTCCTAAGGCCCCAGTTAGCCAGATGGTCAGAACCAAGGCTTACGGAGAGTCCACTCAGAAGCCCAGCGCTGCGAATGCTGCCAGGAGCTTCGTGTCTGTCATTAGTTCTAGGGGGCCTAAGTCCAGGCTGAAAGGTGGGAGAAAGCTGCACTGGGTGCCTCCTCTGGAGCCCAGTGTCATGTGGTTTGAAAATGAATCGAGTGTCTCGGGGACTGGAAATCACATCTGGGGCTCCCGAGAGGTAAGGAGTTCCTGATGAAGCCCTATGGAGGCCTCCGCAGGAAGGCGTCCCCTGGGACTGGGAAGTGACTTCCATGGTCAGAGGATAGGGAACAGAGTGGTGGAGGGGAGCAGGGACCCCATGAAGTCTGTCCTCGGGGCCAGGCTAGGGAGAAGCGCTGGGGTCTGCCCCTTTGATCATGTATGTCCATATTCATCTCAGAAAATGGAGCCGTTTTATCTGCCCGTGAGCTGAGCCCCTGAGCTGGGCTTTTGCAGGCACAGCTGAGGATCCTTGGTGTACATTCAGGTAACTGAAGCAGCAATGTCCCGAGTGCTGTGTCCTGAGCGCTGGCCCTGCGTAAGACACCGTGTCATTGTCCTTGGGTCCCGATGGCTATGCTGTTGTTAATGACTTGGGAAGCCAACACAGTCCTGATGAGGCGGTTGGCCAGTGCGTCCTCCTGTGCTAGAAGGTTCAAGCAATCAGGCCGACCTGGTTACTGGTGGAGAGCTTTCCCTGACCGCTCGCCCGGTCCTGAGGCTCACCAGGTGGCCGGCCGCTGGTCCGGAGAGGGGGACCTGCTCCTCCATCTCTGCATCTGGCGATAACGGGACAGAGAAGCCGCCCCTGCAATAGGTGGGCCAGCCCGAGGCCCAGGTTTGCATCTGTCATAAGCACCATTTTCATTTCAGAAAGGAGACCCGTGGGCCCCAGGCCTGAGGGCAGGCTGCTGCCTGGACAGCTGCGTGGGACCCGTCCAGTCATGGGCAGTGGCCAGCCAGGAGAGGGGTGCAGCGTGGACGCTGCCAGGGCTGGGGTGTGGCCAAGGACCGCCCAGCGGGGCGCCGACGTCAGTGGGCAGGCCGGGCAGGTCCCAGCAGCCCGCGGCCCAGACGCCCGCACACCTTGCGCAGAGGGGACCATCGAGCGCAGGCAGCCCCGCAGCAGAGGATGGTGAGTGTGGCCGGGGGCGTCCGCTCCTCTCGCTTTCCGAGAGCCCAGAGGGTGGGCGAGGGGTGTCCCAGGGAGCCCGACCTGCCTCTGCCCAAGACTGGGCCCTGCGTGGGGGTCTCTGCCCACCGAGAGTCAGCACCCTGGGGGAGTCCCGACGGCCAGCAGTGCGGTCATGGAGAAGGAGAAACCAGCCCTGCTCGTCCCCCCGACTCTCGGCACCAACCCCCGCCTCGCAGGGCCACATGCAGACAAGGCAGGGCCTCCAGCCATGTCCTTTGGAGGGTGTCCCGGCGTTTGGGAACAGGTGGCGAGAGCCGCGCCCACGTGGTAGGGTGGCCGGACTTGACCTCGTGTCAGAGCGTCCGAGGCCAGCTCAGAACTGCCCCTCCCTGGTCTGTCCCCTGCAGTGCTCTGATCGGCTACTTGACTCTCAGTTTCCAACAAATCCAACATGTATTTAACCAACAGCTTGGAAAGAGGAAATAGTTCTAGAGAGGAAAGCAAGAGGTGAATTTTGTGGAAAAAAGTTCCAGTCCTGTTCCGTTTGCTCAGTGGTCTGTGCCCGTTTTCCCCCTGTTCCTCCTTGGCGTGTGGTTAAGCTCACATCTGTTGTTTTCCTCTTGGTGATGACAAATGGCCTTCCAGGGTCTGGCCTTAAGAATGCTGCAGGGAAAGAACCTTAGACAAACAGAAAACCCCCAGGGGCTGCGGAGAGCGGAATACCTTAACCCACAGGGGTGTGGAGCACAGATGGGAATAGGGGGGCTCGCCAAGTGAGTCATGCCCTTCACAGAGTGGGGGATTTGTGACAGAGGATAATTCAAGACTGGGCTTTAGAGGCTAGTACTATTCTTACGTCATGAAACTTAAAGCCACCTAGAAACACTGAAATTTGATTGTTTTTAAAACCTTTTGTTTCTGTGGACATAATTGAGTAGCATCTTCTGAAAGAACCGTATTTGTGTGTTTTCTTCTCCAACTGTGAAAAGTGCACGAAGTCTTCTTTTGTCCTTTGTATGTAGACAGTGGGTTTGAGTGATTTGGGTTCTTTAAACTCTGGATTTTATTTCATTTAAAACATCCATGGGAGTCCAACAGGAGTGAATGACCAGCAGGGGGCAGCAGGGTCTCCAAGCTAAGGCCAATCTCAGCCTCCAAAGGGAAGAAAATTAAGTTAGTTCTTCCTGGGTGGCTCCTGTCCCGCAGGAATCCCTGCCTGCCCAGCCATCTGCCGTTATGCGGGAGGAGCTATGGAGTGTCCTGCTATCTAATGCCCACCTGTCTTATCCTCCTCTCCATCTCAGTGTGCTCCAAGTTGTACTCTTCATTCTCCACCATCCTCCTCCTCTGTGGCCTCACGTGACAGCTGCAAACCCTTGAGGTCTCCCTTGATACTTTATTCCTCTCTCAGTGGGCCCTCCGTCCCCTCACATGTTGCCCTCAGTCCTCTGGGAAACGTGGTCGGCTGCAGATCACATCCAGAATCGAGTGTGCACGTCACCACCACTGCCACGCCCCCGTCAGCCCACCGTCTTGTCTCACCTGATTACAGCAACAGTGTCCAAAATCTGCTCCTCGTTCTGTGCCCAAGGTGATCAAGGTCGCAGAGGGATATTGTGTTGGCTCAGGTCATTTCCTGCTCAGAACTCTGAATAACCCTTGTGTCACTCGGCACCAAAGACGCAGTCTGTGCCAGAGAGGGCAAGTCCTCCCGCCGCCATGTCGGTCCCCAGCTGCTCTCACCTCCTCCTGCCACTCTCAGCTCCCGGCACACCCGTTCCACTAACTTCCAGCTGCACTTAAGTATCCGCTGCCTGCTTCTCCACAGAACCTGAGCTCCGGCTGTCAATGCCACTTTTCCTCTTCCTGTTCATTTCTTTTGTTTTTGCTCTGTATTTTGTACTTGCCATGACCAATTACATTAGGCATCTCTCTGAAATATTGTATTGTTCCTGATCCAGAAGGCTCTATTTTGAAATTTAATCACAAAATGGGATGCTTAGGGTGCAGTAAAGAATTAACCTTATTCAAAAGACTGGTCTGAGTGTTGCCCTTGGCCCCTGGGTGGCAGGTAGGACATGCACTTTAGTACACAGGGCAAGGAAAAACGGGGGTCTAATCGCAAAAAAGCATCGTGAGCCCCTCATGGGCCTGCCCGAGCCCAACTCCAGTGTCTGCACGTCCACATATTCTTAAACTAGCTCAGACAACACATTAGATCCATCGAAGGCCTGCCTGCGTTTCCCCCTGATGGGGCATGTGGCCAGTGAAAAGGTCCCAAACCTCAACAGAGCTGGCTGACCCGGAGAGGCCCCACTCTGGTCAGCTTTTTGTCACTGTGACCAAAATACTTGATGAGAACAACTTAGAGGAGGAGAAGTTTATTTTGGGCTCACGGCGTCAGAGGGTCAGTCCATGATTGACTAGCTCCGTTGCTCTGGGCTTGAGGTGAGGCAGGACATTATCGTGAAGGGTGTGGTGGCAGAAGATGCTCAGCTGTGGCGGCTGGGGACAGTGGGAGGACCCAGGGACAAGCTGTCGTCCAAGGTTGTGCCCTGGTGCCCTGCTTCCTCAAGCCATGTCCCTGCCTACAGTTGCCACCCAGGAGTCCACTCAAGTTATTGATCCAAGTGAATCAATCCATTCACGAGGTCACCGCTCTCGTCATCTGATAATCTTACCTCTAACAATTCCTGCGTCACCCGACACATGAACTTTTGGGGGGACATTAAAGATCCAAAGCATAACAAGCTAAGTAGTGTCACCTCCACACGGAGGCTGCCTCTGACCCCCTCTTCCTGGGGCTTCACTGCCCTCCTTCCCTTCTGAATTTTGGTCCCCTGGGGAAGGATTCTGTGACAATAGCAGACATTAAAGTCAGCATTTGTCTCAACAGTGTCCTCGTGCCGCAGGGGCACGGGTGCCCGTCTGTGGACTGCACGTGCCCCTCACAAGCTGGGTCTCCAGTCTCCGTAGAAGCCCGTGTTGGCTGGCGGTGGGGCAGGAAGACCCGGCCCTTCGTTGGTTCTTATGCAGCAAACCCCAGGCTTGGCCTTGTTGTCCCCGCAGTGCTGAGGGGTGTGCTGGGCACTGAAGGGACGTGGGTTTTGCCACAGGGATTGATGGTCATAAAATGAAAATATTTCTTTCATTCTTATAGCATTTTTCTCGTTTCTCCAGTGTATTCTGGAGTGTTCTAGATCCTGCAAAAAGATCCTATAAGAATGGAAGGGTCTTTCTCTGAGCCTGTGGAGTAGACGGCATGAGCCGAGCACACCCTCCTGAGCTGAAAAACCTCATGGACAGGAGGCTGTCACTGAAGTTCAGTGGTGGCAGACATGACCCAGGAACCCTGCAGGGGTGTGACCTTTATGAATCTTGTGACAGACGAACGTGCGGAGGGGAAACTAGTGGGCAAGAGAACAGCGTTGGAGTGGTGGTGATATGGGGAAGCAGGCCTTCCTGTCAGGCCTGGGAACGAGTGTGAGTGACAGCTGTCAGCAGGGAGAGCCTGGTGACTGTGACAGAGACACGGGCCGTGCACACGTTCATATTAGACTTTTTGTTAAGTGCCTTTTAATAGTAAAAACAAGAAGGGAAGGGTCACAGTCAGCAAGCGGAGCCAAGCTCAGCGTGTGCGCAGGGCAGCTTAAAGTGTGGCTCGGGACAGGGACTGCGGCAAGAGCACAGGGAGACCAGGAGCCCTAGGAGAGAGCAAGTCCTGCCACCTGGACACCACGAGCTTGAGGAAGACCAGCTGTGTGCAGTGCGCCCTGCAGGGGGGGACAAGCGCTGAATGACGGGGCCTGCGCGTGCGGTTGAAGGAGCTGAACTGGGGAGGGCGAGGACGGGCTCCCAGGGACGGGGCGGGGAGACAGGAGGGCTGGGCAGAGGGCACGCCGTCAGCTGCAGGCGGTGGCTTCTCCGAGCTTGGTGACTGTGGTTGATGGTTCTCACTGTGTGCGGGGAATACGCCAGGTGAGGAGCTTACGGGTCCTCACCACCAAGTTCACACAGCTGTGTGCGGTGCAGGGTGTCAGTGAACGTGTCGGTGGTGGTCATTCCACAAGGACGGCACGTCCCTGCACCTTAGATACGTGCCACATTCCTTTCTGAAGGAAACAGACCTGAGAGGTGAGCGTGGTGGCGCAGGAGGCGTGGCCCGCAGGTCGGCCGCAAGCCAGAGAGACCCTGTCTCAACCAGAGACTGAGCCCTTGTCTGGGTGAAGCCCCCGAAGGGAGCACCAGCTGGGAGCGCAGCTCTGGGGGGCGCATCCAGTCCCCAGCACTGCCCGAGAGGAAGGGAGGGGACAGGTCACGACTCAGGAAGTGAGCGCACAGCGGAAGAGTCTGAGGAGACGTGGGGGAGGACGGCAGCGCCGTGTCCCGTGCCCTCCTGTGAATCACGTCCGTCCGTCCCCGTGCTGAGCTTCACTCTTGCACACGTATATGGTTTGTCCTAGGACCCGGTGGCCTTTGAGGACGTGGTTGTGGACTTCAGCCCAGAGGAGTGGGCCCTGCTGGATCGTGCCCAGAGGGCGCTCTACAGAGAAGTGACCCTGGAGACCTGCAGGAACCTGGCCTCAGTGGGTGAGGCCTCACTCCCCTCTGAGTTATGTGGGGATTAAATGCTCGCTGCTTATCTAAGCCTCTTCCAAAACCCCGAAGGTGCACAGGAAGCACATGGGCAGTAAGACTGTCCCCGCTGCCCCTGAGGTGGAACGCCGTGGTCTCCCTGTGACGGCACAGACCCACACGTCAACCTGTGTTGTCCTTTCCGTGTTGTGTAGAAGAGTCAGCGTCCCTTTTATGTCACTCGAGTGGCTCACATTTACGGGCTGCCGCAGAGGCTGGCGTGGCTGAGCGCGTCCCTGGCGGGGAGTTCCGCCCCCAGTGCGGCAGGCGCGAGGAGGGGTCCCGGCCGCAGCGCTGTCCTCAGGAGGGGCCGGTTTCCAGAGTGGCTTCTGAAGAGAGCAGACCCAGCCCCTCTGCTCCCCGCACACACTCCCGCTTTCCCGACCATGGCTGCCATGGTGACACAGCATGGGGACCTCACCAGAAGCTGGCCAGATGCAGCCAGCTGGATATGGCTTCCCAACCTCCAAATCCATGAGCCAAAACAAACCTCTTTTCTTTATAAATTACTAAGTCTCAGGTGTCCTGTTGGAGCATCAGAAAAATTGACTAAGGGCCACGGGGAGGTTTTTTTGCATGAACCCTTGTGCTGATTTTCTGTGTGTGTTAAACCGCCTGCACTTCCAGCTCTTGTGCCTGTTGATAATGAAACCGTGAGGCAGCTGAACTCCTGACCGGGCTTTGCTCACAGCGCTTCCCTCATAGTTGTTCATGCTTTTCTTGCAGAGGATGGCAGTCGACATAAGACCAATGGGTCCATTTCTCAGCAGGATATTTGTGGAGAAAAATTATCCAATAAACAGAAAATAGCAAGGTTCAAGAGAAATGATACTTGGGCTTCCCTCTTAGGACAAAGCTGGGGAGACCGCAGCATTGAAAACAGGCACAACAAACAGGGGAGACATTTGAGGTGAGTTGCGCTTAGAAGAAAAAGCAATATCCTAGTAGAGAATTGCAGTATTTAATGAGAAAATTTAGAAAGAATATAAAGCTATGCATGGGTGCAGTGGTGCTCGCCTGAAATCCCAGTGACCCAGGACACTGAGACAGGAGGATGGCCAGTTAGAGGCCAGACTTAGCGAGGAGGCCCTAATCAGTTTAGACCCTGTCGATAAAGAGGGGTGGGACTGAGAGGTGGCTTAGTCGTTAAGTGCCCCTGGGTTTGATCTCAGGAAGGAAGGGCGGGAAAGAAAGGAGGAGGGAGGGAGGCAGATAAAGCTAGATCCAAAATTATTTAGAGAAGATTCCAGAAATTTTCTTAATGTTATTTGGACATTGAGTATTTGAAAGGTAATTCCGTTGGAAACGATGACCAGGGCCCCGCACGGGCTGTTTTTGCGGTAACGGGCTACGGTTGAACCCTTTCCGGCGCCTTTAGTTTATCCTACTTTGAAATAATTCACACTGGACAGAAAACCCACACTTAACAGAAATAAATGTGACCTCAACACGTAAATGTTGAGAAGTCACCAATACAAAACCGCGAGTGACATGTGCCCGTTTTTAACAGAATCCACATGGCGAGGCGGCTTTGTGCGCGGAGCAAGAGGGACGAGTGTGGGGGTTCCTTCCGCCGGACCCCCAGGCCTGGCCTGCACAGGAGGCCCCCCAAGGCAGCGCGGCGCTACGAGTGCGGCGACTGCCGCAAGGTCTTCACGCACTCCTCGTCCCTGCAGAGGCACCGCAGGATCCACACGGGGCACAAGCCGCACCGCTGCGGCGAGTGCGGGAAGGCCTTCAGCCGCCCTTCCTACCTGCGGACGCACGTGCAGACGCACAGCGGCGAGAAGCCCTACGCCTGCAAGTTCTGTGCCAAGACCTTTCTGCGCCCCTACTCCCTCACGGAGCACGTGCGGACGCACACCGGGGAGAAGCCCTTCGAGTGCAAGCAGTGCGGGAAGCCCTTCAGCTGCCCCAAGTCCTTCCGCGTGCACGTGATGATGCACACCGGGGGCAAGCCCTACGAGTGCAAGCAGTGCGGCAAGGCCTACAGCTGCCCCAAGTCCTTCCGCGTGCACATGATCATGCACACGGGCGAGAAGCCCTACGAGTGTCAGCAGTGCGGCAAGTCCTACTGCTGGCTCACGTCCTTTCAGAGACACGTGAGGATCCACAACGGAGAAAAGCCCTACAAATGTGAGAAGTGTGGCAAGGCCTTTGGGTGGCCTTCATCCTTACACAAACACGCGAGGA
Organism: Glaucomys volans; assembly: GCA_020662805.1. Lineage (NCBI taxonomy): Eukaryota > Metazoa > Chordata > Mammalia > Rodentia > Sciuridae > Glaucomys > Glaucomys volans. The sequence continues at coordinate 37,787 of JAJEJO010003035.1, forward strand.
TGCACGCTAAAAAGAAATCCGTGAACGGTAACAAGACGGGCACCCCCGCAGTTGGCCCCTGCCCTTCCAAAACTGTAAGAATGCAGAATGGAAAGAAGTTCTACCAATGTGAGAAATGTGGGAAGGCCTTAGGCTGGGCCTCTTCCCTCCGCAAACACCTGAGGCGGCACCTGCAGACAGCCGGGAGCGTGAGCCCCGAGGAGGAGGCTCCCGCCGCCCCGTCCTCCCCGTCCTCCCCGTCCTCCCCGTCCTCCCCATCCTCCCCATCCTCCCCGCGAGGCCGTGCGGTGCGCAGAGGAGCCCTGGAAATGTGAGGAATGTGGGGAAGGTTCCGGTGGCCCCAAATCCTTTCGAGGCCATACGAGAAGTCACCTTGGAAAGGAACCCTGTAAATGTAAGTAGTATGTAAACGTCAAAGCAGATTAATTCATGTATAAAGGTCCAGAAAATTAACACCAGGAGAGAAATCTTATTTATAAATATGGTATTGCTCGGTTAATCCCTCATCCTAAAAGTGAAACCCTGTCAAATGAATTGCCGGTTTTCTTGCAAGTCAAGAGAGGTGAGACTTCTTTAAGTACCGTTTCATTTATAGAACACAAAATTTCAACAGTAATTTTTCTTATGAGCTCAGTTGACCTTCTCATTTTGAAGTGTGCTGCACCAGTGAGTAATTTTCTGCGTGTCTTTCACGTTTCCGGTGTGATTTTGTAGTTTGGGTTCCTCCGCCCGCGTAGGGCCTTGCTCCATGGAAGGTGGCGCCTCTTTCCATGGCCTTGCTTGCCTGTGTTCCAAGCAGAGTGTCCGTCACCCAGCACGTAATTCCCACCTTTATATTTTTTGAGAAAACTAACAATTTTGATGTTAATGCTTTTTTATTTAAATGAGGTACATGTTATCAGGAAAAATAACATTTGCTCTAGGATTATAACTCTATTTATAGATCCTTACAGCCGCTGATTAGCTGGACCGTGAGCAGTTGGCAGGAGTGTGCGGTAGGCAGAGGGCCTGCGGGGTCTGGTGTGAGGCGCTGTCTGCACCTGATGCCGCTGCTCCTGCCGCCTGCTGGGGACTGGACGGTAGGTCTGAGTCGGGAAGACAGGCCTGACACCTGGGGTAGAGACCGCACTGCAGGTGTGGCGTTCACACGGGTGAGGCAGGGACTGCGTCTCCCAGGATGCCTCTGCTGAGATTCCGTGGTGCCCGGCTGGCAGGAGGATTGGAGGGGACAGCTGCTTGGTTTGTCAGGCACAGGACACTGGCAGTACCTGTGCGTGGACCCCAGGGTCTGGCCATTTCCCTGAGTAGAGCCCATCAATCAAAAGTGCCTTCACGATACAGACAGCTGCCTGCCTTCCATTCTGTTAGAGCTGCGGCTTCCACACGCATCCACGCAGCTTTCCCTTCACGGACGCACCTCCACGGTCAGACGTCCAGCCTGGTTTCCCTCCGAGTTCTGTGCAGTCCACAGCCACTGGTTCAGGAAGTCCTGGTTGGTCATCTCAGCAGAGGCCTGGCTCCTTTTTGTCATCGTATGTAAAGTCAATGTCATGGAGAACACCTCGTTCTCTCGACACTTCTCGCACCTGTGCTCCTGATCCTAGCAGGACAGACTCAGTAACGCAGCCCTGAAACCCCTGGGGTTGTCCTACTGCATTAGTGAGAGGCTGCCCGGACCCAGTACTCCCAGGAGAGGAACAGCCACATTACTGTCACGGGGCTGACTGCGCTGGACACTGTCCCTCAGTATGTGTTCAGTAGTTGTTTGATTATATGTAACTGAAACAGAATTTGTTTGAGAAATATCCTGTTAACTGCATTTTCAAATAAGTTGTACATAGATGTTTCTGAATATGTGATGTTACATCCTGATAAACCTGTCTTGAAATATTGTCAGTTGAAAGTGCACTTGATCCACCTCAGTACCCAGCTCACAGAGGAGCCCGCGGTACTCAGCGTGCTCAGAATGCTCACGTCGGCTTACAGCTGGGCAGAACCGTCCGACACAAGGCTGTGTGACGGAAGCGTGGAATGTCATGCACTTTATTGAATTCCTCTATCCAAAAAGTTCCAGCAATACAGTATACTGTGAAACTTGTTATTTGTCCTCTGATCACACGGTGACAGGGAGCTGTGGCTGACTACCAGTATGAGACTTGTACTGTGTATATGGACCAGGAAACAATGAAAATGGAACATCCAAGGAATGGTTTCACTGAGTGTGCCTGCGTCCTGCCTCACTGACGAGTATCCCATGAGGCCCGCCATGTAAGTCAGGCTCACCTGCTACACAGACAACAGAGCGCTCTGAGAAACAGCCAGACACGTTGTGTGCTGACAAATGCCTTTAGTTTTCACTTACGGAAAGGATAAATGGAAACCATGAATCGTCAAGTCCCTTTGTAACTCTGTGGATCTACCTTCCCAGCCAGCTGCACTCAAGGTTAGGCACTTTTCCTTTTAGTAAATGTATTGTTACAATTTTACCAAATCACTCCTTACTCATTCATAATAGTAAGAACTTTAAAAAGGTTTATTTATTAGATTTCATACTAAATAAATCTAGTAAAAGATATAAAAGAATCATAATAAAATAAGTCTAAGCTTTCTGTGATCTGTCAAGGCAGAATGAAACAGAACATGGGCCATGATGTGAGAGGTGCTCAGGAATGCAGGACGAAGGATGTGGGCCCCAGCAAATGAGCGACCACCTAAACCACTTACACTGATGCTTTAAAACAAGACTTAGACGCTGTTTCCAGACCTGGCCCAGGTGTTGGTGTATAGTGAGCACTTCCTTTGTTGAGTTAATAGTAATTATCCCTCATGAAAATGAACATATTAGCATGTTCAGCCTCATTTTTACAAAAGTTAAAAGTTTTAAGGCAAACTATGAAACCAGCCTAGGTGTTCATCAGTGGGTGAATGGATAGAGGAAACGTGGTATGTAAACACGATGGAGTTTATTGAGCCATAAAGAAAATCAAATTATGTCGTTTGCAGGAAAATGGATGGAACTTGAGAGCCGTATGCTAAGTGAAACAAGCCAAACTCAGAAAGCCAAGAGTCATGTGTTTTCCCTCAGGTGGAAGCTAGAGAGGAAAGAGGAAAAGAAAGATAGGAGGCTCTCATGAAAACTGAAGGGAGATAAGTGCAGTCAAGGAACCAGGGAGAGGAGAGGGAAAATGGAAATACTGGGGAGGGTGTTGGCCAAATCGTATTGTTGTATTATGTGCACCTACAAATATGTAAGGACAAATCCCACCATTGTGTACAACAGTCATGAACCAATTAAAGTATGAAACAATGTTTTGAGGCTGGAATATTTATTTATGACATTGGACCCTGGTATCCAAGGGCACACTGATTTAGACAACCTGATTAATAACCTTGTGAGAGAATTTTACATTTCATGATACAGTTCGCATTATCATTTCGCTGCTCCTACTCGTTCAACTAAGACGACTCATCTGGAGAACAGTGCCCCACGTTTGAGGGAGCCTGTGGCCATCTGCACGGGGCAGCCCATCGCAAGTCTTTCCCTATGAGCAGAGCCACCTCGGACCAAGTCCACGAAAAGACAGGATTATAGATGGTGAGCTGCGAACCACCAAGGAACAGCTGGCATGAGCTGCACACAAGCTTGTTTTTGAGGGGGAGGGTCCTGGGGATTGAACCAGGGGAACTTACCACTGAGTCGCATCCCCAGCCCCTGTTAATTTTTCAGTTGTAGATGGACACAATAGCTTTATTTTGTGTACTTTGTAGATGATGCTGAGTTTGAACCCAGTGCCTCACCTGCTAGGCAAGCGCTCTACCCCTGAAGTACAACCCCAGTGGGCCCCAGCCCTTTTTATATTTGATTTTGAGAAAGGGTCTTATTAAGTTGCTGAGGCTGGCTTTGAATTGCCATCCTCCTGCCTCAGCCTCCCAAGCCCCTGGGGTGACAGGCCTGCACCACCTTGCCCGACTGAGTTTTAATTTTTAAGTGTAAATTTTTAGTGATCCACAATGCTTTCATGGGCATTGCTCCCATATGCTGAGACATTCTGCACCTCTTAGAAGAAGGAAAAAATACAGTTTTGTGTCTGAAGTGCAAAGGAGATTCAGGGTTGTCTCTGCTTTTCAAGGCACTGAGGAAGTGAGTGCCAGTTCCTAATCAGTAACCACATCCGATCCCCGCTTCCCAGGGGAGGCGCGGGGTCACAGTCCCGCACGAGCTGCGGCACCGCGCGCTGCACTCTGGGGTGAGGAGCTGGCTCTTGCTGCCGGGTCAGGCACGGAGTCCAGGGGTCGGGGTCCAGCAGCAGGGCGGGGGCGTCCGAACCTGCACCAGGAGGGCGTGCGGACCCTGCTGTTACCCGGCAGCCCTGGGTCGCAAGCTACACCTCCAATGGTGACTCACCGCTTGGGACAAATCCAGAGAAAATGGAGACACAAAAACCCTTGTGCCAAGGAGGCGCCGACCGGCAGCTAACCCAAGGGCTCGGCCCCAGCCGTCCCTGCAGCGCAGCGAGCCGCAGTGGACGCCCGGCACTCGCAGGAGCCCGCCTGAGTCCCACGCCGGCGCCCTGGACTCCGCACCGCACCGCACCGCACCGCACCGCACGTGGCTCCCAGCAGGCGGCTGGCCGCCCTCCAGCCCGCGTCCGCTCGAGTGCGAGTGCGCAGGCGCGGCATCCGACAGGTCGCGTCCCCGCGGCGCCAGCTCGGTCAGCGGATGCGCTCTGGAAAAAGCGCACAGAGGAGCCGGAAGTGCTCTTGAGCCCTCCGGGGTCACGCCGCAAATCCTGATTTTCGGTTCCGGCCGGCTTCCTCACCCCGACGCCCCTTCCTGGCGCAGTGAGCGGTTTCGAGCTTCAGCAGCACCGCCTTCCTCCGAGAGCACGTGGCGGACACGGCGGGTTCCGACCCCAGAGCAGGACGGCCGCACGGAGGAGGGTCGCGCCAGCGAGATGGATAGCCAGGCCTCCAGGCCAACTCAGAGTTACCCAATCCGGGGACGTGCACGCTGGTTGGAAGGTTCTGTTTCAAACGAGCCGGTCTTTTTAAGCACGGCCATTAAGGGGACTCAGATGTGCACGGGCGCTTTTCCGTCCCTGTCCGGGAAAGAGTGCAATCAGCAGCCTGAAATCTACTGCAAATGAAGAACGAGGAAGACTTTTAAAGACCAGATGCACCAATTATGATATTTAATGAGCAAAAATGGTTACAATGAACTTGGGCTAATAAGTGTAGACCAATGAGTCTCAACCAGGGACAATTTTGTCATCCAGAAAACGCTTGGCAACGTGTGAAGATGTTTTGGATGCCATGATTTGTTACGCTTGGAACTGTTAATGCCATTGAGTGCATAGGGGCCAGAGCGCTGCTAGCCGTCTTATAATACAGGACGTCCACTTCCCCCAACCAGGTTTGAAAAACACATACAAAGAACATGTTTTGAATAAAAATAAATGGTAAACAAAACACTGAGGAAACATTTTCCACAGAATTCTGGATGAAAGATTAATATGAGTATTTTCAAGCCGGGTGTGGTGGCGCACGCCTGTAATCCAAGCGACTTGGGAGGCTGAGGCAGGAGGATCTCGAGTTCAAAGTCAGCCTCAGCAACTTAGGGAGGCCCTAAGCAACTCAGTGAGACCCTGTCTCTAAATAAAATACAAAATAGGGCTGGGGATGTGGCTCAGTGGCCAAGTGTCCCTGAGTTCAATCCCTGGTTCCAAAAAAAAAAAAAAAAAGTATTTTCAAATGTTTATGAGTCCAAAGCAAAAGATAAATACTATAATAAAAATGTGTAAAGGTAAGCTGGACATGGTGGCCACACCTGTATTCCAGAAACCAGGATGGCTGAGGCAGGAGGATCACAAGTTTGAGGCCAGCCTCATCAATTTAGTGAGACACTGTCTCACAAAATATAAAGGGCTGAGGATGTGGCTCAGTTTTAAAGCACCCTGAGTTCAATCTACAGTACCAAAAAAAAAAAAAAATGTGCAAAGACTGTACACAGAAACTTTAAAGATGCATATTAAATATACTGCTGCCAATTTTTTTCCTTTTTTTCCCCACATATTTTATTGGTGCACTATAGTTGTGCCTGAAGATGGGATTTGTTGCTACATATTCATGCATGCACATAAGACGATATAACTTGGATAATATCTCTCCCCAGCTCTTCCCCCTCCCTTCCCACCGTCCACCTCCTGGTCCCTCTTTTCTACTGATTTCACTTTGGTTTTCATGAGACTCCTCCTTTCATTTTTTCTCTCTAGCTTCCACATATGAGAGAAAACACATGGCCCGTGACCTTCAGCGTTTAACTTACTTCATTTAACATAATGGTCTCGGGTTCCATGTTTCTGCAAATGGCACAAATTCGTTTTTCTTTGTGGCAGAATATAACCCATCGTGTATGCACACCACATTTCTCCTTATCCATTCACCCACTGGGTGACGCCGAGCCTGGCTCCCTAGTCTGGCTATTGTGGATTGTGCTGCTGTGAACTTGGGGATGCAAGTGTCACTGCAGAATGGTGACGTTGACCCTTCAGGACTGAACACCAAGGGGTGGTGTGTGGGTCCTACAGTGTCCTGTTGAGGAACCTCCATTCTGATTTCCATAGTTGGTGTCGAAAGATCCCAGAAAATCACTCCCGACCCAGGAACTCACACGAGAGATTTTATTTTTATTTTTATTTTTATTTTTTATTTTTATTTTTTTGGAACCAGGGATTGAACTCAGGGACACTCGGCCGCTGAGCCACATCCCCAGCCCTATTTTGTATTTTACTTAGAGACAGGGTCTCACTGAGTTGCTTAGGGCCTCGCTAAGTTGCTGAGGCTGGCTTTGAATTCGCGATCCTCCTGACTTAGCCTCCCAAGTCGCTTGGATTACAGGCGTGCGCCACGAGAGATTTTAATAAGCAGAAGAAGGGAGTGTCTGCCCCTAAGGGCAAGAGAGAGAGAGAGAGAGCAGGTGGCAGGGAACTACCCATAAGTAGTGGAAGCCCACAGGCTCATTGGACCAAGGACCGACAGGAGAGTTAATGATCTAGATTGTAAATGGTGTGGGGGGAGGGGCAGAATCAGGAGAAATGGCTGCATCCTCATTCCCTTCATTCCCCCATTTTTGTTTTTATAAAACGATATGGTTTTTTAAAAAAACCCATAAAAAAGACCCATCTTCAGTGACCACTTCCTGCTGGACGTGGGTGTAGAACTGGTTCAGGGAGGAGAGGTCATTGTAATAGGTGGGGTTGGGGACTGATAGTCCCCCCGGGGAATGCACTTGTAGCCAGGCTCTGATTCATCCTTTATCAGGTCCTGATAGTCCTGTGACACAAGCTGGACAGATCTATTGGGGAAAATCCAATAGTTAGGAAAATGGCAGACAGGGCGAATGTCAGGGAAAGCAAGAATGCAGCCGGCAGTCCAGTCCTTGTGGCTGGTGTGGTTGGCTGGTGCCTCGGTGTTCTGGTCCTTGGCCTCCAGAATGGGAAGAAGGGCAGAGGGATTGATGGCCTTCAGCCTGAGGCGGAGAGGCCCCACTGGGGTGGACGAGTATTGGTTTGAAGAAGCCTGAGGGGTAGAAGCTGGAGAGGGGTTTGTGGATTGAGAGCAGACCTTAACCCAGGAAATGTGTAGACACCCTGGTGAACCTCACACCTTGACAGCTGTTGGTGTGGCCAGGATCACCATTTGGGGTCCCTGCCGTTTGGGAGGTAGAGGGGCTGTGGCCTCCTGAGGATGAGAGGTCAGAACTTGGCCTCCTACTTGAAGAGGTTGAGCCAGGGAGCCAGACAAGGGAGGAGCTGGCGTAGCCCCATAGGAATGCCCCAATGTGGCTCAGGAGAAGGAAGAGGGGAAGGAAGGGGCACTGTCCTGGGGGGAGGATGGGACGACTGTCCATCAGCTCAACAGGGGAGACATTGGCAGGTTTCTTTGGGAGTGAGTGAAGATGCAGAGGAGCAAGAGGCCGGAGTTTAACCCAGTCGAGATGATGTTCCAAAGAAAGTTTGGTGAAGACATTTTTTAGAGTTGGGTTTGTTTGTTCTACTTTACCTGATGACTTTGGGTTGTGGAAATACCAAGGGACCCAAAGGCCTTGGCGAGTTGTTGGGAAGCTCAGGAGGTGAGTTCTGGCCCATTATCTGATGGGAAGGAGGTAGGCAGTCCAAGGCGAGGAACAAGCTCATGAAGGATGAAGGTAGAGACCGTGCCCTTTGGATGGAGGTGGGCATGGCTTCAACCCATCCCGAGAAGGAGTCTACCATGACCAAAGGTATTCAGACTCTCTTGCTGTGGGCACGTGAGTGAATCAGGCTGCCAGTCTCCCCCTGGAAGGACGCCACGGGCCTGGTGAGTCGGAAAAGTGGGGGGCCCGACAGCTGTAGGACTGGCTCGTAGGCAAACTTCACATGTGGAGGAGAGTCCTTCAGAAGTGAGGTGTCAGAGGAGGGGACTTGCAGACGAGTCTTAGCGAACTGTGAGAGTGAAGAAAGGCTGGGCTGGACTGGACGGTGGAGGTAGGAATGTATCTCCCTGTTGGGGGGGTGCTGGGGGTGAGGGCTCATGGAGAGCCATGATGGGGGCTGGCATGGATGACAGGGCAGATGAATGGCTGGTCTGTCTGGTGGGCTTGGCAAGGTCCAGGCCTGTGGTTGCTGGGAGGCCAACAGCCTCAAGGAGGTTTAGGATGTGGCTAGAGTTGGTGACGGAGTCCCTTTTGTGGTCAGAAGGCCCCTCTCTCCAAATAGCAGCATGGGAAAGGATAATGTGAAAAGCGTGTTTGGAGTCAGTGTAGACCGTGGGGGATTCTCCCTTTGCCAGGGCGAATGCGCGGGTGAGGGCGATTAGTTCCGCCTGTTGGTTGTTGGTGGCATTAGGTAGTGGTCCTGACTCTACAACCTTCTCCAGGGGGACAATGGCATATCCAGCCTGTCAGATCCCTTCATGGAGAGAAGAGCTCCCGTCAGTGAACCATTTGAAAGCAGGGTTGTGTAAGGACCCTCCTGATCACTGGAGGGGCAGGGGAGTAACTCTTCCAGCCGTGGGTTGCTGAAGCATATATGTTGGAAGGTGGGGGTAAGAGGGTAGCTGGATTTAGAGGAGGACATGTCTTAAAGGAAATGGAAGAGTCCTCAATAAGAGAAGTCTGCAAGACTAACACCCGACAGGGCGGTAGAGTTTGCAGACCCTTATAAGAAAGAAGCTCAGACAATGACGTGAGAGCACTTCAGAGGGAGCCCCAAAGAGGACCTATTTTGATTTATGGATTAAGACAAATGCTGCAGCCAATACCCGAAGACATGGTGCCCAGCCTCTTACTGTGGGGTCTAGCCTTTTTGATAGGTATGCCACTGGGTCAAGGGTGGGACCGGTGCCCTAAGATCCCCAGAGTGAAACCACTTTTCTCAGAGACAAACAGGTGAAAGGTCTGGTGATGTCAGGGAGGTGCAGGGCTGGGGCTTGAAGAAGGGCTTTCCTTAGGGTCTGGAAAGGGGATTCTACTAGGTTGAGCAGAGGTTCAGTGGGAGCTCTTTGAAGCCTCGCACAAGGGGCTACCAGGATGGAAAAATTTGGGATCCAGGATTGCAAATAACCTGCTAGCCCTAGAGAGGAAAGGATTTCTTCCTTGGCATATGGGGTGGGCAGGTCCTGCAGCAGTGCTTTTCCCTCTACAGTGATGGCCTTAAATCCAGGTGAGAGGCTGACTCCTATGTAAGTAGGTAATTACCTGAAGGAGGGAAAGCTGTACCTTTGATGGAGAGACCCTATAACCTCTGTCAGCCAGAAAATTTAGAAGCTTAATAGTGTCTCCTTGGGAGTCCTCGAGAGGATGGGAGTGTTGTAAGGTGAGTTGGGGCACAGAAAGTCTTTCTGCCTTGAATCCTGGAGGACTGGTTGAGGCCCTAAGAGGCTGCTTTGGGGAAGGGGATGTTGGGCCTGGGCTGGGTAGGACGTTGGGTCCTTCAGGTGATGAGTACGGGTGAGCATCTGGCTACAGACCTTGGGGTCAACAAGGGAGGGAGGCAGGGGACATGCAGACTCAGGTTGGGTTGTATGTTCCTGCAAGGTCGTAAGGAGAGGACTAGCAGACGAGCCTTGGTGGAGGCGCCTGGTGGGTGAGAAGGAAATAGAGACACCCAGTTTGGCTAGGATGTCCCTTCTCAGGAGGGAACTGGGACACGTAGGGATTATCCCAAAGGAATGAGCGAGGCAGAGTCTGATATGGCAACTTATTAGAGGGGTTTCTAGGGGGTGGTTTTCCCTCCACCCCGACAATAAGGATTTGGCAGGGGAAGTGGATCCCCAAAACTCCCACTGCACTGAAAAGCTGGCTCCAGTGTCTATAAGGAAAGGGAGCTGCCTGCCTGCCACCGTAAGGGTCACCCAGGACTCCTGAGCGGTGATGGTCGTCGGGTGCAGAAGTCCCAGGCCCCTTCAGTCATCCATTGCCAATCCCAGTAAGTCACCAGGGGAAGAGGCGAGGGTGACCTGGCACTTCTCTGAGCACCAGGGCAGTCCACTGCCCAATGTCCCAGTTGGTGGTGTTTTGGACAAGGACCTGGGCGCTCCTGGGGGTTGGGCAGGCTCTTGCCCAGTGTCCCTCTTTCTGCATTTGAGGCATGGGCCTGGGGGCCTTCTGGGAGCTAGGGTGCCCCTGGTAGTGGCTGCTGGGCAGGTCCAGCTGGCTGAAAGATTTGGCTAGCATTCGGCATTCCAGTTTTGGTTTGTCCTTCCCTTCCGTTATACACCCTGAACGCCACCACTAGAACCTCTGGCTGTGGGGCGAGGACCCCTGCCAACCACCTCAATTTAGGCTTTATGTCCAGATAGCTTTGGGAAAAATAACAAGTCATGAGTGACTGCCGTCCCCCCAGAGTCTCAGGGTCCTGGTGAGCATATTTGAACTTGGCCTCTGTGAGGCGACTCCGAAGGCGGATGGGCTTTCAGTTGTCTTGTGTTACTTCCTGAAGTTTATCATAATTAATGGGTTTGATGGTGCCTTTCGGAGACCTGCAAGGACACGGGTTTGGAACTCGTCTCCCCCGCAGATGCCCGGTTCCCTTTTATAGTCCCATTGGGGCTCCCCATCTGGTGCGGCTTCAGCCCCAATGGGGTGGGTCGGGGTCGAGTGGTGAACCTCATCTGCATAATTGCACACCTGTTCCCAGAATCTCCTGTGCTCCTCAGGGGTCAAGGTGTTGGACATGATCGTGTAGATGTCGTGCCAGGCAAGGCCATAAGGCTGGGTAGGATACTGAACCTCCTTAAGGAAGTCTGTGGAGTTGGAGGGGAAGGAGCCTAGTCACCTCTCTATCTGGGAAAGATCAGAGAGCGAGCCAGGAACATGGACTCTGATCACTCCCTCCACACGGGCCACCTCCCTTAGGGAGGCTAGAACATGTGTGCGGGACTGAATGGCGGGAGGACTGGGTGGGCTGGGGGGGGAGGCAGAAACAGCAGGGCAAAGGAGATGGAGGGGCAGGGGCCAGAGGGCCTCCTCCGCAGGGGCTGGGATGGGGGGTGGTTTGTGAGCCGGGGCGGAGTCGGAGGAGGAGGAGGAGGGACTGGGAGGGGGAGAAGAAGCCAAAAGATGTTCAGGTTTGCAGGAAGAGTGGAGATCAGGTTTAGTGTGCAAGAAAGAAAAGCTTGAAGATGAAGAACCTTTCCACTTGCCCGCTCGCTCACAGAAGTCGTATAAGTCCTGTAAGACATTGGGATCCAGGGCGCCATTAGTTGGCCTTTCTGATTGATTATCTAAAGGATATTGTGGCCAAACATCATCACACAAGTGAGTAAGTTTTGGAGGCTCTAGGTCAGGGGTCAGGTGAAGGGGCTTAAGATTATCTAGTAAACGTCCCAAGGGTGAGTCTGCCGGGATGGAGGACCCAGATCCCATGGTGGAGACTGACGGATAGCCAAGTCAGTGTCCAAGGCGTCCCCAGGTCACGGTTGGCTGGAGATTGGAAGGCAGCATAGTGATGGGAGTCGTCACCCCCATCAGTGTGTGCCGGGCAAAAACCGAGGGGGTTGAGGACCTGGCGCCAGGATTTTCTAGAGGAAAAGTGAAGAGGCTGCTCATGCCCTCTTTATCTCTTCCATAATGACTAGGTACCCACCAGTCAGATAAGGTCAAGTAAGGGGGCCAGTCGTAACTGCAAAAGTCGTGGCTGGGGGAACCCCCACTCCTCAGCCACCTCGAGGGTGCTGGATGATCAACAATCACGTCTCAGTTCAGCAGAGGAGTGTTTTAAGTCGACCTAGAGGAGAACTCACCAATCTGAAAACAGTGGTGGGTGTGGAGGAGAGTGTTCAGGCAAATGGAAGGTGAGACCAGCGTCCAGGGGTCTGGGGTGTGAGATGGGGTTCCACTCGCCTAAGTGGCAGTAGAAGAGCCCATCTGAGTGACAGCACCAATGAGAGCTCCCAGAAAACCACTCCGGACACGGGAACTCACACAGAGATTTTAATAAGCAGAAGAACAGTGTCTGCCCCTAAGGGTGGGAGAGGGTGGGAGACAGGGAGGGAGGGTGAGAAAATGGCAGGGGAACTACCCCTAAGTAGTGGAAGCCCAGGGGCTAATTGGACCAATGACTGACGGGAAAGTGAACAATCTAGATTGTAAAATGGTGTCGGGGGAGAGGGCAGAATCGGGGAGAAACGGCTGCAGCCTTGTTCCCTTCAGTCGCACTAATTTACCATCCTACCAACAGTGTAAAGTGTTCCTTCTTCTCCACACCCTATAGAATTCAATACTGTATTTTGATGACTGCCATTCTGACTGAAGTCAGATGGAACCTCAATGTAGTTTTTTCATTTCCCTAATCGATAATGATGTTATTTTTTCAAATATTCATTGGCCATTTGTATTTCCTTCTTTTGAGATGTCTCAAAAGTGTCAAGCTCATTTGCTCATTTATTAACTGGATTATTTTTTGTATGAGTCCTTGACATGGTCTAGACATTAATCCTGTCAGAAGAGTAGTCACCAAAGATTTTCCTCCCATTCTATAGGTTCTCTTGCAACATTCCTAATTGTTTCCTTTGCTGTGCAAAAGCCTTTTATTTTATACTGTCCCATTTATTAATTTTTGACATTATTTCCTGAGCTTTAGAAGCCCTACTGAGAAAGTCACTGCCTGTACCTACACACTGGAGTGTCGACCCTTCATTTTCTTGTAGGCGTTGCATAGTTTGTGGTCCAATTCCAAGGTCCTTGGTCCATTCTGAGTTGATTTCCGTGCAGGGTGAAGGGGTCCAGTTTCATTCTTGTACATACGGATATCCAGTTTTCCCAGCACCACTTGTTTGAAAGCCTGTCTCTTTTCCCATGTCTGTCTCTGGCTCCTTCCTCTTCCTGGCTCAGACGCCAAGGTGGAGGAAGCTGAGAAGCAGTATAGTGTTGTAGGTTCAGCCACCACACTGGCACAGACTCTGGGGCCACCTAACTGTAAGCCCGCCAGGGCAGGCTTGGGACCAAATTGGTTGGAATATAAACCCCCCAGCAGAGGGCCAAACCAGTCAGACAGAAGTAGCTGAATTAGCTTTATTATTAGACTTTGTGCTCCGGGGGAGATCCCCAGCCCTCCCGGGGGAGATCCCCAGCCCTCCCGGGGGAGATCCCCAGCCCTCCCGGGGGAGATCCCCAGCCCTCCCGGGTGAAAGTCGGAGTGGGAGAGCTGGAAAAAAATCGCACATGGCTTTGGCTGCTCAGGGTCTTTATACGGAGGAAGGGGCTAGCGGTTCTGCCCAGGAAAAGGTGGACCAGGTGGACCTCAGGGTCAGCAGGTCTGCATCTGACTGGTCACCTCTGGCGCACTGCCTAGCTCTTTGTGCTCACAGTGAGTTGTCAGGTGTTCCTTGTGCTTCCTCCCCTGCAGCCGCCCAAGTTCGACCTGACACTAACCACTGTGGGCTGTGAGGGCTGCACTGGAGCGTCACCAGGACCATCAAGTCTGGGGAATTTGAGCCGTGAAGCTCCTTTGGGCGTTCTGACATGGTGGGAGTTGGCTGGGGATCCTGAAAAAGACTTACGGGCAATCCCAAGGACCAAGGCAAGGATGCCATTCATTCCTCCACAAGCCACCAACCCGGACTCTTCACGCCCACCACGGTCTAGCTGCTGAGTACGGGGGAGACCTGGGCGAGCTGGGCTCTGCTCCTCCGCACTCCCACTGCCGTCTGGAGCCCGGCCTGAGGCTCCTGCCTCCTGCAGGCTGTGGACAGCACACTGGTTTCAAGGAGGAGAGCCTGGGATGGCCCGATGTCCCTTGGCAAGGGCGCTGCAGGTCCTAGTCCGCTCGCTTCTCCCGCACGGGGCCCGCCTGCCCGACCCGAGGGCTTGGCCGTCCTTCAGTTTCTCAGGGCGGAACCCCGTGCGGGCGGTAGGAAAGGCCTGGGCCTCGGCTCCGGCGCCGGCGCCCGCTCGGCAGTTTGGCGGCAGCATCCCTGGGCCCTGCGGCCCCTGCGGTTTCAGCCTCCCACCCGAGGGCAGCCACGTGGTGCGAGGAAGCGGAAGCGGAAGCGGAAGCGCACTGCAGTGGGCGGGGCCAGGGCGCAGCCCCGCCCGCTGGGTTCCGGCGTCTCGCGAGAGCGCAGCCTGGGCGGGGCAGAGCGGGTCCCGGGCGGCGAGAAGAAGGGTTAGGGTTAGGGCGGCGCAGCCCGCCATCGCGGGAGGGCTCTTCGGACCCCGCCGCCCTGCGCAGGGGGACGGCGCGGGGGGAGCGGCGGCCGGAGGGGGAGGCGCAGGCGGCCCGCGGTGTTTCCGACCAGCCCGATGCCCGCGCGGGCTCCGCGTTGCCGAGGGCGTCGTGGGGACCCCGGAGCAGACCCTTCCCGCCGCCTTGCTGCGGCGGCCTCAGCGCCAGGGAGGAGGCTGCAGCCCCTTGGGTCAAGCATGGCCCTCCTCCAATGTGGCACTGCTGCCCTGAATCAGTAATTTTTTAAAAAAGAGTTTAAGGTCGCTGGTTTCTGGGTCTTCATCTAAAAGCAAGGTGACTGACAGTCAGAATTGTAGCAGGTGTGATTCTATATATGTGCCAAACGTTTCAGCTGTGCTTTGATTAAAGCACTGGAGAGTGAAGTATTTCATTTTATTAAGAGAAGGAAGGTTTGTTGAACTGCGAGAGGACTGAGCTCGTGATGCAGGCGGGTGAAGGCATTGATTGGACTCCATGCTGAACAGATATCAAGAAAGGTGGCCGGGCGCGGTGGCGCCCGCCTGTAATCCAAGCGACTTGGGAGGCTGAGTCAGGAGGATCGCGAGTTCAAAGCCAGCCTCAGCAACTTAGCGAGGCCCTAAGCAACTCAGTGAGACCCTGTCTCTAAATGAAATACAAAATAGGGCTGGGGATGTGGCTCAGTGGCCGAGTGTCCCTGAGTTCAATCCCTGGTTCAAAAAAAAAAAAAAAAAAGAAAGAAAGGTGTTGGGGCTAATGGTTGGAACCTGCAGCACAGGGGTTGGGAGGCACCGAAGCTGTCGCTTTGGCCCATGATTTTTCTATTCCACCATGCCCTGATCATCCTTGAATCTGAATTTTTTTGTGACTTTCACTGTGGTCCATCCCACTCCCATTTCCCCACCACTGTGGGACAAAGGAGTTGACTGGAATGTTTAACCTCAGAGGGTGGCCTTTGCATTTGGAAAAAAAAAAAACATTGGGGGTCCATTATCTTGTTTAGGGCGGTTGAGGCTCTGTACAGAGGACATGACGCTAAATTTAAGCACTGTTAGTTTATGATCTGGAGGCAGGAATAATTCCCCTTTTAGGGTCTGACAGGACACCCCATTTAGCCAGGGAAATCCGTCACTGGAGTAAAGCAGTTCTTGCTGTGATCATATCCCATCAAACTAAATGCACAGGGGAGACTGGCAGAATAAATAAATACACCCAGAAAACACCGCAACAGAAACTAAAGCCAATCTGTGTTTTGTTGGAAGCGTCTGCAAATGGATTTTCAAGAAAGTCTGAAGAAAATGATGAAAAGGGCCTCCTCCATCCAATATCAGTCTGCCACCTGTCTGAAAAAGACCCAGAAGGAGCCTCTGGATACAGTTGAAAGTGGGGAACTCAAAGATGATGGCACTGTGATAATATTTTTTTTATTTTTTGGAACCAGGGATTGAACTCAGGGACACTTGACCACCGAGCCACATCCCCAGCCCTATTTTGTATTTTATTTAGAGACAGGGTCTCACTGAGTTGCTTAGGGCCTCGCTAAGTTGCTGAGGCTGGCTTTGAACTCGCGATCCTCCTGCCTCAGCCTCCCAAGTGCTGGGATTACAGGCGTGCGCCACCTTGCCCGGCTAAGAAAGTATTTTGTAAGGTAAAATAAGATTATTGTGCTAAAGTCCAAGATAAAAGAGGACAAAACTAAGATTACAAACAAGTTTCAAATGTCTGTGTTGCAGAAGGTTTATGGAAGGTAAATCTCAAGTTTTTGTATGTGATTTAAGTTGGCTATAATTTCTACCTTTGGTTTAATTTATTTGAATTTTAATGCACTGATGGGAAGAAAAGACTGAACATTGATCTACTCATCTATAAGGATAATTTTCTTGTGTCTATTAGGTTTTACTGCTTAGGGAAGCTAAGTCTTAAAGGAATTAGGATTAGTAACTACTTTAAAGTCTTTTAAATGGATTACTTCATACATGGTTAAATAAATAACTTATTTTAGGTTCTTGCAATATAGTGATGCCCTAAATATATGTGAGGAGAGATGTATATACACCTGAGAACCAAATTTATGTGAGCCTTGTCTAGGTGTTATGTAAAAGTTTGTAAAATGAAAGTTTATTTAGGTTTACCATCAAGATAATCATTACTCTCTCTTTTATCCACCACATCTGACATAGAAGGACCACACTGCCATTTGAAGAC
The DNA here is from genome assembly GCA_020662805.1 of Glaucomys volans. NCBI lineage: Eukaryota > Metazoa > Chordata > Mammalia > Rodentia > Sciuridae > Glaucomys > Glaucomys volans. The sequence goes on from JAJEJO010003035.1 coordinate 54,676, forward strand.
CTGGGTTAATTTGAGATAATAGGCCCTCACCTACAAGGCAGATACAAGGCAGACTTCCAATACTACCAATAATCCCAGTTAAATGGGAGGGATAACTATAAAATTATAAACATTAAAATTACTGGTGTGCCGGGTGCGGTGGCGCACGCCTGTAATCCCAGCACTTGGGAGGCTGAGGCAGGAGGATCACGAGTTCAAAGCCAGCCTCAGCAACTTAGCGAGGCCCTTAGCAACTCAGTGAGACCCTGTCTCTAAATAAAATATAAAAAAGGGCTGGGGATGTGGCTCAGTGGTGGAGTGCCCCTGAGTTTAATCTTTGGTACCAAAAATAAATAAATAAAATAAAATAAAATAAAAATTACTGGTAAAACTGACCTGCTGGATGTTTAAAACCAAAACTTGAAAATCAAAGGCATGGAAGTAAATGGGCCAAGGAAAAAGTAGCCAGTATTTTGACCCTGGCCCTCTAAGGTCAACCAGGACCCATGGAATGATGGAACTGCTCTAAGTGACTTGAAACTCTGGTGAACCACTTGACCTTCCAATCAGGGGTATCAAGAGGACCCAGTGCACATTCTGCAAAGGAGAGGATCATTGGAGGGACATTGGAAATGTCCCTGATGCTTCCAAGGGGAGCCACTTGGGGTCAGCCAGACACTGATCCATCCTGGCTGATGGCACAGTTGCTAGAGGAAAAACCCTAGGAGCCCAGGGGCTTCTCACATTCCCAGGAATGATACCAGGAATATCAGCTGACCCTAAGAGTAGATAGGAAAAAGGCCAATTATGACCAACTTTGTCGTAAACACCTGGCAGGAGAGTGTAAGCAAGGCACAGTCACACATGAACATAGAAAAGACAATGGTTCTTGTACCTGAGATGTACATTTGTGTCAGTCCTTCCAAAAGTAAGTAAAACTGGGAGGTTATAAAGGAAGGTTAACTTGGGAGGCCGAGTCAGGAGGATCTCGAGTTCAAAGCCAGCCTCAGCAACTTAGTGAGGCCCTAAGCAACTCAGTGAGACCTTGTCTCTAAATAAAATACGAAATAGGGCTGGGGATGTGGCTCAGTGGCTGAGTGTCTCTGAGTTCAATCCCTGGTTCCCCCCCCAAAAAAGGAAGGTTATACAGGAGTGCCTTATAAACATCACAGAAAAGCGCTGTCAGAGTCACAAGTTTGTTCTGAGTTGATTTGAGACCTATTTGCTTTTTTTCTGGTATGATAATTATGTACTGCTTCTCAGACTCCTGGTTTGCAATTTCTCACTTACATCCGGACAACTTGATTTTAATCAAGACCTGGAGAGAAGACAAGCTGGAAAGGACTTTACCAAGTGCTCCTAATCCCTGGCGTGGCTATCCAAAGTGCTGAAAAGAGAAGAACTCATTACCACAAGCGATTTCCACCTCAGAAAGTTAATATGTACAGGAAGGATGGCAATACCAAAGGATGCAATTAAAATTAAATCAAAAGTATAAAAGAAGGGGACTTGTGAGAAGCAGAGAGCCTGGTGGTCCATTCTTAGAATATCGTATTCTGCCTTAAGTGGATCTGACTGTAGCCGTTGTAGTTATGCCCGTTCCCTTTGCCTCCCCAATTTCACGTTTATCCAGTGGTGCAGACTGAGACCCAGAGCCCCTCCAATCAGGAGGAAGGGCAGCACTGCCAGGGGTACAAGCTGGTGGACTGCCCACCGGTGCGTGTGCCAGCCGTATTGGGCAGTCAGCCCTCTGGCAGGGGAAGTTCTGCCCTGCCACCCACTTCCAAGCATGCCTTTGGTTTCTTGGGCACCTTGACTTCTAACCATGCTGACCTGGATGGAAAGGTTGGATGGTGGCTAAGCTGGTGACGTGCCAGCACCACTTCCAGGCTCTCCAGTTCTGCTGGTCCCTGCTTTCTCGCCTCCTTGCTGGGGGGAATCCCAGGAGCTGGATCTCTAATGAAGGTGCTCAACCGGAACACGTGGAAACTGACCAGGAACAGGCATTTCATGGCTAAAACGGCCTCGGGCACGCTCCGGGAATACATGATGCAGGTAACTAAGGTCAGGATTCCAGGAGGACCCGTGGAAGCAACTCTGATTTTATTTCCAGAGGTAGACTCCAGAATGCTGGGGCACAGATGCCCTCTCACTACCCTCTGGATATCTTCTGTGGTGGGAGCAGCTGTGGCCCTTGAGGGTGGCCTTTCTGGACTGTATTTCTGGGAAGGTGGATGACTCAAGACTCCTCCTCTCCCATGTGCGGCATTCTCTTAAATTCGCTAGGGAGGTGGAAAGAATTGGCTTTCCTAGCATCAGGTTTGGATGCATTTGAATTTCCTCCTGGTTCACATATTTTCTATTTTTGAATAAACATAATAGTAAAATTCAGTGTTTTGTGTAATTCTGAGTCTCACAAATGCTTACAGTAGTACCAACAATCACATTACAACCCAGCCCCTCTCCCCAGGAGACGCTACGGAGCTGAGCATCTTTAGTAAGCTCCCCATCGCCTTGGGCCTTCATCTATCCTAGATTCCTAAAGTTTTGCCTTTTCCAAAATGCCAGTAGATACTACCTCACATTTTGTGCCACATTTATGTTCCTGTATTTGTAACGCTGAGTCATTAAGCTGGGCACAGTGACATGTGCCTATGAATCTGACCATCCCAGCCAGGTGCTGGGAAATAGAAAAAGGAAGACGGAAAAATCAAAGTGTCTCCAAAAGACTTACAGTTTTTCCCTTGGTACTGGGGATGACCCCGGCCCGCACCCGTGCTGGGCAAGTGCCCTACCACTGAGATGCATCCCCAGACCTTTTCATTTTGAGACAGGGTCTTGCTAAGTTGCCCAGGCTGGCCTCAGACTTGCAATCTTGTCTCAGCCTCCTGGATAGCGGGGCTGACAGGTGTGATCACAGCCCCTGGCCAGATGTGCATTCAGCAATTTCTTCCAGGACAATGAAATACTGTGCTAAATTAGAAAAAGCTGAATATGTGTTTTTAAATACTAAATACCTTAAAATTTTTTTTAGAAATATTTTGAAATATTTTTAGAGCATTACTGGAGCCACCAAAGCTTGGCTGAAGCCCCGGACTGGACTCCCCCTCAGCACCCATGGAGGAAACCGTAACAGCTCAATTTCAGACTTCTTGTCTCCAAAACCTCAAGAATGCATTTCTGTTTTCTCTGAATGAGACACCAGATTTGTGGAAATTTGGGACAACAACCTTTTCAAAGTAATATTTACGGAAATACTGGTCTTCTAAAAGTCGTCCTTGGAACTGGAAATAATGAGATGGAGGTCTACTGTAAGCAGAAGGCACCAGCCAAGCCACCCACCCTATCGTTAAGGCCTTTGTGAGCATTTGCTAGTGGGTGGCAATGGTGGTGTGCAGCACGAACCTGCAGGAAGGTGTTCCCACGTTGCCTTCTGACACAGGCTTCCCTCCTGCTTGGCTTCTCGTGCGTAAGGACGGCAGACGACAGAAGGACCTTCCACCACCCTCGTGTGTAGACAGGTCTTCCCAGTGTGCAGCCTTTGATGGCTTCGCAGTGACGAGAGCCTCCTGGAGGCTTGGCTCATTCCTTGCATTCGAGGGCTCTGTCCCTCTGCCGTGAGTCCTCAGACACCTTCACCGAGGCAGTGACCAACTGCAGCCTGTCCCACGCTGCTCACAGGTGTGGGACCTCTCTCCCGTGTGAATTCTCACATGGGTTCAGCTGCATGAGACTGCTGGACGCTTCCCGCGTGCATCACGCACATACGGCTACTCTCCAGTGTGAGTTCTCGAATGTCCCCTAAAGGTCAGGGTGAGCTGAAGGCCTCCCCGCACTGTTTACCTTCGCATGCCTTCTCTGCACTGTGACCTTCGTATGTTTTCTCAGGAAGGAGGGAGATGGGAAGAATTTATCACGGTCATTGCAAGGGTGGGGCTTCTCTTTGCACCCAAGGTCCGAGGGGGACCCGAGGCCTTCCCACGTTGTTCCTCTCCAGTGTGAGTTCTCATAAGTGCTCCAGGTTTGGAGAGGTGCGTGAAGGCTGTGCCGCAGTCTCCACATGCACAGGGCCTTTGCACTGTGAGCTCTGACGCGTGTCCTGAAAGACAAGCAGCAGGTAAATGTCCCTCTCATCCTGTGCACACGTAGGGTTTGTCCATCCTGGGATGGTGCCCGGGCTCTTTAGAGATGAAACACCTGCGATGGGTCTTCAGACAGTGTCTTCCCGGGGCTGGACTCCAGGACTCCAGAAGGGAGTTTCTTATGTAATCTGCTTTGGGAATCAGGTTGAAGGTTTTCTGCTCTGATTACTGTCATTCCCGCCACGTGACTGCTGGGGAAGAAAACGATCATTGTCCCATCGATTTATTAATGATTGATGGCTTGCTTTTCTGTGTGGTGCTAGGGACAGAACCTAGGCTCTCACACAGTCTGGGTAAGTGCTCGGCCTGAGCCATAGCCCTTTCTAGGCTTTATTTTGAGATACAGTCTCACTTAATTGCCCAGGTGCCCTGAACTTGCAGTTCTGAGTCACTGGGATGACGTGTGGTCACCATGGTGCCTGGTTTCAATGGTTTTTTTTTGGGGGGGGGGATTGAACCCAGAGACACTCGGCCACTGAGCCACATCCCAGCCCTATTTTGTATTTTATTTAGAGACAGGGTCTCACTGAGTTGCTTAGGGCCTCGCTAAGTTGCTGAGGCTGGCTTTGAACTCGCGATCCCCCTGACTCAGCCTCCCGAGTTGCTTGGATTACAGGCGTGCGCCACCACGCCCGGCCAAGATGTTCTTTAAAGCAAGCTTGGTCCACACGTGAGCGTTGGCATGCTTAGCATCCTCCTTTGGCAGAGAGCACTGGCCATTTTTCTCATGTATATGTTCAAGGGCGTTATAGGACTGTTGGTCTCTCGCTAGATTACATCGATCCCTTTTGTTTTGGTTGTGGATGCACACAATACCTTTACTGATTTTTTGTGGTGCTGAGGATGGAACCCAGTGCCTCACACATGCTAGGCCAGTGCTCCACCACTGAGCCCCAGCCCCAGCCCTCAGATGGATTCTTATTTGCTCCAAACTGCACTCTGGCCTTGCTCTTGTCTAAGGTGCCATTTATTTGCATGATGACCGATTCTTTTGAATGGGCACGGCTCCAGGCTGTTTTGTGAGACGGTCCCCGCATAATGCGCCTCCATCCAACATGTACCCTGTACCCGCGGAGAGAACAGGTAATGCCACTCAAACAAATGGAGGATCAAAGGGAAAGTTGTCCTTAAAAGAGAACTTAAGCAAAATATATTCTATGACTTCTTTTTCTTTTAAGATCTGAAGACTGGGGGCTGGGGCTGGGGCTCGGTGGTAGAGGCTAGCCTAGCATGTGTGAGGCCCTGGTTCCGTCCTCAGCACCACATAAAAATAAAATACAGGCATTGTGTCCACCCAGAACCAAAATATTTAAAAGAGATCTGAAGATCCCTGTGCAACTGACTCTCAGGGGCGACCTTCTACAGCTTAACATGCAGTCAGACAAACTCTCATTTATGAGTGGTGCTGTGTAAATCCCCGTTCGTAACTTTGTGATCTGCAAGTCCCTAGCTCCTCCCTGGTCTCCCTGCAGCCTGCACTGACCCAGACACGCCCCACTTAGTGGACCTGCCTTAGAGTCTTCCTAATTTTCTCTAATATTGCCAAATTTTCCTTTTAATTCCTCATCCTCTGACTACTTCCTACGAATACGCTCCTCTTCCTTCATCTCAATGATCCAAGCTTTCTGTATCCTGGGACATCTCTTCTTCCTCCTCCTCTTCTGAGGTCACTTCGGTGCCTCTACTCTGGGTGCTTAGGAAGGTCATGCTACTGAGGCCCGTGCAAGGGGTCATGCACGGGCCTCATACTGAGGTCCTCATACTGAGGTCATGCTACTGAGGCTTCCGCTGCTGGCAAAGGAACCACTGTTCTCAGTGTCACCGGGGTCAGAGCTGGCCCCGGAGGCCGTGGTGTGGCGAAGGACATGGGTGCGATGCCCACGCCCGGCGCTGCAGTGTGTGGAGTCACTCCTGTCCTGGTTGGGGTGGACACTGGAACTCCAGCTGGCCTTGAGCCCCGACTGGATGTCCCCCCTTGGCCCAGCAGCCGGGAGCCCTTGGAAGTGGCCATGCTCCTGGCTGCTGGTGTCAGCACTTTCCAGGTGCAGGACTTCCTTCCTTGGAGCTGGACTGCGTCCATCTGTCCGCATCAGCAGTGCACCTCCCGCAGGCCACCGGGAGTCTTCCCTGCAGCCCATCTGCCGAGGACACGCTCACGCTGGCCTTCCATGCCCGACACTTCCAATTTTCTCCCAAAGTGAAGAACCAGAAATTGCGTTTCTGAGTTTCCTGCTCACTGCATATTTTTCCCAGATGCCTATGGCAGAGGATTTGACCCAGTGACTTTGGGCAAGCCCGGAAGGTCTTCCCTGAGAGGCCTGGCAGAATGGAGGCAGGAGAAGGAGCAGATCCCGAGGTGAATGGCTTCATAAGGAAGATGCACTTTGGAGCAAAAGAGATGTACATCGAGGAATTCCAGCTGCCAGGACTTTTTTTTTTTTTTGGCACCGGGGACTGAACTCAGGGACACTCTGTCACTGAGCCACACCCCCAGCCCTATTTTGTATTTATTTAGAGACAGGGTCTCACTGAGTTGCTTAGGGCCTCGCTAAGTGGCTGAGGCTGGCTTTGAACTCGAGATCCTCCTGCCTCAGCCTCCCTAGTCGCTGGGATTACAGGCGTGCGCCACCACACCCAGTGCTCTCAGGACTTTGACAGAAAGAAGGATGAGAAAACGGACGGCAGATGATTCACTGTGTCCACTTCCAAGAAGCGGGAGCCACGCCAACATCAGTGCCCAGCACTGGACAGACACGATGTCCAGACATTGACTTCAAAACTTTTTCTTTCGTTGTAGAGGGACACAATACTTTTATTTAGTTTATTTATTTTCATGCGGTGCTGAGGATCGAACCCAGGGCCTCACACGTGCCAGGCAAGTGCCCCACCTCTGAGCCCCAGCCCAGCCCCAAGCATTAGCTTTGAAGGAGAGCTAAGGACGTTTGAGAGGACGCACACAGTGGGAAAGGAAGCCCGGGCCGGCAGAGTTCACCCTCCCCAGTTGGAAGACCATCTGTCCAGCTGCTTGACGTCACAAACACTTTTCTCCTCAGTAAGGCCCTCAGAGGTGGACCATGGCCCCGAGGAGGACAGCAGCCTTTAGAGAGCAAGCTGCTTGAGCCCCATGAGATGTCACTGCCCATGACCACAAGCCATGCGGCCTCGTCCGTCTTCCCTGCAGGAAATGCCCACCATTCAGCCCAAGGTTTGAATGAACTCAACAGCTGGAGAACAATATGTCCTAAATGACGAAGTGAAGAAGTAGGGCCTCCCTCACCCACTGGGGCCAGGGTCCTGCAGGCCTCCAGCATCACATCTCTGTAGAGGGCCCTCTGGGCAGATCCAGTAGGGCCACTCCTCCAGGGGGAGTCCATGGCCACCTCCTGAAAGGTCACTAAGTCCTAGAGCACGCCACAAGTTCTGGTTCAATGAAGAGCCCGCATCTAGCTGTGTGCTCAGAAGGATGGTGAGACCCGCACTAGGGGACAGACACACGTCCCCAGCAGGCTCAGCGTGGCTTCGTCTCCCGCCCACTCTGGCCACAGTGGCCTGTGCTGCCTTGGAGGTCTAATGGCCTCTCTGCTGGACTCCTCTCTCCAGGGCATGAGTGTGCCTTCAGTCCGCTCCACACGGAGGGCCCAGAACAGTCCACAGAAATGCCGTGCAGACAGAACCACTATCTCCTCTCTAAAAACCTCGATTACTAACCAGGCTTGGTGGCTTCCGCCTGTGATCCCAGGGGCTCAGGAGGCCAAGACGTGAGGATCGTAAGTTCAAGGCAGCCTGGGCAACTTATTAGACTCTGCCTCAAAATAAAAATAAAAAGACCTGGAGGAGCAGCTCGGTGGCACCGCTGGGTTCAATCCTCACTACAAAAAGCCATTCCTAGCCGGGCGCGGTGGCGCACGCCTGTAATCCAAGCGACTTGGGAGGCTGAGGCAGGAGGATCGCGAGTTCAAAGCCAGCCTCAGCAACTTAGCGAGGCCCTAAGCAACTCAGTGAGACCCTGTCTCTAAATAAAATGCAAAATAGGGCTGGGGATGGGGCTCAGTGGCCGAGTGTCCCTGAGTTCAATCCCTGGTTCAAAAAAAACCATTCCTTGTAAGGAGAATGGCCTCATCTCCGCTGCCCATGGCATGGGAGGGCTGGACCTGGAGGAGGATTCGGGTGTTATTTTGTCGTGTGTCTGAGCCTGTGAGGCCGGCTGGATCCCAGCCTCTGCACACTGAGCCACACCCTCCGCCCTGAATCAGGTCTTCATGAATGGGATCCGTGGAGGCCTGGCAGTGTCATCTTCTCACCCCATTAAGTGACAGAGGCCCGCTCGTGCCCATCGTCTGGCCCAGGCCCTGAGATGATTTGGTGAAGAACTCAAACCCGTCACAAATGGCAGGCCCTCTAGTCAATAGGAATAGCACGGCAGCAGGGGGCGACCACCACCCAGAGGACCCTGACCACCATTAACCCGAAGCCCCCGCCACGTCTGTGACCCATGTCTTCTCGTCAGACAGCTCTCGGGGTATCCACAGAACCTTCCGCAGAGGGCCCTGGGGGCCGGGGCTTCCTCTCATTTGTAAACACCAGGTTTGCAGAAAAACCTTGCGGAACCTCCGTCTGGTCTTTGAAAAGTGGGACAAAGAGCGCGGGTCATGTAGCCTTCGAACCCCTCCTCGCGCAGGGCGGACAAGTCAAAGGATTTCCAGACTCTTGTCCAGAGAACCTGTAGGTGGCAGCCCTCTGGACCCCGCAGTCAATAAACCTGCTTCCTGAGAATTCCACAGGTGTCCCCCCTCATCCGTCCTACATCGTTGGTGACCCAGATGGGACAATGGGGGTGAAGACGGTCTTGTCGCCTCTCGTGTCTCCAGGATATGGCTTCCCTGGGACGATGGAGGACAGCACTTCTCCCTGGTACACCGTAGGCGACTCTGGCTGTAGGCGAGGGGACTCACCCGGCACCTGAGTGGCCGCCCCAAAGCACAATGGGATCCACAAGGTGCAGGAGGCAGGAATGGGGAACTTGAGCAGGTAGGACCCGGGTCCATCAGTGGTCTCCCACCGGCCTTCCCCACGGGGGCCTGAGCAGGGGAAGAGAGGCTGGATCACCTCCGAGGGCCCCCGCGTAACCTCCACGAGGACCCAGCAGTCTCTACTCGGGTCACCCAGCAGAGGGGAAACTGTGGCTCCTTTGGTTTTGGAATTTCTGGAATTGGGGCAGTGCAGAAATTCTTCTCAGTCCACGTCCGCCTGAGAGTGTGAGTGAGACGGACCCAGGAGGGAGTCTAACCCAACCAAAGACCAAGTGAACGGGAGTCCAAAGCCTCAGTCCCTGGCGCCCCTGCAGTCTGTGGCGGAGGTCCACCAGCCAGGGTCTGGGTGGCAGCTCCTGGTCGGGGGCTTATGCCAACCCACAAGGCCGAGAGGACCCTACGTCCCCCAGAGGGGAGCAGCCAGAGGCAGATGGGGCGAGTCTTGTCCTACATGTGTGGCCCCAGGGCAGGGTGGGACATGGAGGCACACACAGCAAACTGAGTCCTTTGAAATGTATGTTAGAAAACTTTATGGAGGGTGTTAGTGGACACTAGGTGGTGACCTCACCCCCAAAAGGCTGTGTATTCTGCAGATTCAAATGGCCAACTTTTTATGTGAGATGGCCGCCGGAAAGATCTTTAGACAAAAGTAACCTTGGCGAGGCCTCGTCAGAGCCCTGGACCCCTCACCAACTCCCTCGATTGATTGCTGGCAAGAAGCAGTGCAGAGTCGGTCCCCGGGCGGAGAGTCCGTCCGGGACAGGCCAGGTGGACGTTAGCTTGAGCTATCGCGGCCTCTGAGACCCAGCAAAAAGAAATGAAGCAGAAAAACACCGGACACAGAAAAGACAGAAAGGAAACCAGGTTTCCATGAGGCAGCTCAGAACCCACCACCTGACATGCCCCTCTGCCCGACATGCCAAGACCACCGGGGCCGCGGGCTGCTCCCCAGCCCCTCAGCCCTAGAGCTGTGGATGGTGGCCCCTCTGCACCGGCTACTCCTCCCTCCTTGGTGTCCTCGGTGCCTCCTCCACCCCCCAAGACCAAGGTGGAAAAACTGTCCCAAGTCCAGAGCCATCACCCAAGTGTGACTCTCCAGAAGCTCCTTGGGAACCTGGGATGTCGGCCATCGCAGGCCAACAGGAGGGAGAGTCCAGGGGACAATGCAGTCAGTATGCCAGCCTTTCCCCACCAGTGACCTCCTGAACTGGAAGAATCCTGCTGCCCCCGACGAGCCCTGGGCCATGACTGACCCGATGCAGCCCATCATCCAGGCCCACCAGCCCTGGGGTCAGTGGAGAAATGCAGAAAAATGACCCAGCAGCTCTAAGGTGGCCGGAGGAGGACGCTGTGCCGACGCCCAGGCCCAGGGCACGACTCCGACCCAGGTGGGACCCCAACCAGGAGGAGGACCTCCTAAAGGCAAAGGTGTATCAGGAGGGCCAGGGAAGAGGAAGGAGAGCCCCAAATGTCATGACCCGTCCAACGTCCACTCGTGAAGAGACTCCATCTCCGACACAGGTCAGCATGGCAAAAGATCCCTTCGTCACCTCTGGCAAGCCCTTTATACCCCGCAGACAAAGGGGGCAAACAGCCAACCGGGATGGATTCCCACGCTGGGCCACCAAGCGGGCTCTGGGAATAGGTCCAATGACGTTCCCCACAGCCGCCCCTCACCTGTCACTCAAGGGAGCCAGCCTGGCCGCAGGCTCCTGGTTGGTCTTATTACCCGCCGCTGCTTAACTGCCTGGTGGTCGGGTCCTCCAGGTGTCCCCACGATGGCAGGAGGAGCTCTCTGGAGGAATGCAGCCACAGCCGCTGCCCTTTGTTGTCACCGAACCTGGTCCGGTTCATTGTCCTGTTTGTAAGTCCTTCTACCAAATCAAGCCGATGCGCCCACTGTCGTGGGGCCCGCGCGGCCCAGCAGCAGCGAGACTGCCACCATCACGAGTTTAAATCCCTGAAACAGAGACGGCTCGAGCGAGTGACTGGCGGGCTGCTGTGTCGCCTTCGGGTGCCTGAAATTGCTGCAGAGCAGGTGTGAGCGGGGCGAGGGCGGAGGGCGGAGGGCAGCCGCACGGCAGAGGCCCGGAGCAGAGGTGGAAAGGAGGCCAGCACCAGGACACCCGCGACGTGGGCATGACACGGCTTGGGGACGAGGGCGTGAGTGAGCCCCATGAACCACAGGGTCAACCGCGGGGTCACCCCGGGGGCCGGGGCGCATCCCCGCCGCGGGCGGTGGGAGCCGCGCTCACCCGCGTGCGCTCCTGGCGCGGAGCGGAAGCACTCTGATGGGTGGAGTGGGGACCCCGAGCGCGTCTCGTGGGGACATCTGTTGACAGTCTGCCTTAGCCTCACCTGAGGTTCGGAAGGAGCTCGCACAGGAGCGGTGACACGCGGATCGCTCTATGAAGTGGGGGACGCGGGCAGCGGTCTGTGCGTGTCCAGCAGCCGCTGCCCAGCACGCTGACCCCGCCTGCGGAAGAACCGTCCGGTGGACACGGCGGGTCCCGCGCAGCCCTGCTGACTGCGGGGAGCTGCGGGGAGTCCCCGCCGCCTGGGGAGGAGCGTGGCCCCAAGCCAGTCCCTGCGGTGTCGCCGCCCGGCGAGCGGCGGGTGGCATGAACTCGTCGCCAGGACGCTGGCTTCCACTTGGCCGGGAACATTGGCACAGACTCCCGTTCAGCCTATGAGCAGTGAGTGCGGCTGCTGAGCCGCCAGGGGGCCACTGTGAACCCAGGCCCGCGTCACCCAGGGCACAGCTTAGCCTGCGCCCTGAGAAGCAGAAGGACAGGGTGGGTCGGAGTAAAGGCTGGCGGTCAGTCTGACGTCTTCTTGGTCCTATGGGTAATGGCCTTACTGTCGTTTTTTTAAAAAAAATTAGCTGCTGACAGACCTTTACTTATTCATTTACTCCTACACGGTGCGGAGGCCGGAACCCAGGCCCCCACCACGGAGCCCCAGCCTCCGCGGCCCGGCCTCATCATCCTGAATCAGCTTAGGTTGTAATATCAGAAATTGCCCTTATGTGACGCACTGGCAGACAGGAGGTGTAAAATTTGTGAGGAAAATACAAAATGAAATTAGCAGGAGTAAATACGTATGAACCAAGGAACACGATTTTCTGTAATTTTAAATCTTTACTTAAATGTATCTATAGTATTTTGTTTAAGATTGCAGTGAATTTTTCTTTTCTTTTCTTTTTTTTTTTTGAAACTAGGGATTGAACTCGGGGACACTCGGCCACTGAGCCACACCCCCAGCCCTATTTTGTATTTTATTTAGAGACAGGGTCTCACCGAGTTGCTTAGGGCCTCGCTAAGTTGCTGAGGCTGGCTTTGAACTCTCGATCCTCCTAACTCAGCCTCCCAAGTGCTGGGATTACAGGCGTGCGCTACCGTGCCAGGCTAGGACCCTTTCTCTTAAAAGAGAAAAAGCCCTAAATAATTGTAGCTAATTGAGCTAATTATATATGGCCAATTTAATTACTTCTAGACTTTTTGAAATTTAACCTCCACAAATTTTGTTTTAATTGACTTAGACATTCACTTCACTTTACTTTACTAAAGAGCCTCTTAGGCCATTTGCATGTGAATCACACATGAGAGAATTTTGATCCTAGCAACTGTCTTCTCAGGGAGGACATGGAAACAAAGGAAT